>CAVLJG010000005.1:44225347-44801992 GCA_963669975.1 Acanthoscelides obtectus
AGAACTTTCTGTACCAAAGGCACGAATATACAAAACTTCCGACCCATCTGCAACACTAACGAACACAAACAATCCATTGCAGCTAGTCGAAGTTCTGGTGAATTATCGATCGTCCTGACTAGAGGATGGATTATTCTGGAAATGTAATCGGAGAAGTCTAATATCTCAGCCAGTTGATCTATTGTTTCCAGAGCTTGTTTGGATATGGATACTGGACAATCTTGGGCATCGAATAATCTCACTATAGGAGGGAGAATGAGATGCATGTAGTCCTCCAGATTGTTGCCAAACTTGTGCATGGCACACAGTAACTTTCCTGTATGTTGCTTATCTTTTGAAGTGTCATGATTTAATACCCTTAAGATTTGAGGGATCAGTCGTGGAAGGTACACTTTAAACTCAGCACCAAGTGCCATCGCTATGTATTCCAACAAGAGTATGATTGTTCCTTGAATGGGACTGTTAGGTACCCAAAACTCTTTTACCAGATCACAGATATCATCTAGATAATTCCTTATGTGCTGCTTCACTATAGATATCAAGTGAGCCAGTTGTTGAAACAGAAATTCTCTAAAGTTCACATCGGCCGTTCGAACTACGTTGAGTAAGCTAGGCAGTACTTGGGGAATATAAGAGACGCACTTGATGCCTAAACTTTGAAAAGTGAATGTGACAGCTTGGACCACCATCGTGTGATGTTGGGAAAGAGTAGGGTCACGAATTATTTTCATTAAGGTAGCTATTGCCATGGCAAGATAGTATTCTTCTAAAGTGCAGGAGCTCATATTAACAAGCATCTCACTGGAACTTAAACCGAATTCTCCGTCTCCATCTGCTGCATCTGAAAAAAAAAATAATAATAAATAAACAAGACATTCCAGTAAATCAGAAAAAAATGCTCACTTTAGAATTCCTTCAGCTCCAGGCTCATTGTAAAAGATTGTTAACTAGCACTTAGAAGTATATAGGATATAAATAAATGACACGGTTTTTGCAATATCAAAGTATATTTTCATTATTTATTCATTTAGCGTATCGGGCAATTGTACTTCTAGACATTAGGCAAATATAAAAGCTAAATCTCAAAATTACAACCAACTATAAACAGATAATATGGTGTAGGGTTTGGTTACTAGCCCCAAAATCACACTGTGGGAATGGAATTACACCCCATTTATAGAGGAAGTCGGCAAAACGATCATGTTAAGTTCTTATTCTGTTAAGACTTGGCCATACATTTCGAGGGAGGTCAAAATCAGGTGGACTTTCCAAAACACAAGGCATTGAATAACATTGTTCATGAGAATTTTCTAGCCACTCCTGATCCAAGGTATTTAATAAATCAAAACCATTGTCGTATAGGTGTTTGGCACTTATGATAGGAGGTTTCCTAGAACGTAGTCTGTTGATGTCTATATTTGCAATGTCTTCATGTATTGGGAGCCTCTGATGTATAACTTTAATGTGTTCTCTTTGGAACTATACCGTTCCTCGTTTTAAGTTTCGCCGCAGTATTCGACAGGTGTTGCTTGAAGGATAGGTTTATATCATATGTAACCCCCAAATATGTAGGATTGTGTTGTATGTGAGGAAGGTATTATCAAATTGTACCTTCAGCTCCTTGTTTGCAAGTCTGTTCTTCAGGTGGAAACATGAGACATTGGTGCCATTGGGTTCACTTACGAAAATATTCACAAAGTTTAGTTAGATCACTTGTTAATATGTCTTCAGTATCAGTTATATCATTGACCTGTGTCATGTAGCGTATCCAAACTTTCTACATTGTGTTTCAGGCATATCAGAGATATACAAACTAAATAGTAGAGGGGTCAGTACTAAGGGTCGTATCGTCAGTCGCTCCTATAGTTGTAGCGCTCTATTTTGAGGTTATATCACAAATATCTCTTTGCATCAAATTGTTCATGCGTTTGATTTATATCATCTGTTTTAATAGCATGAAATTTCCTAAAATTCAAGAAGCAAACATAACTTCACAATAGGGGAGCGCTGACACTGAACAGTAGAAATCTAAAAATACCCCAGCGTTTCTGAAGGAGATAAATGACCATGAAAATCTAGGAGTCCATAAAGGCGTACTACAATTGTAGGAACGAGAGACGATACGGCCCTTAGCCCAAGCTTTTTCGTGCCACTCATCAAATTTTGCATGACAACGTGGAAACTTCTGTTACTCAGGGCATATTATATATTAGCCGAGAGGTGGCACTGTACGGTATTGCATGGAGAAACTTATACGTCTTATATACGTAGTCGTGCCATAAGTTCTGTCCCATGATAATCTCATGATAAAAATGAAACAAGATAAGATATATTTATATGAAAGATATTATTTATTCGACAACATTTTTAGAATTCATAATCAAACAGTTTTATTCAAAATGTCCCCCCTTGGCCTTCACACACTGCTTCAATCTCGCGGGCCACTCATCTATCACTGCACGCACAGCTTCCAAAGGAATAGCTGCCGCTGATCGGATCAAATCCGCTTTCAGGGACTCGATATTACGGTGGGCTTTGGAGCAGGCCAACTGCTCTAGCAGGTCCCACAACTTGTAGTCTAAAGGATTGAGGTCCGGACTCCCTGAAGGCCAATCTTCCGCAGCAATGAACTCTGGCACATTGCTTTCCAGCCAGCGCTGCGTACTCTTAGCCTTGTGAGCGGGGGCGGAATCCTGCTGGTAGACCCAGTGTTGGTTGGCAAACAATGTACCACTTAAAGGCTTGACGATAGGATCCAGTATGTCGCTCTGATAGTTTGCCGCTTTTGTTTTCACGCCCTGTTTACAGAAATGGAGCTGAGTGACCCCTTCGTAGGACACCCCCCACCAAACCATGACTGACGCAGGGTGGTGGCCTCTCTCAACTCTCGGAATGATCTCCGAAGCTTCCTGTGAACTCCTTGCATACACTTTGTCATTTTGTCGGTTGAATTTTTCTTCTATGGTGAAGATTTTCTCATCCGTGAACAAAATCTTTCGGAATCCCCCAGCTGCGTACCTCTCCAAGAGCTTCTTGGATCTTGTCGCCCTGATGTGTCGCAAGGTGGCCGTAAGTCGCTGGCCCGTACGTCTCCGGTAAGCCGCTAGCCCTAGGTCTTGTTTAATGATGCGCGACATCGTCCGGACAGGAATCTTCATTTCCCTGGATAGGATCTTCTGCTTCCGGAGTGGATTCCTTTGAATCCTGGCTTTTACGGCTTTGATGGCTGCTGGAGTCCTTACTTGACGAGGTCTTCCGCTTCTTGGCCTGTCATCAACAGAGGACGTCTCATTGTACCGCTGAATGGTCCTAGACACAAATTTACGCGATATTTGAAGGCCGCGTAAGAGTTCAAAAATCTGACTAGCACTGTGATTACACTTATGTAAAGCTATCACTGCAATACGGTTCTCTGCCTTGCCCCACTCCATCGTTATGCTTCGAGAGATCAATACAAACTGAGGTATATGTAATTACCCGAAAAGCGCTTAATCAACTGACACCACAATGTAAACAATCGGACAAGTATTAACAGGTCTACACTTGTTTGAAAACGAGGGACAGAAATTATGGCATGACTACGTATATGCAGTTGATATGTCGACACATGCAGCAGATATTTTAAGCTTTTTTTGAAAGCCTGCTTCTATACAGGTTGTCAAAGAGAGGACTTGGTCACCACAGCTCTGATTTGGTCGAAAACCGCACTGACCTGTTCGATAGCAATCTGTTCCCGGATCTTTGTGGATCTTCTGATACAAAGTTCCCTTTCTAGTATTCTATAGATAATTGAAAGCAAAGGTATGGGACGGTCGTTTTTGGAGAATTAGGAGTTTTACCTTTCATAAACCTTTTTGACATGGAATTAGAATTTGTTACGTTCTGTTATTGTGATCATGCAAAAAAATCCATATCCAAGGATAGTCCCACTCTGGTACTCATAAAACTATACTAACTAAAGCCGTTGATCAACATATTATACCTGAATATAGCCAAACATGTCCTGTATTTAGGCGTCCAAAAAATTATCCGAGACAAAATAAGATATTCGGGCGTCATCTATGAGAATTTGTCACAGCTACTTGTATGTTTCTCGTTTCCGCTGTCATTAGAAATCTACTTTGAAAATGTAAGTGTCTGATAGATGAAGCCGTGCCAACTATATGCTCAAATATACTCATATAGTTTGCTTCATCGCTATCTAGCTGTGAAAAATTTTCATAGATGACACCCGGATATCTCATTTCATGTCTGATAACTTTTTGAGCAGTACCATGGTTTACTACTCAATGCCAAAGCAAAGCTATCAGGTAAGTGTTGTGGGATATCTGGTTACTAACTTTTGTCTGGCAAGGGGATCAAAACAGGAGCTTCTGGCTGATAATCTACTTGTCCTCTGTGCATCTTATGTTTGTAAGGATCCAAAGCTCCCAAGAGTCCCAGCACTCTGATCGTTTCTCTCCTGATATTGGGTTGTTGCTCGGTCTTCAGGAAATTCATCAACACGTCTAAAAGCATGGGATATTGATTGTATGGTCTAACCACATGGCCAGTAGCCCCAACAAGTTGTCCTAGAAAAGAGAGAAAAATACATTGAAGGGTGGAATCTTATCTTGAAGTGATATATTAAGGCCAGACTGTCTAATAAGTTGTCCCAGGTTTTGTGTTGTTAAACTATACACCTTGGGAAAAACCATTATTATACATTATGATGAGGAAGAGAGATGGAAATATACAAAAGTATGTAGGTGCGTGAAAGACACTCGATTGTAGGATCCTATGTGGCAGCGTCGGAGTGTGACGGACAACGGGGTAAAGTAGAAGAGTGATAAAAGAGAGAGATGGCAGAACGGGCGCTGGCGCCTACCGACATATGCGCTCAACAAATGCGATTTGTTTCTCCCATTCGCAGAGTTGCCGATACCAATATGTCATATTTCTAAGAAATCTAAGTCTACCCAAATTTCGGGAAAAATAGCTGCGGATTTCACATAAGAGTATTCCAAAAATGAAAAAAGTTCAAACTATTAAAATTGTATTAATGCTTCATGGTTCAAATCATATTTTTCATGTTTGTATATTGTTGTATAAATGATTTTGTAATCCCTATTCTTGTCGCCAGTAGAGATACAACATTATTGAGAGAAATCATGGACCGCTAGATAGGGCTACAACTACCATATGACTATCAAATAGTAGTGATAAACAGGGTTTGTTTATAGCACAGTTGCCTGGTGTGGCGAATTTGCGCCATAGGGGCGATTTGACAACTTTGAAGGACAACTATAACGGTTACTATGGTGCCCGGTATTCGGGAATCTGGCAATACCTGATGATTCCTAACGTTTATTACGCCAGATTGTTTGCTGACTTGCGCAGTACAACATGACAATCAACGTGACTGAGCACCTGGTAACCCTGGTTTAAGGTGTTATATTTAAAGAGCTTGGGGCAGTTAGGTATCTAGGTCACATTTTTTTATGTATTTCGAGAAATCCGTAATGTTGAGTAAATACTAGATCACGTTTCTTGCTTAGTTTGCTGAAAATTCTACAATAGACGTACATTTTGAGAAACAGAGATTTGGTGACGACAAAATCGTAAAAATATAACGCATTTTCGTAAAATAATTTCTTTGTTGAAAAGACTGTGGCTTGATGACCCATTGAACGAGTATAGTGTCCCGCTCCGCTTTGAATATTCGAAACACTATACTCCAGCAGCATTCAGCTTCAATGTTATCTTTATGAAGTTCTAACGTCTAGGCCATGCTGATTAAAAGCTTGAATGAATCAACACTTAACTCTAAATTCCCCACAATTCGGGAAGCTCTACTCAAATTGGCAACACAGCGTATCTGCCTATTATTCTCATTCGTGATACAGGTCTGCGGTTAACGGTAGGAAATATGTACGAATAGCGATGAAAGTAGACGAGCCGATGCGCTGTTGCCAAGAAATGATTTCCCATGTATAAAAATGGTTTTTCCTAAGGTGTATATCATTTTTCGTTTTTAGTGAACTAAAACATAAGTAAAGCATTCATGACATTCAAAATGGCCAATTCATCTTGTATTGTCACGCAGACCAAACGTGTGTACAAAATTTCAGCTCAACTGGATCAAAATTCAGTTCCAAGATTTGTCCCACATATACTGAGTGACAAAAACAGGTAAACACCTACGCATGTTTATCCGATTTTAATAATTTTTGGCATATATGTTCAGTGTCCCTTACTAGTGAAATGATTAAATTTTCAGCTTGATTTGTCAACTGACTACAGAAGTTGGTTCAATAATGTGTTGAGGATCCACGATTTCTTATACACTTATTGACACGCCTGGACATCGTGCTGATAAGGTGGTCGATATCCTGTTGGGGTATCTCATTCCAGGCTACTGCAACTTCGTGAGTAAGAGCTGCTAAAGTCTGTGGAGGGTGTTTCAAATTGAAGAGCCTGTGACCTAGCATGTCCCAGACATGTGCAATTGGAGGTAGCTCAGGCGATCGAGGTGGCCAAGGTAAACGGTTGATGCGATGTTGATCCATGAAGGCTAACGATGATCTGGCAACATGCGGTCTGGCATTGCCTTCTGGGTTTTGGATGCTGTTTAGGTATGGAATACGATGAGGCTCCACTACTTCCTCAATATAACGTCAGGGTGTCATATTGACTCTGATGACAATTAGTGGAGATCTGGTACCATAAGCAATAGCACCCCATACCATAACTCCCACGGTGTGGTGAACGTCACGCTCTCTGTCAAATTGTGGGTCACGTCTTTCACCATGTCGCCTTCTCACTCTTGCCCGACCATCGTGCATACCCAGACAGAGGCGGGATCCATCACTAATGACCACCTGATTCCATTCCAGGTCCCATTGAATCATTTCTCTACACCAGAGCAAACGGTTACGCCGCTGATCAGCTGTGAGAGGTAGCACCCAATGTGGGCAATAAGAAAGAAGGCCAAACTGTCGTATTCGGCTATATACAGTACGCATACCAACACTCCTTCCATGCTCTTCAAACCACTGATTAGCGATGGCTCGAGAACTACTGAATCTGTCTCTCAGAGCCAGAAGTCTTAACCGGCGCCGGCGGTCTTGTCACTCTGTGGTCCCACTGACGTCCAGAACCCCTCGCTCGCTGTCCTCGGCCTTCATGAGTCCACGCTCGTTTACACTGCAGTATACGGCATAAGGATCTGTTGATCCTCCTAGAAAATTCTCTTATCGATAGACCGGCGTCACGCAACCCGACAATTGGACCTTTCTCAAAGTCAATTAGCTGGGACACCCGATGAATTCTACGCACTCTAGGCATTTTGAGGAATCACAAATTCTTCTCAATAAACTACACGAAATTTAACGTTTAACTGAAACAGTAAATGTACAAAAACTGAATGCTTCTTTATCACCAAATAATACACGCAGCCACCACAAAAAGTTAACAGAAAAACCTGACCATTTTATCACTTATGGTTCATGGCAATATAAATAGATACGTAAAAATTCTTGAATTGTAATAAACATACGCAGGTGTTTACCTTTTTTTGTCACTCAGTGTATTTCATTAATTATTACAGAATATGATATTACCCAGAGTGCACAAGGCGGCAGCCCGTTTCTCGGGAGCTGATGCATCACCCAAGATATCTAACAAAATCTGCATGAGTTCGTGCATCCACTCTTGAAGCTCTGAGTCACCACCTGTCACTTCAGCTAGATCTCCAATAGTAAATAAGACAGACAAAACGACGCCTGGGTTAGGCTCAGGTTCTTTCAACTTCGGAACTAAGACCAATAAGATCGATTCCATGTAAGGCCTGATGAACCTCGGAGCGCTTATAACCAAATGATCTAGCATTCTAGCACCTTGTTCTTTGTTTCTTCCGGTGCCTGAATGCTCCAGTTCTGTGAGCAACTGCAAATAATATGATTTTCAAGTTATGACGCTGCGAAAAACTGTGTTGCCAAAGTACAGAGTCAAAAAGCTTTTCTCAAAGATGAAACTCACCCGAGGATCAAGCGTCAATAGGCTAACTTTGCCATTAAAGTTTTTTGACGAATAAGACAAAATATGAACTAATATACAGGGTGTTCCACGTAGAAGTGCGATCGAGTGATCGAAAAGTTGACGTCAGACAATTATGAAAAGTCGAGGTTTATGATATAACTGATGTGAGGAATTCGGCTAATTTTCATAATGGTGGCATTTCCGGTTGTACCAGAAGTAGATGTCAACTTGCTTATTTTAAATGGAACACCCGGTATGTTACTAATTTGTTGAAATCTAGGCAACATTTTAAATACATCTCATGTATAACTTCCTGCACCTACAAACTCTAACCGTTTTTAAAAAATATCAAATTTTATGTAAAAAATCACTAATGCAGGTCGATAGGATCCTTTGAATTTTTCGTATATTTTTGCCTTTTTCGAACGATTTGTAAATGCTATTTTGATAATTAATAATACTGGGTGCTTAAAAAAATATGACTAGGATTAAATTGAAAAAAATGCCAAAAGCCAATTTTTTCGAAGTCCCTTTATTTTTATAATCTCAAAATCTTAAGCAATAAAAATAAGGATAGTTTTGTATGAGGTTATCTTCTGGGCAAATTAGTAGTTTAGGAAATATTTGCAAATACTCGATTTATATAGCTCAACATCTAATAATTAGTAACGCATGTTTGGAAACAAATTCAGCAGATCTGCGATAGCTTAGCGGACAGAGCGACGATTTGGCAGTGTATACCGCGCGGAAGAGACGACGAAATGGTACATTTTTTCTTTTTTATATGCAATACATAATAAAAAGTTATATGAGTGACTTTTTTAATTATTCAGTGCGCCATATCCAACCTTGTAGATAACTTTTCACAAAACTATTCTTATTTTTATTGCTTAAGATGATTAGATTTTCATCCGATTTTTAGTAGATCCTCTTCTATAAAGGAGCAGTTACAAATTATTCGAAAAAGACAAAAATATACTGAAAATTCATAGGCTTTAATGGACCCGCATATGTGATTTCTTACACAAAATTTGATATATCTCAAAAAGGGTTAGAGTCGTAGGACGTTATATGAATTTGAAATGTATTTTTTTAGTATAGTGACAATTATTATTATTATGATTTAAAATAAGCCAGTTGGTATCTACATCCGATACAACCGGAAGTGCCGCGATTTTGAAAATACTTTAACCGAATTCCTCACCTGAGGTATGCCATAACCTCGACTTTTCATAATTATCTAACGTCAACTTTTCGAGCAATCGATCGCTGTAGTTCTACGTGGACCCTGTATATTGTCTCTGCTCCAAATTTAGATCTGAGTATCTACAAATTCGTATTACCTGAACCAAAACTTTCCTCAAACTGGGCATCACATACGCCGGGTTCATACAACTCAGTCTACCAATGGTAAAAAGAGCCACCTCCCTAATCTCGAATACTTCATCCTGCAGCGCAATGAATAATGCCCCTAAAGACTCGGCTTGAGCGAGGTGTCGGTCGAAAGTAGGATCTAAAGAAACCAGTACGCCTAACCTCACGCTAGATTCCGTATCGGTCAATCCAACGCCCAGTAGGCGGTTCAAAACGGATGTCACCGTTTTTGTGACAGTTTCTGATGGGTTCCTTGCGGTACTTCTGATTGCGTGTCTCAATAAGCGGCAGGTCGTCTTCACTGCTTCTAATCTATAAGTGTCTTTTTTGTAAAATGTAAAAGTTACTGTGGCATAATTTGTAGAAAATTGTCAAAACTGATTTGAAATCATCCTTCTTTCGAGAAGGTCTGACTTTCAATCTTCGACTTTCTATAAAGATACAAGGTTTTTATGATTGCGTTTTCTGAGGATGATATTACTTTTCATGCTTGATTTTTTAAATTCCGTGAATACTTCCAGTATATGATGCAAGTATGACTCAACTATACTCGTAACAACATTCATTGTAAGCTATTACAATTTTATTTGCCTGCAGTTACAAAATGTCTGTCACTGTCTCTCAAGTCAAATACGTGAGTGCGACTTGAGGGACATTCACCACGACAATAAGCACTCGAGTGGCGACTAAATATGGGTCCTAAATAGTGTCCACAAGCTCGAGCCCGGAAAAAATGAGAAAAACGAGTATTTTGGGACTCCACGAGAAGTTTGTAAGGAAAAAGTGAAAATGAGTTTTTTGTTGCTTTTTTCTGTAGTTAGGCCAATAAACATTATTATTATTATTATTATTATTATTATTATTATTACCACAAATTGCCTTACTGACGTTAAATCTTTTTCAAAGTTCGGAAACAAAAAATATGTAAAATAAAATGACTAGCTGAAACGACAGTAAAGCAATGTATATCAAGTTTTTTTGCTATTGCGATCCAATTCAAAATTATTTGTAACTACAATACTTTCCTTGCCTAATATTGACTACTTATTTTCTCACCAGATAGATTTTTACATCAACTCTGTTTATTGATGTTTGCATTTAGTTTAGTTTTTAGTTTAGTATGTTTATGTGACTTACCGCTTTGTGAGACATCCCAAAATAATTAGAAAAATTAGCAAAACGAGTAGCCGAAAAAATTAATGAGGAGAATAATGTTTTGTTTTTCTGAAGCTATTGTGTTAGATTACTACTAACCTGATCTCAGTTTGATCGTGGACAAGAAAATAATTGGCACAGCGCTGAACAAATGGCAACAAGCGCTGCCCCTCAAAGTCAAAAGTACCCAAGGTGTGCAATGCCAAAACAATTATCTGCGTGTCATAACTGTCAGAAGATGCAGTAAGTGGGATGTTACTTGTTAAATGACGAGGCATGCCAGGATGTACCAAAGGTTTGTTAAGTAATATCTGTGACAGCATTTTCAACAGTCCCAGGCTAATTTTATCCTTGTGAGCCGGTACTCTTTTGGCTAGTTCTCTAAGACAAATGGTAAGTGAGGTACTTAAGCCAGTGGCGAGCATTTGTTCTAGGATATTCGGAACATCCATCTTTTCATGAGACTTTAGCGCTAATCCTAGGAATGTAATGCATTTAAAAACGCAACAATCTACGATGGAGCGCTTCTTTAGATTAACTTCACTTCTGGCAAGCGCCATTTTTACTAACTCCATCAATCTATCGACATAAGTTTCAATGTCTTCTTCAACTGCTACTGCTATCAAACCTGTAATACAAAATTTTAGGTCAAGACCCTTGCATTATTCTACCACTCACCAAACAGATTTTTTAAACATAATTTCCGCTATACTGGCATCTACTTCCATGACTGATTTGTTTTTTGAGATGCATGAAATTAAGAGGCTTAATTAAGTACACCTTTTGATTAAAATTACATTTCTCAAACCGGTTACGTGGTTAAGAAACCAATTTTGAGATATCAAACAAACGGAAAAGAATGTTATAGAACACCCAACCGTCTTGGTTCGGGCCAACATCCGTATTTTGGAGCCTGGAGGGAAACTCTTAATTTTCAATTAGTGATAATACTTTGAGGTGTCTGTAGAAATTTTTAATCTACAACTGTGGCTAACTTACCAATTGTGACAAACGCCATGTGTCTATCTTTTTCTTTGCCCCTCAGAATACCGAAGAGATAATTCATAGCTCCAGCCAGATGCTTTTTAACAAAACATTTTCTATCAAAAGCCGCTAGTCTCGGAAGGATGGTCAACAAAGTCTGTTGTACGTAATGACACCTTGAGTTTTTCTGCTGCATGACTTCTATACAAATGTACTCGAATTTTTCCGCTACCAATTGACGACACGTAGAAGACTCGATGATGATAGGTTTATCTGGATGTAAAGCAGACGTTACGTCGTGATTGGCTACTTTTTTGTTTCGATTAGGATACATGAATGGAGGGCGGTTGAAGCTAAAATGCTCAACTTCTGTTGATCTTTTAGGGTCGGTGCTTTCAAACAGTGCATTGTATTTTCGCTCCCATGACGCGTTGGCTAGGTGCAGAAGTTCGTTTTGAATCAAAAGAAATGCGTGGATTCTTTCGTCCTTCAACTTCTCGCCTTTTTCTGCTAATAATAGCTTGCCAGAATCGTCGTAACACTGCTTGTACCTGTAATGGGGAAAGATTTAGTTGAAACTATTTTCCAGCATCCTTCATAAGAGGTTACAAAGTTTCGTGGGAACAACGAGACGTCCGTGACGTCAGTTCACTCTTGTTAGGTAATTTTATTCTAAATGAATTCTCAGAGCAGAAAATTATCTAGACGTACCAAGTTTCGATCACTTCTAGTGCACCGGGTACTCGGTTTTTACCCAGTACTCTGCCTATTTTATTGAGTACCCGGTTTTGCCGAAATACTCGGTTTTAATCCAAGACACACAACTTGTAAGTCAAAGAATTGCAGATGCGATGTGAAGCCACGTTATAGTATTTTCTTTTTGAAAAAAAAATGCAGCAAATGTCTGAAAGTAGCATAAATAAGAAGTTTTCCGCCTTTCTGCATAAAAATCTTTATTCATGTCAGGATAATCTAGTTTCCCAAATCTGAATTGCTCCCGCGACATTTTAAACTGTGTTTCGTTTGTAAACTGCCCCAAAAGGCATCCGAGAAACATACAAATTTTAAATTCAAAGTTCATGATGGTATGTCATTTTTATAAATTTAAACCTCACGACCTCTAACAAGATGTAGGTCCAACTTCCGGTTTGCTGACCAGAATTGATCGCCACGCTCTTGCGATTTAACACCTTTGGACTTTTGGCTTTGGCGTTATCTGAAGTCACAAGTTTATGCCAACAAGCCTGCAACCCCCGAAGCATTGAAAGGTGGAAGCAGACGCTGTATCAACGAGGTACCACGACATGTGTTCAAAAATGTTATCATAAATTTTATTGAAAAAGTGCGCATGTACCAGCGGAGCCTTGGCAGCCATTTACCTGATGTGTTGTTTCATACATAATTCCAAATTGTATACACCATAATCCAATAAATATTTCAGTTTTTTGTTACGAAATAACATGTTTTATAGAACCTTGAAATATTGCGTCTTTATTGAAATTATTATTAGTATTAGTTTATTTGATCCACAGAAATTGTCAAAACTTGTGGCAAACTTGTTTGTTTTTTAATTTGCATGCATTGCAAAATCGCTAAAATCTCAAGTGATACTTTGTAGGTAAGTTCTGTTTTTGTTTTAATTTTGACTCAAGTAAAGACAATTGATTAAAATAGGCAAAATGGAAGGAAAAAAGTCAATAGGTTAAATTTTTTGCAAAATAAATGAGGATTTCAAAATTTTTTATTTTCAGAAAAAGCAATGACGTATCATATTTTTTTTTTAAATCTCCAGTATACGTCCGGACGCCACTGGTAGAAATATTAAAAAATATTCTAAATCAAAAAACACCTATTGATGCTTAGTAGATGCATGTCAAATTTCATGAAAATATCTAGAACAGTACTAAAGTTATGTTACGAAAAATTATACTGTACATGTAAAATGGTCAATTAAGCTGTCTATCGATCTATAAGAACGATTATTCCGGTAAGCTAAAAGCAGATGGCGCTACACTACGAGATACCAAAACGTGGGAATGGTTTACCTTTCTACGAAATCTGTATTATTCCATCATTTGTCTATCAAATGTTTTTTGCCCATTTATGTTTGTCAGCTTTTACCTCCAACCACACAAGCGCCGCCTAGTAAGCGTAAAATCTGACATGGCTGCCACTGACTCATAGCTACTGAAAATGCATGAATCACGCAGCCGAAAAATGAATCAAGTATGGCCCAGCCTGTACAATATCCTGAATCTTGATATTTGTATATTTTTCTAACAAATTCTACATTAAAATTCCATGTTTTTTTCTCTCAGGCAGAAATTGGAAAATACGCCAAAGTCTAAATATCATCAAGGTTTGTTCCTCATTTTAATTGAATAAGCAAATAATTATCTTCTATTCCTTAAAATATCCGTAAATATCTATGTTCAATATAGAAACATTATTAACCTCATAGTACTATCTAGTTATACACCTTAGGAAAAACCATTGTTATACATGGGAAATCATTTCTTGGCAACAGCGCATCGGCTCGTCTACTTTCATCGCTATTCGTACATATTTCCTACCGTCAACTGCAGACCTGTATCACGAATGAGAATAATAGGCAGATACGCTGTGTTGCCAATTTGAGTAGAGCTTCCCGAATTGTGGGGAATTTAGAGTTAAGTGTTGATTCATTCAAGCTTTTAATCAGCATGGCCTAGACGTTAGAACTTCATAAAGATAACATTGAAGCTGAATGCTGCTGGAGTATAGTGTTTCGAATATTCAAAGCGGAGCGGGACACTATACTTGTTCAATGGGTCATCAAGCCACAGTTTTCAACAAAGAAATTATTTTACGAAAATGCGTTATATTTTTACGATTTTGTCGTCACCAAATCTCTGTTTCTCAAAATGTACGTCTATTGTAGAATTTTCAGCAAACTAAGCAAGAAACGTGATCTAGTATTTACTCAACATTACGGATTTCTCGAAATACATTAAAAAATGTGACCTAGATACCTAACTGCCCCAAGCTCTTTAAATATAACACCTTAAACCAGGGTTACCAGGTGCTCAGTCACGTTGATTGTCATGTTGTACTGCGCAAGTCAGCAAACAATCTGGCGTAATAAACGTTAGGAATCATCAGGTATTGCCAGATTCCCGAATACCGGGCACCATAGTAACCGTTATAGTTATCCTTCAAAGTTGTCAAATCGCCCCTATGGCGCAAATTCGCCACACCAGGCAACTGTGCTATAAACAAACCCTGTTTATCACAACTATTTGATAGTCATATGGTAGTTGTAGCCCTATCTAGCGGTCCATGATTTCTCTCAATACTGTTGTATCTCTACTGGCAACAAGAATAGGGATTACAAAATCATTTATACAACAATATACAAACATGAAAAATATGATTTGAACCATGAAACATTAATACAATTTTAATAGTTTGAACTTTTTTTATTTTTGGAATACTCTTATGTGGAATCCGCAGCTATTTTTCCCGAAATTTGGGTAGACTTAGATTTCTTAGAAATATGACATATTGGTATCGGCAACTCTGCGAATGGGAGAAACAAATCGCATTTGTTGAGCGCATCCGTCTAAGCGGTAGGCGCCAGCGCCCGTTCTGCCATCTCTCTCTTTTATCACTCTTCAACTTTACCCCGTTGTCCGTCACACTCCGACGCTGCCACATAGGATCCTACAATCGAATGTCTTTCACGCACCTACATACTTTTGTATATTTCCATCTCTCTTCCTCATCATAATGTACATAGTTTGCGATTGATTGGACCAAACTTTGTCGCTAAAATAACTTGTAACGCTTTATAACCGTCGTTGGGTTACATATAAGTGAACGTGTTTATTTCGTCTCTGCTCGCTTCATGTTCCTGTAGAAAAACTAGAGGTATATTTGAGGTGCTGATTATACCTGCCCTTTCTGCAGTGCTGCAGGTAAAATCCGTGTTTGTTTAAAGTAATTTCGTAATACGTAGCTTCAGTAATGCTGCACGTTTGAGATGGTGAATTGCATTTATTGTAACACTACTGTGTCTCGCACAAAACCTGCTGTTTTTTGCGAGGCATGTAAAAAAAAATGCTCATGCCAGCTGTATTTCCAATTCCATTGATATACTGAGTGTCTTAAAAAATGTCCCTGGTCTATCATGGAAATGTGATGAATGTAGAGGCAACTGCCTGTTTATTAACGAAAAGAGCGTCAATACAGTGCTGTCGAAAAAAATTGATGCTTCACTTGGGCAAATCAAAAATGAATTTCTTGCCATAAAGGATGAGCTGCTGAACCATGCTGTCAAGGAGACTAACCCTCCAGCTGATCCTCCTCGTTATTCTGATGTACTGCGCAACAGAACTCAACCAGCCATTGTTATTCGTCCGAAATATACTAATCAGTCAGTAACTCAAACCAAGACGGACATTCTAAAGTCAGTTGATCCTGTTGAAGCCAACATCCATCTGGGTAAAGTTTGTGATATCAAGGAAGGTGGGATAGTGCTTGGTTGTAAGAGCAAAGCGGATAACTTAAAACTGCTTTCCATTGCAAAAGAGAAGTTAGGTGATTCATACGTGATCAAAGAAGTTGCTGTCATTAATCCTAGGGTATGAATAGTTGGATTGTCTGGCGAATACTCCGATGAGCAGATACGTAGCTACCTTCTGAAGGGTAATCCTGACGTGTTTTGTGGTGATGTTGAGTGTAAAGTTTTGAAAACATATGCTGTTAAAAAAAATAATAGAATCTTCCAATCTGTCTTACAAATAGATATAGTTTCCTATGTTAGGGTCATGAAGGCAGGGTACTTATTAGTCGGTTATGACTGCTGTAAGGTTTTTGATGCCGTGGAGGTATTTCGTTGCTTTAAATGCAATGAGTTCCATCACGGCTCAGCTTCTTGTCAGAATGAGGCTTCTTGTCCAATCTGCAGTGGAAAACATGAGATTAAACAGTGTACATCAATAATTAAGCAGTGTTCTAATTGTGTCAAATTAAATTCTAAGTCGAATCTGAATGTTCCAATAAATCATGCAGCTTGGGACAAAGATCAGTGCACTGCCTTCACGAATGCTACAGAAAAAATGAGAAGAGACTTACTCGCTGTCAAATAGCAACTAGCTACTGCTTCAGGCCTAGACAGTCATGATCATGATGCTGATAGAGATAAAGACTTTATTATTTATTATCAAAACACTCGTGGTTTGCGTTCTAAAACTAATGAAATATTCAACTCTATTTCTCAACAAGACTATTACTCTTTGATAACACTGACAGAAACGTGGCTTGATACTGATATCAATGATTGTGAGGTTTTTCCGGATAATTATTCAGTTTACAGATCTGATCGTGTTTTCAGCAGTGAATTTGAGGAAAGGTGGAGGAGTGGCTGTTGCTGTTAGGAGTGAATATAAGTCATCTGCGATTGATATATATGTGTACCCACCTTTCAACCAGGTCAGTCCAAAGATAGATATTTTAGTAATTAAAGTCAGTGTCCATTACTCCAAAATATATGTGATTAATCTGTACATACCTCCTCAGGTAACCGTTACCGACTATGGAATCTTGTTGGAAGCGATACATAGTCTAGCGTTTTTACATACTGGCAGTATTTTCATTGTTGGGGACTTTAATATAACATCATATGCTGATTATCTTGAAAATAGTATCTCAAATAGTTACATAAACACTTTAAATGTTTTAGCAAGATTTTTAATGTCATTCAGTATAATTACATACACAATGACAGTGGAAATTTGCTAGATTTAATTTGGAGCAATGCCATTTGCTATGTTGAACATGCTGATGATGCGTTAGTGTGTGAGGATCCCCATCATCCTGCACTGATTGTCACTGTGAGTCATTTTCCTTCCACCAAACATAATAACGTGTTGCATAGCGACTTTAAAGGTTCATATAATTTAGCTTGTGAATATTTCTATTTTGAGATCTATAGAATTCTTGATTGTTGTGTTCCTAAGGTTAGAATATCTTATAATAATAGGTATCCTCCTTGGTACAACAGCCATATCATTAGAACCCTCAAACAAAAAATGGTGGCATTCAAGACTTTCAGACTTACTGGAGATACTTATTATATAGAAAAATTTATAATACTTCGCTCAGAGATAAAGCAACATGTAGCTGTTTCATATCGTCGCTACATTCACTCTTTAGAGTGTGAAATATCCAAAAGCTCCGGCAAATTCTGGTCTTTTGTTAATAGAAAAAGAACCTGCACTGGTATTCCGAAGGAGTTTGCTGTACAATGGACTGGGATTGAATACACCTAATGATGTTGTAGGCGCATTTGCGAAACACTTTAGTGGGAACTATAATACTCCAACAGCTCAATCTAATTTTTCTAATTGTTCTACTGACTACCATTTCACTACTACACTAGATGTGCCTAGTGTACAGGAAATCGATGTGCTACAGGCGCTCAAGAAAATTAAGCCAAAAATGACTGCAGGGCCTGATCAAATACCTGCATTTTTTGTGAGAGATTGTGCGTCCATTTTAGCATATCCACTCATGATCATTTTCAATCTCTCTCTGCAAAAAAAACACTTTCCATCTATTTGGAAGTTGTCTAGGGTAACTCCAGTTTTTAAAAAAGGTGAGAGAAATTATGTAGAAAACTATCGGGCTATCACAATTATCAGTAATTTCGCTAAAACATTCGAAATAGTGATACAAACTGTGCTATATTTTCATGTAAGCAGGTCTATCTCCGTCAGTCAACACGGTTTCATGAAGGGCAGGTCCACAGTTACTAACTTGCTGCATCTTACTCAATATGTTTGTGAATCAATCGATAGACAACTTCAAACGGATGTAATATATACTGATTTCTCTAAAGCGTTTGATAGTTTAGACCATAACATTCTACTCAATAAGTTATCTAGATTTGGTCTTTCAGATGCATTGTTGCTATTTTTCAGATCTTATTTATGTCATAGGAAACAATATGTTATGTGCAATGGATATAATTCAAGCGAATACCCTGTAATGTCCGGTGTTCCTCAAGGATCTAATTTGGGACCTCTGTTATTTATTATGTTCATAAATGATATTTCTGAAGTTATCGATGTCGATTTGACAGAAAACTTTCCTTCTCCTATCACATTGAAAATGCTGTTGTGGCTGCATCAAAGGCGTATGGTTTTATTGTAAGAAATACAGGCGATTTCCACAACTCCTTTACACTGAAAATACTGTACTATGCTTATGTAAGATCTAAGCTTGAGTATGCGTCCCTGGTATGGTATCCTCATCATCAAATATATATTGACCACTTAGAGTCTGTTCAAAGAAAGTTTTTAAAATACCTCTCATACAAAGCTGACGGGATATATCCCGCTATTGGCTTTCCTCATAGTGAGTTGATGGCGAGGCACAAAATCTATAATTTAGAGAGCAGACGCAAAATGAATTCACTTAAGTTCATTCACAAGCTCCTCCACGGCATTATTGACTCCAGTGTCATCTTAGAACAACTTAACTTCTTAATTCCTAGATTAGCGTCACGAACTAGTTTAACTTTTTACTTGGCCAGGCCTAGGACTGACATACTTAAGTTTTCCCCTATATATATATATAATGTGCCGTAATTATAATTCAGTTAATAGCGTTTTAGATATATTTTCGCTTTGTGCGACTTTGGGAGACATTAATGCTTATTTTCGTTAATGCTTGCCGGTGTGATTGTTGAG
This sequence comes from Acanthoscelides obtectus, assembly GCA_963669975.1. NCBI lineage: Eukaryota > Metazoa > Arthropoda > Insecta > Coleoptera > Chrysomelidae > Acanthoscelides > Acanthoscelides obtectus. The sequence continues at coordinate 44,244,613 of CAVLJG010000005.1, forward strand.
TGCTGGGTAGGTAAAGCTAGAACACTTTTTTTTTCCTCCCAGTTCTGTTTGGAGGTTCTTTTTTGCAGCGTTTTAGCTTTCTCTACATACATCCACAACATGCATTTGTTTATATTTTCATGTTTATCCATCCTGTAATTGGCTATGGCTGTTGGATGTTGCTAAATAAATAAATAAATAATAATGGTTTTTCCCAAGGTGTATATCTCTCCATTCTCCCGGTTCTCTCCTCTTACCAATTGACTCGCTGCTTGCCTATTTCCCTTTGTGCTGTGACAACAAGTGCAGCCCTTAAAGCTTCCACAGCTCCTTCGCGAATAGCAATCTTTGGATCTGCCACTGCATTCACGATAAGCTCAAAAAACTGAGACACATGCTGGTAAAAATATGTTGGCATAGTATTAGCTAGTTCTCTTAGGACTAGAACTGCAGCATGCCGTTTGCCCTAAAATAATCAAAATGGCATAAATGATGATTGTGCTGAAATAGAAAATACATCTTCATGTATTTGTCATTGTCTGTCAGAGCAGTCTATAGGACCTTTGCTCTAGGTTAAAGTATTTTAATTCAGTAGGTTGCTGAGATACCAGAAAAAGTCAGGGAGAAAGGGAAGAGCAGGAAGTGAGTCAGTTTGGCATCTTGGTATTGTTTATTAGTATTAAGGAATTTAAGTTTATCCCAAAATTAATTTAGAGATTGGTTGTTAAAGTCACATGATTTAATTTTGTTCACATTGTTTGCTTGCAAACTTGCTCAACTGTGTAGTCTACTAACTCACACAACAAAGGGTTGCTATGCGATTCCTCTTGACCATGATGTAGCTGCGCCTGTTTGATGTAAAATGCAATGTTTGAAGACTAAATTATATTAGTTTTATATGGTAAAAACTACACATTGTATGTTATGTGGTTGGAATAGTAGGAAAACAAATTTCTCAACCTAAGTGTTCTGATTGTTTATGCTCGTGGATGATGATTTTTCATTGTCCTACAAAACTTAGGACCAGAATGTATGCAGTCCCATAACAGTAACTATGCATTATTAGACTTGCAAATTGTTATTCAGCTAAATTAGCAGTTTTTGTTGAGATGAAATAAATTGGAACCATAAATTGAATACTAACATCAGCTTTATCATCCTGTAGCCATTCAAATGCTCTTTTAACTTCAAATTGTACATATTCTGAAGCTTTGGATCCATATACCATAGCTAAATATCCCATAGCTTTTGCCACTAATTCCATCACTCCAACATCATTACATGGAAGAAGTTTTCTGAGATAGTTTGCAAAACGACCAAATCTTGATGTTGTATCACCTACATCAGCTCCAATAAGGCACACTGAAAGTCACATTATAATGTTTTTGATGCAAGATGATATAAAGGGCCATCCATCTGTTGGTTAATTTTTAAATCGATGGTTAAAAAGTTATTTTTCCAAACGGGTTTCTTTATTTGAGATTACTATCCTTCCAGTTAATGATGAAACACAATCGCATTCGTATAACAATAACATAAACTTAAGATACATAACGTATATATGACCAAACATATATAACATTCTGCCAGAATACTTGAAAAAGATTAAAACATTAATCACCAGCTGCAGAGAATATATTTTTGAGAATGCTGCAAAATTTGAAAGGTTTTTCTAATGATGTTTTTGTATCATAGTATGATTGATTTATTTTTCGGGATATTGAGGTTGATTATTGTTTTGTATTTTATAATCCAATAAATAGGATTTTCTTTTCATTTGTAAGTCTGGATGATGAAAGCACATACAGGTGGTTTGAACCATCTAGGTGCATCTTTATGTGATCAGGATGTCCTTGATGAAGAGGAATTATATTGTTGTGTTATATATTTATGTGTGTTTATATTTTCTGTATATAATCTTTATTAAATATTATTATTAAATAAATAAATAAAAAATAAATATGCGCGCCACAGCTGAACTTGATGTAGCCGATTCTGTCGACCCAATTTTTCAGTACATTTTCCAAAGTCTGCTGCATTATCTCACTAATGGCTGCGTGAATGTTGGTCTTCAAGTGCTCAATCATCCCTGCGGCATCCGCATAGCATTTATCTTTTAGGTTTCTTGTGAGTGCCTCAATAACGATCCTCTACTGTGACTCTTTGGTCTATTATGCTTCCCCACAAAAAATAATTCTTCGCGGTGACCAAGTCACATCACCAAAATGGCTGATAACGCGATTTTCGAACTGTTAGAAGAGCACACCAATGACCGTGACAGCACGTCCTTTGTCATCTTTGAAAATAAAAGGGCCCATAATTCCACCAGACCACAAACCACACTAAACAGTCACGCGTGGCGGATGCATTGGCTATTAGGTAATTTCATTGAGCACCAAATATGGCAATTTTGCTTATTGATGTAGCCACCAAGATGAAAATGAGCCTCATCTGAAATTTTTTTTTCTGTAAAAATGGGGGTCCTCAACCTAGCATCCAATTTTGAGTGCTTCCCAATGTTGTTCAAGCATATAGCGATTCAAATTTGTTCGCTGCCGACTCTTTACTAAATTCCTGTCAAAACAGAACTGCTGTAAGTGTTGCAAACCTAGTTCAAAAATTAACCAACTGATGGATCACCCTTTATAACAAACATTTAAAATGTATGATATTTGGTGTAAAAGCATGTGTGTATGTTGTAATATGTACATCAGCTATGATAAAGACATTCTGATACCCAAATTATATTATAGTTTTTCGTTATATCCACACTGTTTTCTAGAAACTTGATTTAATGCTATCATAAAATCCCCCAGAAGATCTTTATGATGGTAATAACTTTTAATATTCATTGGTAATGCTGAACCTGATTCTAATTTAACTATAAATACACATAATTTAAATTTGTTTTGAAAAAATTGTATACATTACTCTTACAAGTAGCCCTGACCAAACCAATATAGCAAGCTAGGCAACTGGAATTCACTTTTACAGCTTTGAAGGATGTACTTGAGTAACGTTTAAGGCACTAAATTTGATGCTTGTTAGTATAGACAAAGCAAACATGTTTATATATTATCAAAGGCAGTGGTATGACAGAAAAATGTAACAGAGCTGATCTGCCATACTAATGTATTAACTGCCTCCAAAAGTATTAAAAGCCAGGAATACAAGCTAAAATTATAACTAATGTATCAGTCACCTTCTCAATAGGTTTACAAAATCTAAGGTACAGATTTATCCGCAACACAAACATAACTAGATTTTACTTGACATTTTTTCCAGTACATATACAAAGTTCCTTTTTGACATATATTTTCTTGTCTATGTTAATACATAATATATGTTTTTATTTTATCTGTATTGATCAAAGAAGTTCCTCATACACACAATACTACTACTATATTCACAGTAAATCAACGATTACATACTGATAGCAAGAATTCCTCCTTTCTTTTCATTCACATCATTATTGAATTTGACCATTTCGAATATGTGGTGGTAAAATTCATCCAGAAAGCTATTAATTTCATCTGGTGTAGCTTCTCTCAGTTCATTCTTCACGTAAAGGGATAATTCCTTAACAGTTTTGAGTCTCACAGATTCGTGACGAGATTTTAAATTCGTTACGAAATGTAGCAAAGCTGCTGTAGACATGTTGATTTGATTTTAGCAGTCAAATTGAAGCTTATATCATCGTAAACCAGCTTCAAGCTACCGGCTCTTTTTATTGATAACTTACAAAAAAATACACTCACATTCATCTAAAAAAAAATTATTTATAGGTTATGTTATGTACAGCACAAAACATATACACTGAAGAAGGTTTAAATGTACAGTGTCACAATTGACAGTTGTACAGTGTCGCCTTAAACCGCTCCAACACGATGCGGCGAATGCCTTACAACGCTGGACACATGGCCATTCGCCAAATCGTGTGGGAGAACGCTGACGGATTATATGTGTCCAACGTTCGCCACATGGCACGTTCGGGCGTTTGACCCGCACGGGTATCATGCAAAAAACCTACAAAACGTCAAAAAACACCTATAAGATGTCAACTTGCAGACTAGGTAGTTTTTTAGGGCGCAAGCAGTCATGCCACGTTTGCTCACTAGGATCGTTGTGAACGTCCATCTATGGAGGAATCACTCAAGTAAGCTACACGCATTATTGGTTGCATAGTTTTGTGAGGCCAAATGGTTCTTGTCTGTAGATCTTATCTGTGAGAAGAAAGTTGGTTGAATAACAAGATCGCATCTGGATGATTATGTGTATTGGTCTGCATGTGTATAAAATTAGTGGTATTTGTTGTGTGAGAAAATCATTACTGAATATGCTGCCAATGAAGTATGTCTATTGGCTGTGCCCGACGGGTTAGTTTTATGTTGTGCTTTCTAGAGAGAAGATATGTTCAAAGTTATAAATTACGACACTACTACACTAAAATATGTATTCCATACATTTATCCGGATGCTTTACAAAAAAATGCAGACCTACGACGTGTTCCGCTATGATTCTTAAAACATCATCAGGCATCAATTGGATAGTCTGACAATGCTTCTGAAAATAAAGGCAAAATGGTTTACATTTTCATTGTTTGGCAGTGTGATACAAATTCTCAACGTCAAAGCAAAACATCAAAAAACAGGTTGGGTTTTTATCGTCGCGTTCCCGTGCACATTTGCAAGAGCAGTTCAGGGGCGTCACACTCCGGGTGCATGCAACTCTCAATTTAAATGCACTGGAAAGCGGCTGTGTAGAGAGCTCACAGGCGTGGAAGAAAATACGGTAAAGCCTAAGCCTCATCTGAATTTCAGAAAAAAAAACAGTCGGCCGGCTCGCCTCCATTTTTATACTTTAGGCTGGCTTGTGATATTGGTAGAGGCTGTGGTGTGTTGGAATGTAAATAAAGCAGATATACAGTATGTTTTCTAATTTAAATGGTAATGCGTTCCTCCATTGGAAAGTATCCTGGGAGGGTGTGCGTTATCGATCCTAAAGCCACAGCACAGGACACTTTGCATTGGTAGAGTTGTCCATCTAATGACAGCGCCATCCGTGATTGCAGAATCACTGTAGTGATCACAGGTGACTTTGCCATAAGTCATAAGAAATTAGTCATTAGTCATTGTTGTTTTTGTCAATGAACCATAACCTGAGAAAAATAAAAAGTGTAATCTTGCCGATGTTGAATACAAGTATATGAGATGAAGGAGATGCAACTATCGATAAATCCCTGGTTTCAGGAGAATTTCTGTTCTTGGCATTAAAAACTAAGGCACAATTAATTTTTATTATAATGACACCTTCAGACAAAGAAGACATGCATCAAATTCTAAGCAATATCGACTCCGCTAAAGACAAGTATCCTTGCTGCATAGTTTGGACACCCATACCACTATTAACATGGCTTTTTCCATTTATTGGGCATATGGGAATCACAATGTCAAATGGTGTTATAAGAGATTTTGCAGGCCCATATTTTGTATCTGAAGACAATATGGCATTTGGTAGACCTACAAAGTATTGGCAGTTGCAGCCACCTCGAGCTAGGGGTGGAGTAGTGTATGTAATTTTTGGAATTATTATTAAGGCTTTATTAGAAGTAGTGAGTAGATATTTGACTCATCTAAACCATCAGTAACTCAACTGGGATTTGGTTTGAGAGGGAAAATATTCCAAGTAAAATTATAGACAAGCTCAAAAATGACCTTACTGATTTTTGGGAGAAAAAGTGAGCAAGTCTCTCAATCATCCAACAATTTGGCCCTCCAGACCACAGATGCAAAAGCTACTATAGTCCCTTTGATCGTGGTGTCACTCCCTATTTAATAATGATCCTATCCTATCCATAGGTGCCTACAATTTTTGTCTTTAAGGGTAAGAAAATCATTTACTGGCAAATTTTCTGTATAAGGAAATGTTAATATGTGGCTAATAATTCTGTTTTCCAAAGATAACAGATTCTACAAAATAATTGTATGAGAATACTAAATTAAAAATAAGCCAATCAACCAAATGCTCAGTGCAATCAAATATCTTGACATTGAATTTTTTTATTTAAATCCTAGTCATAGTTTTTATGTATAAGATAATTAATAAGTTATTGCCATTATGTCTATCTGCACTAACTTCCATAAATGTATGATACTACAGTATATTCAGATAAGAGATAGACCAGATGTAAACAAAAGGTTCGGGTGATTTTCACGCTAACGCCGCCGTCTCGACGTAAAACAGGAGCCCTCATTGGTCAATTCGCAATTAAATGCCTATGCCGAGCGGCAGAGCAGTCGTATCAAGGCAGAGTCACATTCAGGTTCAGACGTGTTACGTATGTCGTGTGCATCATTGCAATTTGATATTTCTTTGGACGTTTTCGTTTGTTATCTTATTAAGTTGTTGAGCTTGTCGTTGTTATTGTTATACCTTGTTATTGTTATCAACTGCTTGCGCAAAATGCCCAGTAGTACAGATACTGCCGATGAAGTTGTAAACTCCTGTAGTCCACCTAGGAAACGCTCTAAAAAAAGACACCTGAGTGCAGAAATGGAAGAGGTCATTTTGAATATATATAAGATCGAGCGCGAGGAGAACAAGGCATCAACCATCAAAGAAATTGTTGTGAAGGTTTCTCACAAAGTTGGGGTGTGTCGCGCATCAGTGTTTAATGTGTTAAGACAATACAAAAAAAATCACACCTTTTCTGAGCCAATGACCAGTAAACATCGCAAAAGTATTGTTAAATCATTGGATGAAGCTGATAAGCATGCGATTAGGAGGAAAGTGCATGAATTCTTCTTTAGGAATGAAATACCTACTATAGATAAAGTAGTGCAGGAGGTAAATGGAGATACAATTAACAAAAATTGGGAAATATAGAAATCAAAACAGGAAGATTTATTACCTTGATGAAACGTGGGTAAACGCAGGACACACTACAAGTAAAGTATGGGTTGATGATTCTGTAACTTCATCCAGGAGGGCCTTTCTAGATGGACTGTCCACCGGATTAAAAAATCTAGCAGGTAAATACGAGTAATAGACAACAATCGGATGTTTTTCAAACCTTGGGAACAAGGTTCTAAACATTAATTCCAGGGGGCAGATAAAACATATTACAAGTAACAAAACTTTTATAACTTTCGATAAAATGCGTGGATGTTTTATTGTCATTTTCATTTGTTAGAATTTTTTTAAGCCATGTTTTTATGTGTTTTCGATATTTCAATAATTTTTTAATATAATCTTAAAATATGTCGAATATTATAAACTTAAAAAAAGTTACTAAGTTTTATATTGTGTACCGTTCCTAATATTTCTAATCATTTTAATTCATACTTTAAGCTTTATAAAGTTATAATTTGTTAATATTAATATTTGCGCGTATTTCAGGTTCCTGATCATTCATTTTTTAAAGGTTTATAACTTTAAATTGAATTGTGAAGCACTGAGTAATCATACAACGTTCAATATTCTTTCTTTCAATATGACTAAATAATCCCAATTATAGCAATCTGATACTCATGTCTCAATGTTTTTTCGCTGAATGTGATGAAAACATTTGAAAAAGGTTCGCTTATTGAAATAAATCTACACCAGTTAGTACTTCGATTTCCAGGTAAAGGGAAAAGGCTCATTATCTGCCATATTGGCAGTGAGGATGGATTTGTTGTTGACGGTCTGTGGTGCTTTGAGTCTAAGAAAACTGGAGATTACCACGAGGAAATGAATGGCGAATCGTTTGAACAGTGGTTTTAAAAAATTTTACCGAACTTAGAGGAAAACGCAGTAATTGTGTTGGATAATGCGCCTTATCATTCTCGAAGAATGGAGAACGTCCCAACAACGGCTTCAAGGACAGTTGATGTTCAAAATTGGCTCCGCTCAAAAAATATCAACTTTGAAGGAGCAATGCTGAAAGTACAATTATTAAGAATTGTCAAGGATCACAAGACGGAATATCAAAAATACGCCATTGACGAAATGGCAGCAAGTCAAAATAAAACTGTGCTCCGTTTACCTCCATACCATTGCGAGCTCAATCCCATTGAGCTCATATGGGCAGAGGTTAAAAATTATATAGCTAAGCACAATACAACTTTGTGACCTCAAAGGACTTTTCAAAGAAGCACTAGAATTAATAACAGCGCAAAAATGGGAAAACTGTATTAAGCACGTGAAAGACAAAGTTGAAAAGAGAATGTGGGAACTGGACAATATTTTAGAGGAACAAGTCGAGCCATTCATTATTGACGTTGATGCTTCAGGCAGTAGCGATGATGAAAGCTCATCAAGCTCATCTTTCCAATAAAAGATGTCGTTCATCAAATTCGGTAAGTTATAAGTAATTATAAAGCTACTGTATTTTTTAATTAATTATTGACATTTTTGAACCCATTTTGGCAAAACCTATTCAAGAATCTACTTTCTGACAATGTTCAACCATGCACATTTTTTTACGTTTTGAACGTTTTAATTTGGTTACATATTTACCTAGAAATCAAAAAATATACTAATCAATATTCTAAAAGCAATTTTAAGAGATATACGATTATTTTTGTTTTAGGCTAATTTAAACGCCATTTTGAGATTATATTCGACTGTATTTCACCAAACATCAGGCGGCATCCGAAGCTGGAAATCGAAGCGAAAATTTTGAAACCCTTATGTATATTTACATCATTATATATTTCTTACCCCACCCCCACATGATCCTATATCCATCACCAATCTTATATACATCGAATTGTGCTAATTTACTACAAAGTTACGCAAAGCAGCATCTACTATCTAAAATATGTACTGCGTGACTCTTAATACGTCCCTGCCGAATGTTACAGCGTTCGATGATCACGTGGTCTTGTTTATGTCCGGTCTATCTCTTATCTGAATATACTGTAGACACAAGCATGATTTCCATTTAAACACATAAAATGACAAAATAGCCTTAAAGAATTTAAATCAAATGTGAGAATCTGTTAGAATTGTAAATATGAGGATGCAGCATATGGTTTGAATTATTATTATTGTTATTACTTTCAATTGTTTTTGTGCCAAATAAATATTTCTATTACTACTACTACTACTACATTAATTATGATACATACTAAATAAACTTACCTAGAAAAAAAAACAGCCCCTAAATTCACCACTCACGTTTCTATTGTGCGACCTATCCATTCAAAATAATGACTTGAATGTGTCACAGTGACAGAGATCTGACCGACGCAATGTACCTGACTGTCAACAGGCCGTCACCTCTGGTAGTATTGTGTCCCCAACATACTTGACCTCACCTTAATCCTTAGTACATTCTTCTATTATCACACCACATATGCAATCCTACATATTCAATCTTACCCACACCACTGCCCCTTCGAATCCTGCCAGCGCCCATTTTTCCTATCTCTTAAGTTGTTGCCTACTAATCATACTCGCTGTTGCGGATGCACTCATTCGAAAAATCATATACAGGTGGTACACCTACAATGATGGTACTGTGGTGTGTGCCCACGAGGCGGCGTGGTCCAACTAGAAAGCGATCTGAGATACCTTACCTATCCGGTTGTTCCACAAAGGAGCAGTGGCGTAGGTAGGATTGACTTTGCCTCAAACAGTCAATCCTGAGTTGGTTAGCAGTTGGTGCTGTAGACTAATATGGTCCACGGAATGGAGGAGATGTGGGTACGAATCCCGCCAGCGCCCATCTTTCCTATCACTCGAGTTGTTGTTTTCTAAATGGTTTTCATTTTTCAGAGGATGGGATGCTGCTGTCACTGAAGCCTCAGACATTTACAAAGGTCGCATGCACAACTTATGTTGTGATAATTGTCATTCACATGTTGCAACAGCATTGAATTTAATGAATTACAACAACTCGTCCAACTGGAACATGGTCAAGCTTGCAATACTAATGATGGTCCATGGAAAATATGTTTCACTGGCTAGATTCCTTAAAACATGGTTACCATTTACCATTATTGTCACAGCTATTGTTCTTATTTCAGTATTTGTTATATAATTTTATTTTTTGTGCCAGTGTCTTATGTGTAATTAATATCTGAAAAGAAAAATAGTAACTTTATATAGTCTTTCATTTCAAATTTTTATGCAGTGTATGTGGTATGTCATAATGCCATTTTCAGAAACTTACCATACACATTAGGAATTGTGTTAAAAGTGGTGAGGTGCAAATAATGGAGAAAACAGTAGTTTGCATAATGTTATTATTGTGGAATGAAACATACAGTGAAAAAACTTTCAAATATAAATACATCCAAGAATGGAAGTAACATTGCAAGCAAAATGTGTGAAACATGGAATACATGTACATCAAGGTCAATAAAAAATAAACTAGAAACCTTGCTGGTACTGTTTTGACTCCAGCCTATTCAGGATGATCTCTAACTGCCGCTTTGCCTCGCACTGTGGAAAGTTATTCAAATCATAATACTGTGGAGCAATTCTCAGTAACCAATCGGCTGGAAAAAACGTAAATAATTACTTACAATTCTCATATTTTTTATTATGACATTTTAAACTTTTTATAGTTTTGCAATATTTGCCTGTAGATTGAATAGATAAGAGCCCCTGGTAGCTGAAATACTTGTGAATGATTCATAACATCATCTGTATAGTTGATAGTAGCAGAACACAAAAACGAATTTATAAATTTACTTTGAAAGGAGTTAGTGTTTGTTTCTGCTACTGTGTCTTAGATGGCGATAGCATCTTTCAGGTCCTTTGGATGGCGGAATACAGGAAGACTATGTTAATCAATGGTATTTGTCAGTCAAATTTAATACCTATTGCAACCAACCACCATTTCCAAGTGGTAACACAGTTCCATCTGCTGCATATGGCCAATGGAAAAAATGGTGTCATCGGAACAGCTTTAAATGTTTAATTTTGAAACAGCATATGTTTAAGCATTGAAACCTACATCTTTGCCGATCTGGGACAAAATTATAAAATATCTTTTTTAGTTGGGTCACGTAATGACACTTGATGATAGCCGACTAATTGTTAACTAAGGTTTTTGGCGACCTTGGATCCATTATAAGCAACGCTACGGATACCGAGGTAGCCCATTTATCGTGAAAAATATATATTCTGCCAATTTTGAGCACTTTTTGGTAACCAAATAAAGTAAACTACCAATGAACATAATAATAAATGACAAGTCTGATTCCAAACGTGTTGAGCGCCGGAAGAAAAGCGCATTGTTGACGTTTCAGTGTGATACAAAGTACAGTGTAATTATTACAATGTAGTACAAAGTACACTCTGTAATTGTTACAGAGTAATACCAAGTACACTGTGCAACAATATATGAACGTAGCCCTGATATAACTTACGCTTGACATCTGTCACGGTTCTAATGTAGTTTTTAGTCGTCAGCACGAATTCATTATAAATCACCCATTCTGGCTTGTGGTCTAGACACGTAGAAGGATGCAGCTGAACAATTTGATTATCCTTTATCGTTAGGTAATGTCCAGTTCTTTCAAGATGTGCAACCTATAAATAGAAAAGGTTACCAATAGTTTATTTATTTATTGTAATACACAAAGATCAAAGTGGAAGTTAAAGTACAAAAGTGAAAAATCACAAAATAACAAAAACTGTTGGAAAGAACAAGATTAACCCTTTCAGTACGGGACCTTTTTTAACTGTACTGTCACCACCGCCGACACATTTTGCATTGTCTGGGCGCCTGATGACAGGGAACAATGCAGCTTGAAAACTTTATTACCCAATAAAAATCAAACATTTAAATGCTGAAAATATAATAAAAAAAACTCCGGACTTAACAAAAAAAAAACATTGAGCAAGTTAATTTTTAAAAGTGGGCTACTTGATGATAACTCCGAAGTCAGGGCAGTACACATAGTCCAACGTGGCATTCTCTACACATGTAGCTGCTCTCCTTTCTTTTCTTTGTTCCTGCTTTCGTCTGGGAGCAGACTCTGCATCTCCTAGTGGCAGTTTTCTTTCCCTCTTTTCTTGGAACCAATTCCGGAAAATGCCGTTCTGTCAGCATTGCACTTCCCTGATCAAAATGAAGTAGTTTTGCTGTTGTTGCTTACGCTTTTGGCCACGTGTAGGCCTTTCAGAGGGAAGAGCGCGCTCTTCCTCCGCCATTTTATGTAAGACTAATCACAGTCTAATATCGATGTCGGATATACAGAGTGTCCCGAAAAAAGTGTGCAATATTCTACCAGCGGTTTCTAGAGCTTAAAATAGCAAGAAAAGTTTATATAAACATAGGTCGACAAACGTCCCCTAAGGGCGCTACTGTCTTTTAAAGGGGCTCCCCTGAAGATGGTTTTTCCTTAATATTTCCGAAACGTGTTGAGATAAAGACATAAAATTTGGTATTCTAGCCTAGTTTTTTATGCTGGATTTAAAAATATTAACAATTTTAGACAGTCTTGTTCATAAGCGTATGTAACAGGGACGGACGCAGGTTATTTGAGCCCCAAAATTTTTGTGATTCTATTTTTGAAATTCAATTTTAGAATTTGAAAATTTAGGATTTTCTACATAAAAAAGGTACTCTTATTGAATATCGATAAATTGTGCCATTTTTGAATAAAATCAAACTAAAAAATTTGCCACATGATAGGAAATGTACTGCGAATTTAAATGAATTGTTAATGTTTGTGAATAATTGGTTAATATTACATAAATACGTATTTATATTGCAACATAGCTAACATTTAGGCAAAAACAAAAGAAATAAATTTTTTCTACGAACGAAATTAAAATTTATTTAAAATATTATAATAATAAAAAACAAAACAAAACTTTCTAAAATTGTTAATATTTTTAAAACCAGCATAAAAAATTAGGCTAGAATACCAAATTTTATGTCTTTATCTCAACACGTTTCGGAAATATTAGGGAAAAACCATCTCCAGGGGAGCCCCTTTAAAAGACCTTAGAGCCGTTAGGGGACGTTTGTCGACCTATGTTTATATAAACTTTTCTTCCTATTTTAAGCTCTAGAAACCGCTGGTAGAATATTGCACACTTTTTTCGGGACACCCTGTATACGTCAGCCGACCGGTGGCTATATTCTATAACTGACGTATAAATATGTCAGCCGTACTGAAAGGGTTTTAAAGGAAAACTAAAAAAAAAACAACATTCACAGTAAAACTGTAAAATGATTATTATGATTTTTAAAAAACACTAAACTATAGAACTATAAAAATCAGAACTGTTAGATTTTTTCATGTAAATCGTGTGAATGAAATAAAGGATTTGGACTACCAAAAGTGGAATACGCATGAATTCTTAAGCTTCTTGTCATTTAATAGTTTGATGTTAACTTTGGAATCTTTAATATTCAAGAGCACCTACCTGCATGAAAAATCCATTAACCAACGCCTTGCGTATGTTAATATAGTAGTCTTTACTGGTAAAATCAGTAGACGTTCTCTTCAAGTTAAATCGATCCATGATTCTTGATAGTTGTTGCCTCACGTTATCAGCGGATTTCAATGATCGGTAGTTGACAAAATTGTCATAGCACCATTGTGGGTCTTCCATGCCTATGGATACATATTTCATTAATAGCAGTTCATGGGATAACTATTTTAATATTTAAACATTTAATGTATGAAATGGTGCTCATCAGTAGGTATAAGGAAGGTATGAACGTATTTTTTAATATGTGAGAGTCTTGTAACAGCTAGTTGTACTTTTTTCACTATGAAATTCAATAACTATAATAGGTTGAAATTGAAACCATATCTTGATATTACATGTTTTGAACATTTGTTCTTGATTTAGTTTTCAATCCTTCCTGTTACAAATGAAGTACATTTGTAAGACCTTAAAAAGGTTGAGTCATTTATTTTAACAGTGAGTAGATCTGATCAAAAGAAATGTTTCTTTCCTTTAACATTTTTATGGTAAAATTAAAGTAACAAAGTTATAGCCCTTTAGAAGTTTGAGTACCGCCCTGTCTCAATAATAATATTATGTGCTCGTGTTTGGCAACAACGGATATAATCCGCCTTATCGGTTCATCGCATCGGAAACAAAAAAGCGAAAGAATTTGAAACGATTATCACGATGTTTTTACTACAATTTTATTCAGTTGTATTCAGTCAATGTGTCAGTCGGTAACGCGTGAGTGAATAGTGGTGTTTGTTGCGTGGCTCAAACGAAATAAAAAATGGCACATGTTTACAAAAATGCTGAACTTGTGGACATGATTCTTAATTACGGGGGGGGGAGTCTTTCCAAAATGCTACCGCGGCATTTATGCGGATCAGTTTCCCAATCGAGTGCAAACAACCCCTCGTGCCTTTGTTAATGTAGTACAAAGGGCTCGCGAATCAGGTGACTTAAGACCTCACAGGGGAGGGCATGCCGGTGCTCCAAGACCGCACGATCAAATACAGGTCCGCACTGAAATATTTGTCGGGAGGATTTATCTTCCTTCTACAATCATTAACTGAAAATTAATGACTCTACTTCAAAGTCACCCTGTATATATATATACGTATATATATATATAAGTTATGTACCAGTCTACAGAGAAGAATATGCTGAACAAGGACTTTTGCCTCCACGTTCCTTTCTTATCAGTTACAGTATTGTATTTCATTTGTTCTTTACTTTGGTTTGTATAATGAACTTTGCAGTCAGTCTCGATTCAGAACTCATTCAATTAACATCATTGTATTTGGTCTTTCTCAAAAATAAATCTTTTTAAAAACGTTTTCGTTGAAGAAAGATATTTGAGTGGCGCAGTCAATCCAGTAGGATAGCCAGACGAAAAAAGGACATTTTCGGTTCGTTTCAACGGTTTACTGGCTATAACGAAACCAACCGCGATTGGTCGCGAACGATCCGACGGAATATCGATATCGTTACCGTGATCACCGGAACCAGATTTGGGATAGAACCCTACCCAAATCGAGAAACCAAGACGACAGCAGCCCAGAGGACAGAAGGAACATCTGCTCCAGGACAGGCAACCCAGCAGTGGCCCAGGCATACGGACACATGGGACGGATTGGATTACTACTGTAAGTACGAATGTCTTACAGGGGTGAAAACAACCAAAAGCTGTTTGATGATACATTGAGTGACACTGATTCGGACTCACAGTCGGATACGGAACATATCCAACATAGCTTAAGTAAATTGCAATTAAGACCTAGTATACTAAATAGTACAGTCAATATGAACAACAGTCAAGTAAATCAATCAAGCATGTCATTACGCCCAGAGTATCTTAACATGATACCCGAATTTTATGGTCAACAAGAATTATTACCAAGATTCATAGATATTTGCGAAAAGTTAGTGAATAAATTTTATAGATTAGAGGATGAAAATGACTTCCAGAACGAATATCTTATGAGTAGTATTTTAGCGAAAATCAAAGGTAATGCAGCTTTAAATATTAGTAGCAATATTATAAAAAATTGGACAGACTTGAAAACTGCACTTTTAAATACATATCAAGACAAGCGTGACGTATTTACTCTAAATATAGAATTGTGTGAATTGAAACAGAACAATGAAACCCCCTTTGAATTTTATAGCAAAGTTCAGAGTTTATTGAATTTACAAATATCATTTTTAACTACACATTGTGTGAGTGAAGAAGCTCAGATAATATGTAATTTTTGCAAAAGCGTAGCATTAAGAGTATTTCTAAAAGGTTTAAAGGAACCTCTAGGATCGCTCATGAGGACGAAAAATCCTACAGACTTGAATGAAGCTCTGAATATATTAACTAACGACTTTCAGCTTGATCATAAGGTAGATAAACATAAAAATGTTAATCGAAATAATATGCAATTAGTTCGCCATATGAACAACAACTTTGGTAATTATAGGAATCAATACCAAGCGGTACAGCGTCCAGTATTACAAAGACAATTTAGTCCTAATAATGTACGACCAAATAATCCTAATCAGAATAGAACGAATTTTCACAATAATAACGTTTTTAGACCTAATCAGATCAATAATCTGCCAAGGCCTACTCCGATGAGTACATCCACTAGACAGACGTATCAGCAACCAAATTTTCAAGGTAGAAATTTTAACAGACCTGGTGTAAACGCAGAACAGGCTATATTTAACTTATGTGTACAAGACCATCCTGTTGTAGAATTTCCAAATGATGACAATTACGAATGCGCTTATTCTCAGAATAATTCTGACGATTTTTTAGGGCAAGAAGCCTCGGAACAGAAACAACCACAAGTCTCAACGGACCACCAAAGTCAATAGAAATTATGAGTTTAACCGACAAATGTAGCAAACTACCATACATTGTATTTCCGGAGTATAAGCTCAAAGTATTGATTGACACTGGAAGTACAAGATCTTTCATACACCCTGAAATTGCGAAAAAAATATTTTCAAGACATATTCAAAAAGACCCATTTCAAATCACTTCAGCACATGGTTCATCTATCGAACAATATAGTATGACAATACCTTGTCCAAAGATTTTTAAGAATCCAAATATTCTCATGAAATTTCATTTATTCAAGTTTCACGAACATTTCCAATGCCTTTTAGGACTCGATAACCTGAAAGAGATATTGAATGCCAACATTGATTTGAGCAATGATCTTTTAGTCACACCCACAACAAGGATACCCATGCAATATCACGAGATTACAAAAAATTCTTCTAATATTATCACTATTCCACCTAGAACAGAACAGATAATTAAAGTTAACATAAAAAATTTAAAAAATGGTAATGCTATTATTCCATACAGAAAATTATCATGTTTAGAAATCCCTGAATGTCTTACTACAGTGAAAAATCACGCAGCGATTTGCACAGTATTAAATTTATCTGAAGAACAGATTTCTCTTGACATATCTCGACCAATAGATGTAGAAAATTTTGAAAATTACGAATTTTCAGAAAATTCTGATCCACCGAATATTAATTCTTTGAACTTTCAAAAATATAAATTTGATATTTCCAAAATTAGGACAGAGCATATGAACTCTGAAGAAAAAGACGCAATCACCAAGTTAGTAAGAGAGTATTCAGACATATTTCACATAGATGGTAATTACTTAACTTTTACGAGCAAAATTAAGCATCATATACGTACAAGCGATGAAATACCCATTTACACTAAATCATACAGATATCCTGAAATCCACCGAAAAGAGGTACAAAGACAAATACAATCAATGCTTGATCAAAAAATTATTAGAGAGAGCCATTCAGCGTGGTGCTCACCTATATGGATTGTTCCAAAAAAATTAGACGCATCGGGAAAGCAAAAATGGAGAATAGTCATTGATTATAGAAAATTGAATGAAAAAACATTGGGAGATCGTTATCCTCTTCCAAACATAACAGATTTGTTAGATAAATTAGGGCGATGCCAATACTTTTCAACATTAGACTTAGCTTCAGGTTTTCACCAAATAGAAATGGCAGAAGATGATATTCAAAAAACTGCATTTAATACAGAAAATGGACACTACGAGTTTACAAGAATGCCATTTGGACTAAAAAACGCGCCAGCGACTTTCCAGCGAGTAATGGATAACATACTGAGAGGTATTCAAAATGAAAAATGCTTAGTATATTTAGATGACATTATAATATTCAGTACTAGTTTACAGGAACATATTTCTCGACTTAGAGAAGTTTTTGAAAGGTTACGTCAGTCAAATTTTAAAATACAGTTAGACAAATCAGAATTTCTTAGAAAAGAAGTATCGTATTTAGGTCATGTTGTAACGGCGGATGGTGTGAAACCAAACCCCGATAAGATAAAGGCAATCACAGAATTTAAAATACCAAAAACTAAGAAGCAAATTAAAGGCTTCCTTGGACTTTTAGGTTATTACCGTAAGTTTATAAAAGATTTTGCGAAAATCACTAAGCCATTGACAATCAGATTGAAAAAAGATGCAATTATTAATCCCAATGACGCAGATTATATTAAATGTTTCGAATTATGCAAGACTTTATTGACAAACGATCCGATACTCGAATATCCGGATTTTTCCAAACCATTCTTGATAACTACGGATGCAAGTAATTATGCAATCGGCGCAATATTATCCCAAGGTAAATTAGGCTCAGATTTACCAATAGCGTACGCCTCACGAACATTAAGTGATTCAGAAACAAAGTATAGCACGACAGAAAAAGAACTTCTAAGTATCGTATATGCAGTAAAATATTTCAGACCTTATATTTTCGGACGTAAGTTTACTATTGTAACAGATCACAAAAGCCTCCAATGGTTATTTTCAGTTAGAGATGCTAGTTCAAAATTACTAAGATGGCGCTTAAGATTAGAAGAACATGATTTTGACATTGTTTACAGGAAAGGTAAATCAAACACAAATGCGGACTTTTTATCTAGAATAGAGGTAAATGTTAATGAAACAGAATCACCTTTTAATATAGACATAGATAAGCAATTATTAAATAATTATTTACAGAATCATAAGGAAAAAATGAAATTAGTATATAGGAATTTAAATGAAAAGATATTACAGAATAAAGAAAAAGTTATAAATAAAGCAAATGAGAAACGTGAAGTTTTGCCTGATATTCCTAACAAGGTATATGTTAAGAATAAGCAGAAGCAACAGAAAACTAAAAATAAGTATAAGCAAGAAAAATTAATTAGTATAGATAAGAAATTAAAAAGAGCGGAGATAGATCCCACACATGCCAATACTTCCAAAAATATCCATTTATCCAATATTAAAAGGCCCAGGAAGAAAACTTATCAATTTAAATTTACTAATATTTCAGATACCTCATCTATTTCGGATGCGGAGCAGAAATAAGAAACATAACGAACAATTTAGGAATTTTGCCAGTAAATTTAGGCACAGCTAGGCTACAAAAGACAAAACATACTTTTGTGCACTATTATGATCTATCACCTTTATATAAGGAATATGAAGATTTGAATATTCAATACAGTAATCTTAACTATAGTTATAGAAACCATTCTAAGATTAATAACGAGCTAGAAAATTATAGTAAGATAGTATCTCATATAAGGAGCTTGATTCAAGAGAAAACCGAATACATTAAATCTCATTCTCAAAAGACTCGCAATAAGAGAGGACTTTTTAATGGCATAGACTATGTAGTAAAAACAATAACAGGAAATTTAGACTCCGACGATGGAGAACGTATTGATAAAATTTTATCTCATTTACAAGAAAATCAGCATCATATTCAAAATCAGCTGAGAATGCAATATTCAGTAAACAATGAACTTGTCGCAAAATTTAACGGGACTATTCAAGACATACAGCACAATGAGATGACATTAAGAAATAACATTTTAGAATTGAAACATATTTTATTGAACCAGACAACAAACCAGGATATTCTTTCAGCGAAGGACATTATCAATCAATTAATTATCCTTTATAATGCCATATTGAATATTTTACAAGATATCGAAAATTCGATAACTTTTTGCAAATTGAAAACCATGCATCCCAGTATAATAAGGACTAGAGAATTATTTCAAGAACTCCGTAAGATATCCACATTTTATAAAAATGAATTACCATTTGAAGTAAAGTATGAAAATATGCTAGATTATGAATCTATTATTTCTATCAGTTGTAAAATCGATGAGAATCAAATAAGTTATTTTCTATCTATTCCTATAGATTATCCTGAACATTTCGATCTTTATTATATGTTACCTATACCGACTCTGATGCACAAATCAGAATTCGTCACTATTATCCCAAATTATAAGTATTTGCTAAAATCTGATCGAAATGAGATCAAACCCCTGCACGAGATTTGTACCCAAGGTAGAATCTATCAATGCTCTAATCGTATATTAGCTAATCACAAAGCCCAATGCGAGAAGTCAATAATTACAGAAGATCATACAGAGCCATGTAGATACACGAAGCTTCAGATTGAAGAAAATCACATCGAATTTATTCCGGAAATTAACCAGTATTTAGCTGTATTTCTCACCGAAGAAAAATTGAAAATTAAATGCAAGGAGCAAATCGATACAAAGTCATTACTTGGCATTTTCTTAGTCAAAGCCAGTGAATGCCAAATATCATTCCAAGATAATGAAATTATCTTTCAAGACAAAACCTATGGAAAGCCCCTCGTAGCTGACAAAATGGATTTCCATTTTATGAAACAAAATATCCCAGAGACACAAATTACTCTGAAAACGTTAAATTTACCAGAATTACAAGTTAATCGAATGTTACCAATTTTAGAAGAAAATTCCATAGAAAATTTTGGAAAACCCAGTATTTGGACCATATTACTATATCTCGTATTTTCAAGCATCTGCTGCATAATTTTATATAGAAGATGGAGAAACAAGAAAGCATCCAAGTTAGAAATCGACATTGAATTAGCCGAGATGAAAGAAGAAGGTCCAAGTCCCACAAAACGCACTAGAAGAGAAGATTCCAGTTCAAGATATAAGAAGAAAGAAATTCACCTTCCAGGGGAAGCTTCATTCTAGGGGTGGAGGAGTTATGTACCAGTCTACAGAGAAGAATATGCTGAACAAGGACTTTTGCCTCCACGTTCCTTTCTTATCAGTTACAGTATTGTATTTCATTTGTTCTTTACTTTGGTTTGTATAATGAACTTTGCAGTCAGTCTCGATTCAGAACTCATTCAATTAACATCATTGTATTTGGTCTTTCTCAAAAATAAATCTTTTTAAAAACGTTTTCGTTGAAGAAAGATATTTGAGTTATATATATATATATATATATATACACGACCCTTAAACCTAGATGTTTACTCAAGGTAGTCAACGCGAGGCTCCCAAGTTATTCAAATTTCGAAAAATGACAATAGAATCGATGCCCTGTCAAGGCCATCAGGAACGCTGAATTCAAAAAATAAGCGGTCCTTTGGGAGGTGGTTACAAAATAAACAAATTAAAACTGCTGCTGCTCCACGTTACGTTTCTACTTTTGCTGCATTTTATTTAATTTAATTTGTGGTTTCTGTTGTTTTTTGAGTTCTCAAATGAAAGATACGAGTAAATCATAAAACCAAAAAGACAATATCACAATATAGTCTCAGAATGAACTGCTATGGCATCTGCTCCATTAACGAATAATTTCTTGGAGAATATATCAAAGCTTGGGAAAGGCATATGAGCTCAGACTTTGCACATCGCATCTACAATCCTTTGATTTACACAAGTTGTGTGTGTTGCGTTTAAACCGAGTAAATACACGGCGAATCCCGGTACTTGGTAGAATATGCCGAGTACTGGGTAAACCTTTGCATAAGTGGTACTTACTCTGTTTGAATGCGTGATAGACGTTGAGTAGCGTCAGGTGGTCGCCGTCTATGTGCGCGAACCTCATCTTGGCGTCGTCGGCGGCCTTCTTCGCTTCATTGGGTCTGACGAAACACTGCGGGACTAAACATTGGAGCGGGGCGTCACGCGCCCGTATCCAACCGATATAGTTGCGCCACCGAGCAAATCGAGTTTCCTACAGAGCTACCCTTAGTCAGAACGGACAGGGCAGCAAGCGGCAACACGTCCAGCCAACAGGGTGCGATTCAAGTTTTTCAATATTGCGGGAAACTATTTTGCGACCGCGGACATTTTGTTTATTTGCAAAGTAGGATATATAGGGTGTCCCACGTAGAACCGCAGCGATAGATTCCTTGAAAAGTTGATCGGAATAAGACAGCAAAAATGCCACCTATTACCAGAATCGACCACGGAAAGTGGAAACGGCAAGCTGTCTGTTGGAACTACTGTTCTCTTTGTAATGGAGCATTTAATTCTATGAATAACCCAGGAACGCATTATTTCATATCATTCCCCAAGGAAGAGAACCACGCCAACTTTTCCTCGGTGATTCTACTCTCTCGTTTTCAATAACAGAGGTCCAGGAGGCCAGTTTTCGAAAACGAGGAAGCAAAATAACCAATAAAAATTGGGAGGCGTTTCTATAACCTCTCAAGGAACTTCTTTTCTCAGATGCTCCCCGAACTATTCGCTTTATAAAAAGCAGGAAAAAAGTGAAGAAGACTTGACGGATTTTCAACTGTGATGAAAATTCATGTAAGAGTATATGAACTCTATAAAATGGTGCGTAGGTTGTACGATTGTAAAGTGGTCAATTGAATGATATGATATAGTATTTTGCTGAAAATAGATATATGGTATTTACAATAAGCATAAAAAAAGCTTCCTTATTGGTTGGCAGTTGTTGCAAAATTGTTTCCATTATTACAGTGCTCAAGAATACTTAATCACGGCAAAACGTGGCAACAAACAATAACTGCAACAATATCTAGTGATATTCAAAATTCCACATATCTTGAAGCAAACACAAATTTGACAGGTCTGTAGAGGGAGTCGTATTAAGAAGAGAGTGTTTTGTATTAATATTTTCTTGTTTTTGTACCGAAATAGTTTCTGACGCGATTGTTCTTTTATAATAAATATTTTTCTATGTGTACTTCATATATTCCGTTAGAAAATTTTCCAGTGAAAGCATGTGTGTGAAAATAAATTTTCGTCAGTGTTTGGTGTAAAGAGTTTCGAAATCGATCTCGAGTTTCACCAGATTGATTACTGCCAACAGTATAAATTAAAAAAAAAACGTAGAAAGGAGTATTGCGTTCAAGTATGACCTCCAGAATTGCCCTCGTAGAGATAAGTTAGTAACTTGAATCGACCTGAACGGCTTGACGTTACGCTTGCTTGTCCGGACGTTCTGTTTTGTATGTGTAGGTAGCGTCGATTTTTTGATATTTTTATTTTATGTATATGGTTTATCAAACTGCCTTTATGACCAGGCAATTTAAGAGAAACTGATAATCGGCTTGATAAGGCTACTAAAGTTAGTATAGTTTGTGATGCAGAAAAAAATATCGACATTGAGAAATTATATAAAATCAGCAACAACATTATTATAGAATTACCGGACTTCATGAATTTCATTGGATTAAATGGTGGAAAGCTGTTAGAACAACATGACATTTTCCGAGTGTATAGTTACAATTTATAAGCTTATTTTTAACGTAAGTTACTATAAGCTGATTCATTCATCTTGCATTCACAACCACAAATATGTAAATTCAAACTGAATTCTGGAAATGAAATTATGATAGAACTTCCGATTGACAGTTCACAAGATAATTAATATAATATGTGAAAAACAAAGGACAATCGTGAGCATGTCCGCAATAAAGGGATAGGAGCAGAAATAGAAGGATTGGTAACTCGAGCAACGTACGTAGTTAGTTGAAACCTCGTAAACAACAGGTCTTCTAACTGAAGCCAAACATCAGCCTGCTGACTCTAGTTGGTGGCTTCTAGTTGTGTTTCCCTTTACATCCTTGTTTTTCATCAGGTAACACCCGTGTGCAGATGTTGTGGCACATGTTATCACTTTGGCGTTTTTGATCCACATCCAATTGGGCCTGATCAAGCCAATAAGCAGAAACGTACGCCGCTCGCGTTACCAACCCTTCTATTTCATCTCCTGTTCCTTTATTGTAGACATGCCCCCGAATGCCCTTTATTTTTCATCTAAGTTTTCGGAAGACTACTTGTCTGTCTTTGAATATAATATATGTTGGATTGGATGCTTCAAAGAAGATAAGAGCGACTGTAATGACGAAAAATCAGTAAAGGAAGTTTGTGATCAATCCTTGCTTTCCTGAAAAATGAAGTCAGCAAACGTCTGCTAAAAAGCATTACTCACCATTTGCTCAAAGAGAAAACGGAATGTTTAGGCCTTACTACGTTTGCAATTCAATAGTACAATGGTCTCTAAGAACGGTTCGCTGCTTTTCTACTTTACAGGAATTATGCATGTTTCAATAAGAATCGTTATTTTTTTTATAGAAAATGTTTTGCTTTATACAGGTTCACTGTTGGAATTGTTTAATATTTATTCTACAAGTTACTAATCAATGAACTGTACTATTGAGCTGACATATTTAAACAATATGCAATATGTTTTGTCACATACAAAAAAATACCCAGGGTGAGTAATACTTATGGCCAATATTGTGTAGTAGGATCGTCGCTGTATTGGATGTGGTAGATATTAATAGTCAGATTGCAAGTAACAAGCCTTTCATATTGCTTCAATATCCTGCTTTTAAAATCCCGATACGATCAATTGGCGCGGAGATATCTGACTTTGAATGAAAAAGAATCCTTTTATTTCCGGACACTGGAATAAACCCCCTATAAGATTGTTTTCAAGCCCGTGGACTAAAATGAAGAAGACAAAAGTTTTGTAAAAAATGTTTCTTGTGCTATCTGTTAGAATTACATGACAACCATTGTCGCTAAAATGTTTCGGCTAAAAAAGTGAAAACTAGAATCTTGCAGCTTCAAAATGCGCCTTGTAATATCTTCTACAAAAAAATGATACACCACTGATATTTTACTTCCCACGCCACTGGCTGGGAAGTATTGTATTCGCCAATAAATCGAAAATGAGATATGTTTTTTTGGATGTTATATGACATCTACATCGCCAAAAATTATGACACACCATTTCTGTCGGCCTGTCTGCCTGTCCGTTAATCCTTAACCCTTATATAACTTGGAAAGTACTGTTTGGATTTTGGTGAAATTTTTACACAAAGTTCCTACTATGCCAAGGACGAAAAAGCTTAGCTAGTTTTTGAAAATCGGTCCAGTGGCGGAGGAGATTGAGGCAAAAAGTTAAAAAATAAAAATCGCTGAAAATTAATTTTTGATATTTCAGACTTCAGATAATTAAAAAAAATGGGGGGTGGGGGTGTATTTCAATTTTTTGTCTAGTCTATTAGGCATATTTCAAATATATAGGCGAATGATATAAATATTTTTTATACGTACAAGTGCGTCGCTGCCAGGGGGACAGCCACGTGACGAATTTGGTACTTTAGCACATGAGGAGAAGTCGTCAATGACATCCCGGCGATGCGATGTAGCAATTGCGACAACAATGCAATACAATTTATTGAATATAGCTAGTCAGATGCGGTTACAACATAAGAGCTGTAGTTATTGAAGTGTGAAACAACCAAGAGCATAGACATTCGTCTTCTGTGAATATGAAGATATTTCGTGAATTGAAGAATCTGATCAATTTTTTGTACATTTAGTATACGCAACACGGTGGCGTAGTTGTAGTCGCTACGTTTCTATAAATCAGACGCCGTGAGGTGCGCGGGTTAGAATCCCGTTCCAAGAAAACTTTTCTCTTGGCTATGGACGTTGTGATTGCCTGGAAGACGGTTTCGGACTGTCGAACGTGGAGGTAGCACCCAGCGGCTCTCTAAGACTAAATGTGTGCATGTTGCACGCACAAACTGAGGTTAGCACTGTGACAGTAAATTTTTTTCTGTTTTGTAATGTTTAATCATAACTTTTTGTTATATAATATGGATAGTTTTATCGGGCATTGTCCCCACACTATTATATATTTAATAAAATGATCAAGCTTACTAGTAAAAATATTCACTCTGAAAAATATCAAGTGGCGTACCAATTTTCTGAGAAAAAAATATCGTACATGTTTGTAGTGACGCTATTAATGGCAAAATACTATAACTTTTTAAACTAGAGTATGTCATTTTACATCCTCCTATAAAATGCTAAAGATAAAAATAATAGCTAAAGTACTTTTGATTTTAGGCGCACATTACATAAAATATTCTTCATAAATTATTTGAGGATTTCTTAGCACATCATTAAGAAACACTTTCCCCAGTTTCAGTCTCCAGCCAGTTTGAAAATTATATGAACAAGGTCTCTCAAATTCTGCATAGCGCTATCGGGGCTCAGATATTTAGGATTTGTTTTCGTGACTCACGTAGTACAAAACCCGCAGACACAAAAAGTAGTCACCATGCTATCAAAATTCCACCGACTACACTGACAACCATCCTACTACAGATGACCAATATTAAAAAAAAATGCAATCATTCTGCCCATCGCACTCTGCAGATATAAATACCTGACAGCATGGCAGTGATGGAGAGTATCTCATTAGAGCAGTTGTGATTACAGCTGGCGATGAGCATCTTGGCCAGCTGCGGATCGAGCGGGAACTCGGCCATAACGGCCCCGAGGTCTGTCAAGTTGCCGTCGTCGTCCAATGCCGCCAGATAGTTGAGCAACTCCAGGGCACGCATCAATGTCTCGGGTGCCGGTGGGTCCATGAAGTCGAAGTGCACCAAGTCGTCAATACCCAGTTTTTTCAGTTGCAGCACCACCGAACCAAGGTTTGACCTTGAAATAGGTTGAATTCCATTGCTATTAGTCGGCTTTAAAAACATATTAAAACGCATTTAAAGTGTCAGGCGTATGACATATCGACTCACTGGGCAATTTTTATGCTTTTGCGGTTGGTTCAGCATACTTGTATTTTCTGCCTTTGTGGCAGATATCAGACGAGGGCAGCAAGTATATTGCACAGACGATAGTCAGACGGAAATTACTATTTGTGTGACATTTATGTATGCCATGAGTCGCCAAGAAAATACGGAGAGTTCTTAAAGTTGGGACTTCTCTTTACACAGTGAATAACTATTGTAAGACTCAACAAACAATACTTTCTTGAATGTATAAAAAATGATGTTTGGATTGAGCTGGTGCAGGATATTGGAAATGTAAATGAGCAATGGATTATATTCATGAATAATTTCATAGGTATATAATCACTGTTTTCCTTTGAAACGATTTAGTGAGAAGAGTCATGTGAGGAAACATGAGTGTAATGATGTGATTACAGAGTGCAAAAATAGACGGATATTCTGTTGACCCTATGTAGAGTAGATGGTGATTATAAGGAAATGTACAAGAACACAAAAAAAGAATATGACTATTTGTTGCAGAAGGCCAAATCAGAAAGATAGGATCAGAAAATCAGAAATTCGGACAATAAAAGTAAATCTATGTGGGTGATATGTCATGAAATCACAGGTCAAAACAATCATAAAGACATTCAAAGGAGATCCAAATCTGATACCACCGCAGTACAATGAATATATGTTATCAGCAATTCCGCTTTTACTGAAAGATGTGACACAGGTACCTTTTGACTGCAATTTACAAGAAAACGACCAATCAATATACTTAAGACCAATGACTGTTGATGTAGTGTGTGAAGGTGGATAAAAAATAAATTCAGCTATAGATGAAGTTCCAACAACAATAGTAAAACTTTCCATTCCAGTTTTAAAACATGTCTTGTGCTTACTTATTAATAATGCTGTTCGACAAGGATCATTCCCAGAGAATTTGAAAATAGCTGTTATAAAACCAATTTTTAAAAAGGTAATCCAGAGCTATTAGAAAATTATAGGCTAATCAATATTTTAACAGGTTTTTCAAAATTATTTGAGTTAGGCATCAGTAAGAGATTATTAGAATTTATGAATGACTGTAATTTATTTAGTACACATCAGCATGGTTACCTACATGGGAGATCAACAGATACTGCAATCTTTCAATTTGTTGAAACAGTACTTAAGCAATTAGAGGAGGGAAACTTAGCGGTTGGTTTCTACCTGGACTTGTCCAAAGCTTATGATTGCATCAACAGAGACATATTGTTATTAAAGCTACAAAGGGTTGAAATTGTTAAAGGAGGTCAAACTTACAAGTCAAACATTGAGTTGACTTCAACCGGCATAGCATAGGGTAGTATACTTGGGCCCATTTTGTTTGTAGTTTTTTTAAACGATCTGTGTTTTGTTACTAGTGGTGATCAGAGCAAGCATAAAATTATCTGCTATGCTGATGACACAAATTTAGTGTTGGGTGGGACAAGTGTAGAGGACCTAACTGCTAATGAGAATCTCTTATTCAGAAGTGTGAATACAGGGTTTTCTGAGAACAAACTTTTGCTGAATAAATCCAAAACTGATGCAACATTATTTAGAATTAAGCAGAGTAAAGTCGTTAAGCCTCAATGTATCGATATAGATGATCATCAACTGCAGTTGAGTGAAAGTGTAAAATTCTCAGGCATCTATATTGATGAATTTTTAGATTGGACAACACATGTATTCGAACTGCTGAAGAGGCTCAATTCCATTTGCTATGGTTTTAGGGTAATATCAAGATAACTAAATAATACGAGTATGAAAATTGAAAGTGTTCTAAAGTATGGGATTATTTTTTGGGGACGCAATAGGTTTATTCAAAAAATTTTTGTGGTTCAAAAAAGAGCAGTACATCTGCTAAAGGGACTAAACTTTAATGAAACTTGTAGGGGGGTGTTTAAAACTGAAAAAATCATGACTATGTATGCCATCTATGTGTATGAGTGTCTTATATTTTTTTTCAAAAATAAAAATTTATTTGAGCTTGAGGTGCAAACTGTTTATGATACTCGAACACTCTATGTTACTTATCCGATACACAGATTAACCTCCACAGAAAAAAGCCCTATTTACATGTGTTTAACATTTTTTAACAATCTACCAAATGAAATTAAACAGTTTACATAAATCTAAAAAGACTATTAAGCAATTTTTAGTTTAGTCAGAGCCTTATACAATAGATAAGTTTCATGGGAGTTGTAATAGTTTAAGATTGTAGCTCTTTTAAGATAAATAACCATGTAACACAAAAAGGTCTCGGGTAAATTACTATAGTTATGGTAATAGTGACGCAACATTTCATTTTGTAGTGGCTATACAATTGTTGTAATGTCATTGTACAATTTGGAATATAGATTATTATTATTAATAACGCATTTGTTTATGGAGCAATGAAGTATGAATTCGTTTTCTAAAGGTATTTATGTAAATATTCATATCTGTCTATATACTTTTGTCCATGACTGGGTCAAACCTAACGCGCTCAAAGTTTGAAGGTTCAGCAAAAATTTTAATTCTAACGTTTTGGCAACTTTTCCATGTTCTCACTACTGCCGTCCTTTTAGAGCATTATACTTCACGATATACCTATTCCGAAGTGAAATTGTCCAAGGAATACAAAAATGATCTCCAAATTCCGATATGACAGTTTGTTCAGCAGATGTTCCAGTCAAGTGATTTTTCCGAAATATTTCACTG
Source organism: Acanthoscelides obtectus (assembly GCA_963669975.1). Classification (NCBI taxonomy): domain Eukaryota; kingdom Metazoa; phylum Arthropoda; class Insecta; order Coleoptera; family Chrysomelidae; genus Acanthoscelides; species Acanthoscelides obtectus. The sequence goes on from CAVLJG010000005.1 coordinate 44,273,653, forward strand.
GTTTATTGGGCTGACAGCTTGAATGCTTTCCGAAACGAAAAATCTGCTATATTAATTTTTGTGTAAAGGAGAGAACCGCCTATATACATAGAATTTTGTACTCGGACCTTCAAATTAATCGGTATTTTGGACCAAAATCGGCTATTTTAATGATACTGGAGGGCAGGTCTCATGTCGGGTTCAAATTTATTTTCTGAAGAGAACCTATGAACGTATGCGACTTTGTAAAATCCCAAACTCCTAGGTCGATCAGTTCTCTCTGGGGACGCATTCAAAGTTTCAACATTCGGAAAAAAATTGAATTTTAACCTTTTTTTATTAATTAAATTAACATTTTTGACAAACCTTCAAGCTATGTGTGCGTCTCCAGTTCGAATCAATCGAGCTAGGATCCCAGAATACAAAGCCTCATACCACCATAGGTACTCACCAGGAAAATTAATTGAGCCTGTATTGACATGTGACCTACCAAGGCAGGTCGTGGAATTTGTTTTCATCCTAATATATATGTCGGCGTTAAACGCTGAAATCCGTCATTTCCTGAAATGCCTAGTCAGTTCCCATATTGCCAGCAAACACCGTAACAATTTGATTATTACAACGTTTGACTAAGCATTTCAGTTATTCCCTGTAATGACGGAACAATTTCAGTCAAACACTGTAACAACCACATTAACTTGTAACAACCACATTAACTTCGTTACTCCATTTGCCTGATTCAGTCATTCATTGTACCAGTTTTGTGATCATTTACTTGAGTACACGCATCGTCTTTTCTGTGTTTGTAAAGATGTCGCAGCATTCAGAATTGTTTTACAAGAAACTACGACAGTGAATACATTAAATACAAATGAGTTAAAGGAGGTAAGTCAATTTTCATAATTTTGTGAACCTAACCTAAATTATAACGTACGTATGATTGCCCAACAGCAGCATCCATTGTTGCCGGATTTCGTATATAAACACTTGGTTAAAAAAACAATAATGTAATAATAAAGACAACATTTTAATCTATTCTTCTTTCCTTTTAGATGAATTCATGCTTGATTATTTTTCTTTTAATATTATTGATAAAGTAGTACCTTGTTATATTATGTACTTCACTGGAGCGACACTGTATTAATTACAGCGTTTGACTAAAATAGGCAAAAGCAGTTATGAAGTTAATGTGGTTGTTATAGTGTTTGACTGAAATTGTTCAGTCATTACAGGGAATGACTAAAATGCTTAGTCAAACATTGTAATAATGAAATTGTTACGGTGTTGGCTGGCAATACAAGGACTGACTAGGCATTTCAGGGAATGACGGATTTCAGCGTTTGACGCCGACATATACATCAAAGTAAAAATAATTAGGTTTCGAAAAAATCTGTGATATCAAATTCAGCTCTGCCTCCAGTAAAGCAAGAAGAGATAAAATGTGCGTTAGTATCCACCCCAGCTGCCATGCACAGTGAAGGTAAGGTGGGCTGGTTGTTTATAAATCAGATTTGAAAAAACAGAAAATGCCATGTTTCTACAGTATCAATGAACTGTTCAATTTGATGTTAGTTTACAGTGAGTGTCAACAAATCATAAAATGTATGGATGTTACCATCCCATGCAGTGAAGATTTGATTATCTTGCACAAAGCTCTTCCAAGGAATACATTCAAATTGACAAAAAAGATGAACATGAAGGTTATAAGCAAATTAATAGTTTTCTTCTTTTTTAGCTGCTGTTTAGCCACACATTAGGCCGGTCATTTCAAATTTTTAAATTTTTTGAATCACACTTCCTTCGCCTGCAAAATGTTACTAGAAAACTATCAGATTATTGCATACCTTAAAATTTCTGGATAAGTATTATCTTGCATCTCATTTTTAAATGCTTTCTCTGTGTACAGTCTAAAACATTTTCCAGGTCGCGTCCTGCCAGCTCTACCAGCTCTCTGCTGTGCTGAGGCCTTGCTGATGGGTGATACAAGAAGAGATTCTACCCTAATTCTGGGATTATACACTTTCTGTTTCGCAAATCCAGGGTCTATCACAAACACTACTCCATCTATTGTCAGTGATGTTTCAGCAATATTTGTCGACACCACTACCTAAAAATTACAATTAGTGATGTGTTTGATCTCTCCACAATAAAACATTATAACAAAAATACCTAATTCTTGCAGTTTAAACACATAGTCAATGAAATCTTAAGCTGTGGTTTTGGGTCTACTTAACAGTTTGTTAACACTGTCTTGTCAACTCATAAGGTTTTATGCCATGTACATTGCATGAACCTATAAGACTCAATCTAGTAACAGGTATTTATCAATTACCTTTCTCCCAATTGCTCCATTGGGCTTATTTGGTGGAGGATCTTCAAAAATTCGTTGTTGTAGATTGGGAGGCAATGTGGAATACAAAGGAATGCATTTAAGTTCTCCTACTTCTGGACCTAAATTATCAATTTCCCTTTTGATTCTCTTACAAGCTACTTCAATTTCTTCTTGACCAGTCAAAAATAACAAAATATCACCTGAAAGAATCCAAAATATGGTGTTTAACTTCTTTTAAATGAAAATTTTCAACCTTTTTTTGGCTAGTTGGAATTACATTACTTACACAATTTCCAGTGAGTATACCATCATATTTTCGAATGAAGTTTTGTATGAAACCACAATAGCAGTAATAAAGAATAAATTTCATAATCTACTGCCAAAGTATGAAAAGATCAATCATGTTGCACTATGATTAACACATTAAAATATTTTTATTTTTCAACTTAGAAGTACTATTTTTGAAGTTATGCATTCATTTCATGAGCAACCCATCAAAACAAACTACCTCATTGTTATAATGCAGCTTTGCCTGTATTTGATAACTGGTAATTAGGTAACTGTACCTATTTAAAATATAATAATAAACTATAAGATTTTTTGTACCTGAAACTTCTTCACACATATGTATCTGTATCACTGTTCTGATAGCAGCTTCAAGATAATCCCTCTCAGGCTCAGGTGTATAGAAAATCTCAACAGGATGTGTCCTGCCAGGTACATTCATTAATGGGGCATTATCAAAATATTGCTGGAATTTACCAGCATCTAATGTTGCACTCATAATGACCAATTTCAAATCTTTCCTTTGTTTAATGACTTCCTTTAATACTCCCATTAGAATATCAGTAGCCAAAGTTCGTTCATGGGCCTCATCAAGGAGTATGCACTGGTATGCCTCAAGCATTGGATCACTCATCCCTTCCCTCAGCAACATACCATCTGTCATGTATCTGAAATAATAAAAAAAAAAAAACAATTAGACTTTAGCGTAGCAAAACACTTAATTGCTTTAATTATCACTAGGATTTTATTTTCCCATTCAACTGCATTATTCTGCTTATAAGACATATATGCAACCCATTTTGTTTTGGGGTTGAGATATGTGTAGAGCCCATTACCCATTCCCATACCAGTAATCCGAAATCATGTACAAGGTTTGAATAAGCCCCACAGAGGGAACAGCAAGATGAAGCATACTGGCATAGATGATTACATTTGAGTAATCAATTACCAATAATCACAGGTAAAAAGTAACCAAATTTTATAATCAGTTACTTCATCTCCAATAGAGTACTAGTGACTGGATAGTAACAGATCAGCACAATACTGCCGACACTACCAATTATGAATGGCTTTTATACTGCACAAAATTTGTTCAGAAGTATAGATCTTAGGAGTATTAAAATTAATCTTTAAGCCAGTACTTACTTCAAAATTGTTTTTGATGAAGAGCAATCCTCAAATCTTATACTGTAACCAACCTCTTGTCCTAATGCAACATCCATTTCTTCAGAAACTCTCTGAGCGACTGACATAGCAGCTACCCTTCTAGGTTGAGTACAACATACCCCTTTGGAACCCACCGTTCGTGCATATTCAACACACCATTGAGGGATCTGTGTTGTCTTTCCTGAACCTGTCTCGCCTACTAACACAATGCACTGATGCTCGCTCAGTATCCGCATGAAATCGGCACGGTATTCGAACACCGGGAGTCCGATACGTTTTCTGAACAACTCATGGTATCGTTGGGTATACGGTAGACTAGTATAGGGATTCATTGAGCCAGATGCTACCTGTGTTACAGCAGTACTAATGCCTTTCTCTTCCCTGCAAAAATCAAAATAACGTATCGCCACCACATGAGCTCAACATGGATATCTTACCTTTTCTTTTTAATAAACGGGTCCAACACCTCAATTCTTCTTTTGGACATTTTGAACGTAGCTAGTCTATCACTAGGTTATTAATATTTGTTAAATTCAAAATAATGAGGAATTAAGTTGTTTAATGCAAAATTCTAGAAGGGAGAAATAAGTACTTTGGCGTTGACTGAAGACAAATGTCATAAGCGACAAACAGTCAAACTTATGTGCTTATGTGTAAAAATTAACAAGGGAAACACGGAAGGTTCTATGTACGATGATTTATGGGTGGAGTTTCACAAGCCTCTCCAATCACATGACTCATCTAACCTTTAAGTCATGACAAATGTCAAAACTGACAGGGCGGGATTTCATCAAAGACAAAAAAAGAAAGAAGGTTATCGTTGCGGTATACATAATACTCAAAATACACATACCAAAAATACATACTTTTCTACTACTATTGTATATATTTTTGTGCTTTATTACTTGCTATCTGCATTTAGTTTCAACAGATTTGGTACTTCAGAAGATTTCAGTTGCAGTATATAAAAAATGACCACAAATTTCAAAGCTCTAAACTTAGGTAAGAACTCTCCATTTCTTACAAACCGAATTGATGATGATAAATATCAATTAATATTTAATTGATGTTTGTAAATTCGTTTTAGAGCCTCATCAACAACAGGAATTTGTGAGGTTCTTCTTCAACATGCCAGAGGTGAGTAGACACTGCATGATTTTATATTTGTATCTAGAATGGCATGAAGTGCCCACCTTAGAGTATCGTGCGCCTTTTCATTAATTATGGTACAACTTGACTGATCAATCATGACATTAGTCAGGTACAAAGATATTGCCCATAAAACTATTTTCCATTATGTTTATGATTTTGCAGAACAATCATTTTAGAATCACTATCACTTGTGTAACTTAGTGTGATACTTCAAGTGGTTATGTTATATCACCTTGCAGTTGGTATGTTAATAATAGCATGTATAATCTAAACAAAATTGTCTTTGATAAAATCACTTTGAATATCCCCAATATTAGCTCTAACAGAATGCATACAAATAACTTATAGGGATAGAAATGCTACTTTTGATTCTTTCTCAAAAAAAATGTTTTTGCAAATATAATTATGTCTTTTTTGATAATTAATTTGTAGTATAGTTATCCCTATTTCTTTTGAATGGAGAATTATTTAAATATTCTCGATTTCAATATTTATATTTCATTTTCCCACATTACAAACCACTCTATGTATCAATTATAAATTGAATATTTCTTGCTAATTACTGCTACATTATAGGGTCAGTTACAAAAAATATGGAGCTTCTTCATCCTTACTATCTCAAAGAAAAGTTACTACATAAAAAAATATAACTCAGTTTGACAGCACCCAGTATTATATAATACAAAATTTATATTACCTATTGTCAATGGTACTCCATTAACAAGCAGTTACAGTCATAGCACATTTGTATAGTTAGCTTCAGATTTGCTACTACTATTGTTGAATGGTCATTGAGTTGCAATTGCTGATACATAGTACTACATTTGATAGAAATGGTTATTCTCCAATTTAATATTAAGTTCTTGCAAAGTAAAAAAAACACTTGATTTCAAACGTGTTTTTCTATTAAAAATAAGATACAAATAACTTATAATAAAACATACTTTAAATTCTTATAAATAATTCAAGTTACATTCATCCAACAATCTTCTCTTTCAAATTCTTTGCTCCTTGCTTCACTTTCTTACTGAATCTCTGCCACCAAGACAATTCTTCAGCATTAAGGTTCACTGGTGCCACTTCTTCTACATCTGCATTTACACTGGCAGTCAGCTGAGGATCTTGTGTTGGTTCATTGTATAAATTAGTGTATTGAGTTGAAGAGTAAGGGCTTTGATAAACTCCGTACCCTCCTCGTATGCCTCCTTTTACTCCTGTTTGTGGCCTGTAAGTTTCATCTACAGTTTGAACTTCATTTACTCTTGCAGGGTATACTGGCTCAATGTTGCTGGCAGTTTCAAATTGGTGATTTACTTCCTGTTGGTGACCATAGCTTAGTTGGTTGCCATATGAGCCTTGTCCTGTTTGTGAAGAAATAGTTGGTAATGGTTCTCGAACTTCGTTTTGATAAACATCCCCAGATGGATTTAAATGTGTATGATGGCTGCCATAAGAACTTCTGTAGTTATGAGATCCATAAGATCTATGTGTTCCACCATTGTAGTACTGTCTCTGGCGATCTTGGTCACCAGAGGGATTCTGTCTATTATTTTGAGCTGCCCTCAACGAATCGATTAGCTGATCAGCATTCTGTTCTGCTTCTTCTCTAGTTTGAGGTTGCACCACAAATTCTCCTTGACCTGTAACAACGTGTTGCTGCCCAATATTGCCTGGGTACCTCTGGTTTTGGTCCACGCCTCCAAACGCCCTCTGATTTTGAATTTCCCTTTGTTGCAGATCAATTTCTGTTTGAAGGAATTGATTACTGCTCACTGGTCTTGGTACCACAGGTCTAGAGTTAGTGAACATAGGAACGCGAGCTAAGGGTTCCTGGGGTGTAACAGATTGGCTATTTAGAGGTTCAATCTCTTCAGTTTGTTGTACCAATGTATCAGGTGTTGTTACTTGTAAAGTTTGTGTGCTGCCAAATGGATTTCCTTCCATCTTCTGAATAGCATCAGAGTCAACCTCTGGATGTTGCTCTATAGGTTCTATGTCTCTGCCAGAAAATTGCGAGGGGGCACTTGATGGCTCAAATACTTCTGAGTCTTTCTCCTCGATAGATAATTCTCTTTGTAACTTGATTTTCAAGTTATGATTGAGCTGTTCTTTAATCTTTGCTAGTCGTTCTTGATTAAAAGACATATACTTGCCTAAGAAGTACTGGCTGAATGAACTCAATCTTTTGTCAATTGATTGAGGAAGTTCAATCAGCAGTTCCTTGTAGACAGTTTCAGGAGCTGGCTTGTTAAGTCCTTGGTAGTTTATATAATTTGTTTTGACTGAATCCTTCAGTTTCTTTGTTATGGTATCTTCAAGGTACTGACAGAACTGAGCTTGTTTTGTGCTGAATCCTTCCATATTCCAACTAAGTATTTCCTGTTTTTTGTGAGTGCTTGCTTCGCGTTTTTCTTCTACAGCTTCTTTCCTTCGTAAGCTCCCTACATTCAATGGATTCTGCGTATCGATTTCCTGTTGAAATTCCTTATTCAGGTCACTTTCCAACTGAAGTTGAATCCTGTTGATTTGTGGTAGGGTGTACAGGTACCCGTGTGATCCTTGCCTAAAACTTTCTATTTCCTTAGTAATATTCTTATGAAGTTGTGTTCGTAACTCACGGATCTGATCATCACTGCTACTTTGAGCTACATTGATGTTCAGTCTGATGGCTTCTTTCAGCTGTTCTAATAGTTTATCTTCTACTTCTTGGCATGTCTGAACTTGTTCTTTAGTGAAATCATTAAAATTGATGTTGTTGAAACCTCTGTGTGTGTTTTGCATTAAACCTGTATCTGATACAGATTGGCTTTGGCTGTTGCTCCAAAATGAAGTGACTCTGAAACCTTGTCCATATTTCTTCTCCAATTCCTTCTGAATATGGTTTTGAACTTCTTCTTTCAAGTACTGCAGTTGTTGTTCATTCAAGTTCCCAGAAAAGGACATAGAGTGTGAGCTACCATACTGGTTTGAGTTGCTGCGTATATCCTGGAGTTTGAGGTTCAAACTATTTTCTAGTCGTTTTATCAAATCTTGTATTTCCTGGGGGTTTCTTGGGGAAATAGGTTTGGTGCTTACTTCACCTTGGAGTTGACTGGATATGTCCCTCTCTAGTTCATTCACGATCACATCAAGGTCTTTGGGGTTGCTAGGTGAACTTGTTTGGGATCCAGAGTTCAAGTCTTTCTCCACCTTAAAACAATAATAGGATTAAATATTACCGCATATATTTGTATGAGTAATAGTAATTGGTAATGATAGAACTCAGTTCAAGGAGTTACTTACAGGCAGAATGCAAAACATGTTATAAAATTATTACTTGAGATGCCAAAAATATGTATATATACCGGGTGTTTCAAAGTCGACCCTCACCATTGGAATCTCGGAAACGGTAATAGATACGGAGTCGGTTAAATGGGGGCAAATTTGCACATTTAGGTAACTAAGAAAATGGTAGTTAGAAAGTGTCGTCAGGTACTTTAACAACACCCTGTAGAGAATGCAAATATACTCAGTGTTCCATTTTAAACTCCATCCCTACACATTGTAGGAAAAAAAAATTGAACAAAAGTTGTAAGGTTTCGAGGGGACAAGGTGATAGTGACCTTGGCAATGACTTTGACTACGACCTTCAAGGTCCTTTCAAGGTCAAGCGAATATTTTCAAATAAACCCCATTTTTCGGACTGGAAAAAAGAAGCAAATTTTACGTCCGAACGTTACGATGGCCAAGCCTATTCAAGGTAATTTCAGGGTCAAATCAAGACGTCGAAAACAATTTTCTCTATCAAAAATGTTTGACAGCAAGGTTGTGAGATTTGTTGGGATCACTCAAAGATGACCTTGACTATGACCTCCAATATCAGGTCAAGATTTTCAAAGAAAACTGCTCATTTTTATACTGAAAATGGTGCCTTTAGGCAGGTAATTATACGTCCGATTGTGACCTTGACCTTAAATAACATTTACGCTTGACACGAGGTTAAGGTCACATTCGATCGTAAAAGTTTCTGCTTGTTCTCCTTGCAGTATAGAAATGAGAGATATCCTTTGGAAATTTTGTCTTATACTCCAAGGTCATGGTCAAGGTCACTAAGCAATCCCCACAAACCTCACAACCGTGCTGGCGAGCAAATTGTTTTCGATTCTTGATTTGACCTTGAAATGACTTTGAAGGTAAATGGTTAAAGTCATCAACAACTGATTTTCGTACGTGAAATTTGCTCCTCTTTTCAATTCAGAAGGAAAAAGGGGAGTTCTAACCGAAAACTTTCACTTGACCCTGAAAAAACATTAAAGGTCGTCATCAAGGTCATTGTCAAGGTCAACATAATTTTGAAGACCGTGTGTAGGTTATCTAGTCAGGTAGATATTGTTTCGTGGGTTCTTCGTCAAATTAATGTATCTATTAATAATATCACAAAAAGACCGTCCGATAGGACTTCGAGTGACCTGGCTTGACATAACTACTATTAAGACTTCTAATTACTTTCATTCAAATATTATTAAAATGGTTTGGAACGTTCAGTGTGTACATGCCACATGCACAAGAAATTGTAGATGGATTACTTACAAAGCGACATGCAACCATTGCATATATATCAAAATGAGAAAGTTTCTTATTGTCTTGTTGCTCTCTGCTTGATTTATTTAATCCGCAAGCATTTGAGATTTTCTGGTGACTTGAAAAAATGTCGAGGTTTTTGAGTCCATTTATTTGTGTTATGTATTTTCCGTCGACCTTAAATAGTACCAGTGTTAAATGCCAGCCTTGTGGAAGGCAGGTAGAACTGTTCCATTCAAGTTGAACACATTTTATTAAATCAATTCCAGCAAAACTTCTACTATTTCGTAGAGGATAACGACGCTATAGTAACCAGATTTACATGTAGAGCGGTGGCAATCGGATTAAGTCAACTTGAACACTAAGCTCAGAAATATGGAATCCCATCAGAATGTCACCTTGATATGGAACACCAAACCAAAATACATGTCCATCTTCATCTCGGTGAAAACCTGATCAATCTTAACCCCTGTTTGTACAGCAGTCGCCATCCTGACTGTGAACGTGTCCAAGATCCCGCCACATAAATCTCATTCATTCTGCCAAGCTATATAGACGGAGATCACACGGCCGGATCTCAGACACAGCGTACCAGTGTATTGTTCCTTTGTCATAATGAGTATGAATAGGAAAAACTGTTGATTAACGTATTCTACCTGAAGCTAGCCAACCATGTACTGTATTTCGGCGTCTAAAATATTTTAGAGAAGAAATGAGAGGACATTCTTAAGACACCCTGGGAAAAGATAGCGGGTGGTGCCGCCTCGGTCGACTGGTTCTTGCCTAACCTTCTTTTTGCTTGTGAATGATGTTAAATAAACCTAAAATGGCCCGTTGACGGACTTGTACCGCCACCCGACAATCGGTACTGAAGCATTCCTTAACGCGCGAGTACAATCACTTGAACGGGAAGAAGTTGTATACTGAAATTATCCAGGTTGAGATGGGGGAATACAACCCTCATACAGTGAAAGTGACTAAACCAGGGTCCAACGGCTGGTTCAACAAATCGTGCGACTCTCTTCGTGGGTAGAAGATCAAGAACTTTTTTTACAAAACGCTACTGTAGAGAACAGACAAGCTGTTGTCGAGGTCGAGACCAGAAACAAATATAACGAAGCGGTTCGCCATGATAAAGACCAGTACGCTGGCCAAACAGATTGCCTTCCACCGCTTACGTGCCAGGATAAAACGATTGTAACCGACTCCAAGGCTAAGGTGGCAGTGATTGCCAAGATCTTTGCTGCTAACCCCACCATGAATGTCCCCCAAACGCCCGAGTACCGTCTATTCAAAAGGTTCCCTACACTATGCGGGAAGTAACTTTCAGGCCTAATACCGTAAGACGGGTGCTCTTTTCACGTTTTGATTAGCGACAGGCAGTATGGTTGCCCGCACAAGCGATCCACGGGGGACCTCCTAGCTTACGTCACGCAACTGTGGAGTAAGCTCGTCCGGTCATATGGTGAGGCTCATGCCGTTGCTCTTGATATCACGAAAGCGTCGATCAGCTGTGGCACCGTTATGCAAACTTCCACCCATGGCCTCCCAGAAAAGGTTTGCAGAGGGTGGCTGGCTTCCTCTCTAGCCGCAAGATATCCGTCGTAATTGACGGGTTCTCTTCATGCCACAATGACGACGCGGATGTTCTCCACGGATCGATGTTGCCTCTGACATTGTTCCTCTTACATATCACCTCTTTTCCTGTACGATTAATCCGATCCACAGTTGCTAATGACTACACTCGATATGCAGGCTGCTTCGGTATAATAAAAAAGATGTCTAGTAGGTGGCGCTGTACCCAACTATATGCTCATATAGTTTTTACGGCTTATTTCATCTCGGATAATTCTTCGGACGCCGACATACAGTACATGGATGACTATCTTCAGGTAGAATACGTTAATCAATGGTAGCATATCTCAATTGACTCATTCTCTCATTGCTCAGGGGATGTGCCTTACCATCGCAGGCAAAAGCTCAGGTTTTAACGCAAATCAGATTCAGGTTCTATCCGGAGTCGAATCCGAATGCCTATAGATGTTTCATAACCACGAGCCCAATTTTTTATCGTTACTTTTATTGATGTTTCGGTCAGAATAAAATTTAAATACCAAATAGATACACATAAGATAAATAATCATACCCAACGCAGGGTTCTAGTAGCCAACATTTGTATATTCATTAACTTGCGCAACAGCGGAGAAACACCATATTTTGTAACTCTCTAAAAACGCAATAAAGATTGTTTTAACCTTTTGCGGCCTACTGGTCTTCCGGAATAACCACTAATACGAGTATGCATAGTCAAATTTGTCTCCTGGTGGTAATCTACATTACCACGGCATATTGGTTGTCTATGATTGAGGCTTTTTGCCAGCAATGAAATAATAGCCGCAGTAGTAGACTCTTAGGTCTCCTGATCAGTCGCCGTGCGCTGTGCGGGTTCGAATCCCGTCTCAAGGGAAATTTTTCTCTTGGCTATGGATGTTGTGATTGTCCGTAGGTGGTAGACGGTCTCTGACTGTCGAACGCAGAGGTACCATCCGGCGGATCTCGTAGGTGGGGCCAGAATGTGTGCATGTTGCATGCACACGTGTTCTCTCGCAAGAGTCCGTGTGGCGCTCCCCCTTTCCCCTGTATCCCCCTATAGCCCCACGGTTCCTCATGGGTATTTAGGCCTTAGACCTCCGTGGTGGTTGGAGTATAAAAAAATCATTTTTGTCTCGCTGTAATATAAGTACAGGTCAAAAATAATAAGATCCTTCATTTTTGATATACGTATATATTGATATATCATAAGTGCTCGCAAGTTTCCTGGAAAAACAAACCATATGTTACATATTCGGTTTGTTACAACGCGTATCATACCTGGTCCATCATAGGGAGTGCAATGATGGGACTAGTTTAGAGTTACTGGGCGAGGATACCGTAATCAATGGTGTTATAGATCCGTATGTCGTCTGATTTGTGTGATTTGATAAATCGGGAGATTACACATTGTGCGCTGGATGGAATTGAGTTTGCAATATGTGCGGACTGCATTTGATGAATAGATATCAAGTGAAAAGAGGTCAGAAGAATAAAAATTCGGATCTTGCCGAACCAGATTTAGGTCCATTTTCTTAATCCCCTTAAGTGATTATACATTTTTGTTTTGCTCCAACCATTTTTTCTGATCTCCTAACATTATGAACAAGCACCTTTTCTCTAAAGTGGGTCATTTTCGAGCTATAAGCCACAATGTCTGAGAAACACTAGAAATCTTCATCTTCAACCAATAAAAAGTCGGTTAAAAAAGAACGATTTTTGTCGTGTCCAAGTATGTAAATTAAAGCTAAAACGTCCCCCTACAAGACCCCCGACGCACTTTACTATAAACAAAACATTGGTTTCGATTTCAATTTGATGAAGGTGCGAAAATCAAAAGTTCGCCAATTTTGACATAACAAACTAGCTTAAAAATAGCTGTAAAATAAATTACTCTTGAAAAACTCTTCGGGGTCTTGTAGGGGATGGTAGGGATTTTTAACGAGTTTTTAATCATCATGAACGTTTCTAGGGGTTTCCAGACATAGCTCAAAAACGACTCACTTTAAAGAAAAGTTACTAAGGACTTTTCTTGTGCAGAATTATCCGAGAAATCAAAAAAGTCTCAGTCTCAGATGATATCTTTTCATAGACTGTGGTCCCCAGATTTTGCAAACTCAATTCCATTCAGTGCCTGGTCTAGATATAGAGTCGTTATGGGTCGAATCACTTCATTAGGCAGACATCATCAAGCTAGTGTTGCCATTTATACTACCCATGTAATATTGATGGTAATATACTGAATGGCAACAGTCATGTTATATTTCCTAGTTCTAATTCAGTACGAGTATTTCTGTAATGAAAAATTAATGATTTCGTGACGATTTATTAGCCTCAATCTGGTGGAAGTTCTAACTTCAAGAGGAACGATTTGAAGGAGAAATTGACGTGTAGACTGCATCTCGCGATTAACTCTATGAATATTCATCCATACTAAGGTACAACCTTTGAATATACTTACTTCAAGTTCTTAGGTATAAGGTAAAGTAAGGGCAACACTTCATTCTCCAGCTTTATCAAGGCTATTCTACTATTATTTCAACATTATCATGATTTCAGCAGCCCACAGTTCAACCGTTTACAATTTATTTTTTTGAGAAAGAAGTCTATACTATGTATGCACCAGTCACTATTATGAAGGAACAGTTCTACCCGAAAAAATTAAATGAATGAAATGTGTTTCTTAATATTTATTTACTTAGGCTAATTTCCATACAGTCTTATAACTTACATGTTGATTAAGGTCGGAATTATCTTCAACTTGTCCTCCAACGTGATACTGATTTGGTGGTACACGTCCAAACCCAGGTTCTTGGACCTGCTGAACTGCGTCTAACTCATCAGTTTGATATCTTCTTCCCGCGTCCAAGTTTACAGTGACTCCTGGCCTTCTTGTCGTCCCCCTTACTTGATTTCCAGCTTCCAGTTTCCCAAAGCCACTATCTTCCACTTGCTGAGTGTCGGAATCGTCGACTTGTTGGCCCAGAGATGTCCCAACACCAGGTTCTTGGACAGTTTGATATTGTCCGCGTCTATCTTGCCTTCCAAACCCCGATTCTTCGATCTGTTGTGTATCGGAATCATCAACTTGCTGGCCAAGATGAGCTTGCACTTGGGATTGGCTTTGAAGTCTACCGAGAGGTTGATCAGATCTTCTTTGGAACCCCGCTTCCTCGACTTGTTGTGTATCGGAATCATCAACTTGTTGTCCAAGATGTGATTGGCTCTGCAGTCTTCCAAATTCAGGTTTTTGCACCGGTTGGCTGATAGACTGGTCTACTAGTTGACCCTGTCTCAATGGTTTACCAAACCCTGATTCCTCTATTTGCTGAGTATCGGTATCATCAACTTGTTGTCCACGTTGAGATTGGCTCTGCATTCCACTATATAATGGTTTTTGTACTAGTTGGCTATCGGTATTATCAAGTAGTTGTCCTTGTCTTAATGGCTTATCAAACCCCGATTCTTCAACTTGTTGAGTATCTGAATCATCAACTTGTTGTCCAGTATGTGATTCGCTCTGTAGTTTTCCAAATCCTGGATTTTGCACTTGTTGGGTCTCTGAATGGTCAAGCAGTTGTCCTTGTCTGAGTGGTTTACCAAATCCCAACTCTTCGACTTGTTGGGTATCGGAATCATCAACTTGTTGGCCTAGTTGAGCTTGTACTTGAGATTGACTCTGCAACTTTCCGAATCCCGATTCTTGCGCTTGAGAATTATCAACAAGTTGTCCATGGCTTGATAGTTTACCAAACCCTGTATCCTCAATCTGTTGTGTATCTGAATCATCTACCTCTTGGCCCAAATGCTGTGGCCTTGCAATTTCTAATGTATCGCTGTCATCCGTCTGCTGTCCAACACCAAATCCTGATTCTTCAACTTGTTGAGTAGAATCTGAATCGTCTACCTGTTGACCAACTGGTTGATGCCTTCCTACCGATCCATAAGCACCGTACCCCCCGTAGTTGGAGTTTGCACTAACCCCTAGTCCAATAGGTCTGCTCCTGTATGGTTGGTAGCTCCTCTTTTGTCTTGAGTAAGCGTTTGGGTCATCTCCAACACAGTCATCCATGGATTCATACCTGTAAAGAGGTCGAATATTTAGGTAGGTCATGGATTAACGTATTCCACCCGAACATATCCAATTAGGCTCTAGAGATGCACCTAGAAGGGATTTAAGATTCTGACACCATCCATGAGACAATAGCAGAATCAAACTCTTTTCAAAGTAGATTCCTAAATCCATTTTGGTGTTCTGATATTGTCTTATAGATAGCGCCAGGATCTTTCATATTCCTTTGTGGGCGCCCAAAAACAGTAAGTATATCGTTGACTATCTTCAGATAAATCGAAGCAAACTTGCAAGTAGAAAGTTTTTTAGTCGATGTGTTTACACCGAGATGGAAAGACAAATTTTATTGCAAAAGTTTTTCTTAGGTGAAGGTAGCTTTGTGATCGGAAATATTATTTTGAGAGAAGTTTTTCTAAGCGTTTTAGGAGCTCTACCAGAAACTGGTCACTCATTGGTCTCATTGGGCGCTTTTACGTTTTCATCTGCCTTAGAGGTTCCTTAGCGACCTCACATCAAACGATAGAACATGGCGATGCATCCCTTACATTTACTTTACCGACGCTCCTCCTGGCGAGCAGTTCTTGAACGCAGTAAAATAGAATGATCCCGAATTTTTTTGACATCCTTTTATCCTTTCACGTTGTTTTGACGTTGATCAAACGAGTTTATGAATTTATCTGTGCTTGCCAAATTAATAAGATCCTAGATACTTTGTATATTTAAATGTTTTGCACAAAGTTAACTTCGTCTTTAGGAATGATACTGTTGGACGGCGGTCAGAATTCCGCTTCTTCTATCATTGTTAAGGATTACTTTTTCCTGAAAGATAATAAAGCACGAATACTTTCTATCAGCTTATCTACTCGTTTTCAAGAATTGACACCCTAGCTAGGCATGGTGATCTGTCACCCTTTGGGGATCTATCCCTTAACAGAAATATAAGAGTCGCAGCTCGTTGGTCTTTTCACGAATATACTTTTGGGTGGTAATTATTTGACTCATTAGAATTTTTTTCACAAAGTTATTATGCCATTTATAAAGAGAAGGTATACCAAAAGAGAACACTGCGCGGAATGTCTTTGAAGTTCGGCGCTCTTTAACTTGGTTTGATAATATACTAAGTGACATATAAATCCGAACACCCAGTTTAAATGGTTTTATTTTAATAAAAGTTAGTGAATGTATTTATCTTACTGTAAATAACAAGTGAAAAAATTTTCAGCCTTATCAGTTGGACATTCCGGTTTTTATACTGCTTTTTTTTTAATTCACTAACGCTCTAAAAATGAATATTTCAGCCGCAGTAAAGAATCAACGTTGGCGGATTTTGGTTCTTGACATCCTTTACGATCGGTTACGACGCCTAGAGTACGGAGACCTGTACGATTTCGACAACTTAGTGAGTTTGATAGGGGCCGTATAGTGGGACTTCGGGAAGCTGGACTTTCTTTTCGGGCAATTGCAGTTAGAGTGCAAAGAAGTGTAGACACTGTGGTTAGGTGTTGTCAGGCATGGCTTCGAGAAGGCCATACGCAAAGAGCAAGGGGCACTGGACGCCGCCGTAGAACAACAGACCGTGAAGATCGCCGCCTAAGATTATTGGCCTTAAGGGACCGTTTCTCCACTACCAGGTCCATTGCAAATGAATGGTTTGCAGAACACGGAAGACCTATTGGCATGCGAAGTGTTTACCGACGAATGAGAAGTTTTGGCTTGTTTTCATACCGGCCACACTGGGTCCTCCCTTTAACTCGAGAACACCGACGTAATCGCCTTGAGTGGTGCAGACAACGGTGACTCTGGGATCAGGAATGGAACAGTATTGTCTTTAGTGACGAGTCTCGATTTTGTTTAGGCATGCACGATGGTCGTGCCAGGGTTAGAAGGCGACGTGGTGAAAGGAGGAATCCACAGTTTTTTGTTGAAAGACATGTTCATCACACTGCTGGAGTTATGGTTTGGGGTGCTATAGCTTATGGTTCCAGGTCACCTTTAATCTTCATCAGAGGTAACATGAACGCGCAGCGTTATATCCACGAAGTTCTAGAACCCCACCTTTTACGCTATCTTGACACCCTGGCAGATCCAACTTTCCAACAAGATAATGCCCGACCACATGTTGCAAGAGTCACAATAGACTTCTTTCAACATAACGATGTCACATTGTTACCATGGCCACCAAGATCTCCCGACTTATCCCCAATTGAGCACGTGTGGGATATGATGGGTAGGAGATTGCTCAATTTGCAATGTCCTCCTCAGACTCTAGAAGCACTTCGAGAGGAGTTGGTGGTTGCCTGGAATGAGATACCACAGGAGGACATTGACCACCTGATCAGAAGCATGCCTAGGCGCGTTGGAGAATGCGTAGCACATCAGTGTGCATCCACACATTATTAAAGGTCAAAGGGCTTTAAAGCAGTGCAATCATTTTGAAAGTTTTATCATTTACTTATTATGCTTCATTAAGTACTTATACAAAATTTTATTAAAATAAAACCATTTAAACTGGGTGTTCGGATTTATATGTCACTTAGTATACATTACTGGTTGCCTCTTTTGGGGGTTCACTATACATTGTTGCCAGAAAATATTTAGAAACTGTTATATTTATACTGAGCTTAATGAAGTAACAAAATTGCGTTATTGTTACATATTCCCTATATTCACTCTCCCAAAATATTATTCGAAAATATTTCACTTGGCGTGCATTTTAGCGATCTCGCTAAAATCTGAATGCCAGATCTAATAAGTAATGTAGCTGCTAATATTATCTATTATTGGATCCACTGGTGAAAGTGAAAGAATCATTACACCTTTTGTAATTGCTCTGATCGATACACCTGAATAAATATTTTTAATAAATGTGAGTCTAAAGTCAAAAGTAAATTTGAACGAAACATGCTTAATTTTTCGTTACAAGTGATGGATAATCATTTCGTCCAAAAAAATGATCCATCTGACAACACTGCATCCAGCAACACGTAATTAAACGTCATTTTGTCCTTTTAAATTGCTTTGGCCGGTGTATCTATGAAGCGCATATAGTGAAATCCATATACCACAGTCGTCGTAATGTGTACGAGAGAGAAGCGCGCAGTATGTGCGTTAGAAAGAAATGGAAACACCAGGTTGCTTAGCAACCCGAGTGACCAGGCCACGGCTCTTTCTTACATTCATATTGCACGCTTCTCGTGCTTCTCTCTCATACACATTACGACGTCAGCCAAATTTGAACTCACCGTATACCAGGAGAACCGGCGAAATGAATAAAGAAAACGACACTAAAAATTGACGCATCTGAGGTTAGTAAAAATTTTATTTTCAAATTCACTGGTGGTGCGGAGTTTGATACTAAACTAAATCGTGAAATCTTCATAGGATCCTAAAACGCAATCAGCTAGGTGCCAACTTACTGGTTTTACGAATAACTTCTGTTTTCATAGTTATAATCACACTGAAGACATTACCTTTGCAAAAATAGCTGTAATAAATTTTTGCATGTTTTAGTTATTCTTCTATCTTCAATGACTAAATCTATAAACCTTGTCGATCTTTGGACAAAAAATGGAGTTTTTCATCAGTATTTTGGAGAATAGCAAGCAATGAACATGTTACTGCTCCCCATCGTTAAATAATTTATCACCGCACAAAGGGAGGCTCTTTTCAACAGTTTTTCACTAAATAACAACGACTATTTACAACAAGGATTTACAAGAAACAATCAACACTAGTTGAGTTAATTTAAAATGAACTAAATAGCAATCCGTACCAAAGCACAGCGTTGCCAGTGGGTTGGTCAGGATTTTCCCAGAACAAGCACAAACATTCCTCAGAATTGCTACTTTTTCAAAAAAATCCCCCAAATCACAGTCAACTAATAGAAAGCGGTAGGTTTGATTCATAGAGCGCGGGAGGCGCTTTCTATCCACGAAACGTGTGACAATCCCCCAGAACATAAAAAAATCCCCAAATAAAAACCCTTAAAATTTATGGGAAAATCCCCAACGTACCACTCGTACTCCAGGCGTCAACAATCGGGGGTCGTTTTTAGAGCACGAACAGATTGTCGTACCTTCTCGGTATATAGGCTCAATGAGTCTAATGGTTCGTTAGTACAGACTGTTTGCTGTCAATCAGCAATCTGTCAGTCGGCAACAAGTCATGACCTAGTTTACGCAGTTAGCTGTCACTAACACGTCGCTGACTGTATTAATTGCGTACATGAGAACGTTACGAGTTGGCTGAGGTGGACCAGACCGATTACCGATAACTAATCCGCTGTTCGTACAGAAACTTCTGACTATTCGATGACTGTCAAATCAGTCAGCAGATAATTTTCCAGTAAATTGTCAGAGCTCGAAATCAAGTACAATAATTATGTAAAATTTTTCAGAATGAAGTAGACAATTTTGAAAAAGTTATGGGTTCATTTGCTGTAAACCAGAATGATCTAGGATTTTTCGTCCAACTGTTCAAATGTGCCCGAATTTTCCTTTAGAGAGGAAAACATAGACACTTTTTAGAGAAAATAACAGCACCCAAAAATGTCAAGTGGATTTACTCAGTAATTACCATTCAATTCTCATATATAAAGTATAAACATAAATTCGAAGAAATATGATTCCACACATCGAATGACAAGTTGAAGAAGTAAATACATAGTAAGAATTCTGAATAAACGTCTGCAGTATTGTGAATGACTTTTAATAAAACTAGGGTAGTAAGGTTTTTGTCCCCTGTTCCCTTGACGTCCAGCCTCGAAGTGTATGCACAAACAGTATTTATATATTCTAACTATGTAAGTCCAACCCAAAGCTGATGAAAAAATAAACAAAATAACGAATTCTGGAGATTTTGTGATACAGCTTTTCTCACGGGTGCCCACGGAGAGGGAGTGACTGTTTGTGTTGGGGTGAAAATAATATTTTCCCTATACAGGGTATTTTAAATTCGACCCTCGCCATTGGGATCTCGGAAACTTCAAGGGATACGAAGTCACTTAAATAGGGGCAAAGTTGCGTATTCAGATAATCAGCAAAATGTCGCTTAGAAAGTTTTGAAATTGAAAGTACTTCCGAAAAGAGACGTAAAGAACGCAATTTCCCAAAATGGATTTAATTTTCTCCTGACTTCATTTGTGGTGGTTTTTCAAAATAAATAGCACATAAACTCTGCCACATTTTCTCCTCTACAAAACGGCACAATTAGAATTTCAATATGACGTTTCGTCTCTTGCCCTCCAGCATCAACTTAATTTTTTTCTTATAGACGCCATATTGGATTCTTTCACATGTGAATAGAATTTTTATTCTGGTTTAAAAAATGTATGTCGTACATTGACATTGCAAATCCTTAGTTATTCCAGAAGTTCCTAGGTATTTTCATTTCGTATTCAGGTTTCACCGTATCTTTTTATTTCCTTTTAATTCTCATCCAACAACAAATTTATGGTCAACTAATAATCACTGAATTTAGGGCTTAAAAAGTCCATTTAAATGTATAAAATTCCAATATAGTGTCCGTATGAGAAAACAAATTTGATGATGGAAGTGGAAAGAAGAAATATCGAATTGAAAATTTGACTACGCCATCTTGCAGACGAGAAAAAGTAACAATGACAATATGCAATTTATTTTGAAATCCCATCTCGAATAGAGTCGGGAAAAAATAGAGCGGTTTTGGGATAAATCTGGTGAGTGAAACAAACATAATTTCAAGGTCTACCTAAAAAATTCTGTTTTTCTTAAAGTAATCAAGGTTTGACAACGTCAATGTATGACGTATTATGCATTTGTTCAATTAAAAACTCTATTCATCTGTGCAAAAATGCAATATAGCGTCCTTAAGAAATAATAAAGTTGATGCTGGAGGACAAGAGACGAACCGTCATATAGAAATTCTGATTATGCTTTCTTGTAGAGGACAAAACGTGGCATTGTTAATGTGCAATTTATTTTAAAATCCCAATATAAGTACTTTGAATTTCGAAACCTTCTAAGTGTCACTTTGTTGACTACCCCATTTAAGCGACTTCGTATCGCTTACAGTTTCCAAGATACCAATGGTGAGTGCCAAATTAGAAACACCCTGTATATCCAGACTCTTACTAGAAGAAAGAAGTCAAAATAACTACAAGGATTTAATAACGTCTTTGAATAATAAAGGGTGTTACACACTAAAAGCTAAAACGGCTGAACATAACTACAATAACTTATCAAGATCTGCTTACATAGCTATAAGTTTCACAGAGTTCTAAACATGGACAAAAATAACTGAGACTACGAAAATACATATAAGTAAGACTTAAATCGCGTAATTACGCATTTTGCAACTGTAACAAAAATTTTCAAAAGATTGATCACAAAAATCGTATTGTGGTTCTTGAAAGTTATATCCTCTATTGTTCGGATTTTTCATAGTGTATTCATAATCTTTATTTTGCCATTACCGGGTCAATAAACAAAATATTGACCACAAAGCACTTTGGCGCTGGCTGATATTTAAAATGGAATTTCATTAAAATTTCTTCTGCCACTTGCTCACCTGAAAATGTTACACCGAAGCAGCCTCGCAGGTGAACCCTACATGCCAAGGCACCGCGGCTGCTTTCAGGAGCTTAAAGAAACTTAGTTATTATTTTTGAACTGCCTAAAGTTAGTAGAACTGGGAAAATCTCCTCATGTAGATTGTTACACGATCTCGACACCCTCGGGACAAAGGACCGGTCTTATCGGCCAGTTCTGGATGTACGAAGTTTGACACGTTTATGATGGGAGGCCGAAGTCAGGTAGACACATCGCGGAGCGACACCATGGAAGAGAGCTCTGAGGAGCAAAGCCCGTTGGTGCAGCTAGATCGCCATCGGCCCTTTGGTACGAAGGTGTCCGTTCATAAAATGCCTCTTGCGAAGCAATTTTAGTCCTCAAGGTAGTTCCGTTCCGACACACTCTGATACCTGTCACTGTCACTGGTTGACTGGTGTCCTCTGAATTGCCAGAAGGTTCTGTACGAACAGCGGATTAGCTGTCGGCAAACAGTCAGAAAGTGGACGAACAGGTAAGATCTCTCTGATTCTGATTTTGACAGTCACCGACTACTGTACGAACAAACCAGATGTCACTAATTTTATACGCTTTGTCTGTCTTCTCTCGTTAAACCTTTTTGACAATTATTTGTGCGATACATACCCTGCTCTGTACTGTTGTCCCATTCCCGCCTGGTAATATTGGGAGCCTCTGACAGGTCTGTAGCTGCCACTAGCGCTGCCGCTGGCACTGCTGCTACTACTGGCGCTGTACGAGCTATGTGTCGCAAACGACCTTTGTAGGCCTTGCTGTAGCTGGTTCATCAGGCTGGATTCGAGTTGGCTCTTCAATGCTGCCATCTGGCTTTCGTCAAAGTCTCCATGAGCAGCGTATGACCCTGTATATTCAAACATTTATGTGGGTCAAAACTAAAGTTCAACGACCTTATATCGAGCTTATTTTTATCCTGGAGGCTACTGTCATTGGAAAGCCACATAATATAATATGACTGAAGTAAAATTGACCAAGGAGGTCAAAAGTCGCATCCAAATTGCGATGTGATACTTCGTTCGGCAGATATTTCAGTCTGAAGAGATTTTTTCGATTTTTTACTTGTTTATGGGCTGTCAATTTGGATGCCTTCCGAGACAAGAAATGCACAAATTTTTTTTTCGTAAAGGATATGAAGCAACCTATTCCCTATATAAATGGAAATTTGTACTCGCGACTTTAAATCGGTCCAATTTTCGATATTCTGATAAAAAATTGGCAACTCTCATGATACTGGAGGGTGGGTCATGACTTATATCGTGCTCAATTTTGTTTTCTGAAGAGAACCTATGGAGGCATGACTCTGTCTTAAATCTCAAATTCTTAGGCCAAATGGTTCACTCTGGAGTCGCATTTTTGAAATCTCGTTTCTCGTCTTGGGCACACTGAATACTGAAATATTAGATTTTTGCAAATATGTCGTAAGCTGCCGTAGTCAGTTCACCTGCAAAAATGTATCTGAATCGTCAAAATACGAAGTTTAAGCGATTTTTATTTGTTTCGTTATTTACCCTTCACTCCGCCGCCACTGGATAGATTTTCAAAAACTACAAAGCTTTTTCGTCCTTGGCATAGTATGTATTTACCTTTTGTGGCATGTATATGTGATAACATAATATCTTATTCTTTTACAATTAGTTACTTGACTTGATGAATCCCTAATTACAATACTTCATCGCCAGTAGGCGTGGGAAGTAAAATGAAGATCTCTACATTCTAGTACTTACCGCTTGCACTGTACTCGCTGAGTTGCCTGGTCAGATTTCTGTGCAGCTCATCCTGCAGTTGCTGCAGAGAAGTCTGGTAGTTTGACGGACTGTATGAATAGGAATCGTAGTGCCCTTTAGTAATAGCCGCCTGGAGCTGCCTTGACAGGTCGTCTTGTAACCTCCGCTGTAGCTCCGCCATATTGGAACTGGAGCTGTACTGGGTGGTGCCGTGTCCTTTAATGCCGTAGTTGCTGTTGTAGTTGTAGTTGTTGTTTGAACCACCTGCTACCAAAGATGATATCCTGGAGGCTGTCGGTTGATAGTAGTTGTTCCGGGGAGTGGTGTATACTCCGTATTGACCACTGCTATGGTCGAGGTAGTTGGAGCCGTATGCGGATTGGCTGCTGTGGCTTTGCTGAGAAGACCATCTGAAAAAATACCACTGATAAGTTATGTCTGTGATAATGTATAGACTGATGCGCTTTCCCATCCTCCTTCATCTTCAACATGATCCAGAATGGACTTGAGCATTTACCTTCCCGCGTAATATTTACATTGTTTTATAGCATGTGTCATTAGTGCAAATATGTGCTCAAAACTAGGGCTGCCTGTAAAGCTATGGGGAAGTTTAAAAATTGGTATCCTTATAGATTTCGTTACACGATACGAATTTACACTTTGTTATTTAATATATTTTCCGCTGCAACTCTCGTATTGAAATATATTTTGACCTATTTGTTGGACCCTACAAAAAAATCAAATTCCAGTTAACAGTTGATGAAGAGGCCAAACCTTTAGAATATGCCCAAAATGATAATCCGAGACAGGCCTACTGCCTTTAATAACTAAATTTAAATATAGAGAGTGATCCATTCAGATAAGTAATGTTTGCAGAGGAAATAATAAAATATGTAAAACCATTGCAATGGTGGGAATATAGTGTTCAGCATTCAGCAGCATAGTTGAACGAAGTCAACTAACGTCTTTCTTCTAACAGTTGTTCACAGCTGTGGCTTCTTCTGCATCTATAGAAAGATCCAATCTGAACTTCGAAATTTAGAACACTACATAGAATTGAAAAATCATTGCCACAATTGTTATACAAGAGGAGGAATAGATTTTCATTGATCAAATTGCAATAGTAATATAACTAGCAAATCAATATTTGGGAAAGGACTAGGACTAGAATTTAATAAACTAAATAATGATATAAAGTACCAATTTAAAGATTTTTGCAGGAGGGTTGAAGGAATATTTAGATATAGAATAGACAGTGAAAATTCTTAGAGATGCAAACTTTGCTTTTCTAAATATCTGTATGTTAGGTAATTGTTGTGGTTTTTTTGAAAGAATGTAATTGTAGCAATCTTGCTAAATAAATCTTAAACAAACAAACAAAATAGGCTGGGAAACGAAAAGGCGGTGAAATAGTTGTTCCTTTTTTAATATTATAAGAAATAGTTGTTGATTAACTTTCATATTCATTAATAGTTTGCTATATTAACATAGTTTACACTGATAAATGAAAAAACTGCATTTGAATTAGTATTTTCATGTTATGTAGCTGATTTGATTATTATTCCCACAAACAAATGTCATATACATAAATTGTAAGAAATTCTCTTGTTTAATTCGGCACAGATATTTTTACTGTGAACAGAGTTGGACCGATGCAAAAAACTATTTTTTAGTATGGCTTCACGAACGGAAAAGGTTCAAGGTAGCAAAGCCGAAATTTGTAAAATCGGGTCGAAACACATAACATTCTCCAAAACCTTCTAGGAAACATTACCAAAGTATTGTACTTGAAGGATTAATAAAAAATGCACGAATGATATATATGAAACCTCGTATGTAACAATTTTTCCACATCGGAGCTTTCTGAATATCCGTATGGTCAAATATGAGCTCCGTGATCTGTTTCATAATAAGAAACGCTAGTAATTCTGTAGAGATTTAAGAAAATGGAAGAGAAACCAATTTTTTAAATATAAAAGAGTTTTTATGTCATTCGGTAAAAACTGCTTCTATGCTAAGTAATACAACGTGCAACGTAATTATGTGCTGCACAAGGATCATTATGTAGCATTACATATTGTATTTATTTTTTCCATTTTTAATTGCCAGTACCAAAACTGCTTATCAGAGATTCGATATCTTGGTTACACAGAATTCGTCAACATAGTGATATACTTCACCATTGCCACCTTTTAGCCACTGTGCGAGGAAGTATTGTAAAAATTTCGAAAATGAGGTAATGTGTTTTTTGGATGTTATATGGCATGTACATTATGAGAAACCATGTCACTGTTCGCTAATCTTTGGACCGCCTATAACTTGGAAAGTATTGCTCAGAATTGAATGAAATTTTCACTTAAGGTTACTACTATACCAAGGATGAAAAAGCTTTGTAGATTTTGAAAATCCGTTCAGTGGTGGCGGATTTAGGGGCAAAAGACGAAGAAAATAAACATCGCTCAAACTCTTTTTTGACGTTTCAGAGGCTCCTCATTTAAAAAAAAATGTAGGGGTTGGAAATAGGGGGCTTTAGGGGGTGGTAAATTTATACGCTGCCAACTCCTGTAATTTTAAGCACCTATCAGTACATATTTTACACACTAAAGATTTGCCCGTAAATTTGGCCTCATAACTAGGAGACATATTTATACCCGAGAGACGAGATCGGTCGGGACGATGCGATGTAACGCCGACTTTCATACACAGAACCCTGCCTTGCGTCTGACAGTACCGCCGGCAGAGATGTTATAGTATCGAGGCTGCCTCTTATGACGTATTTGACTGTTGTAGTCAAGCAGCGTTGCCAGATGGTCGATACTTAGGGCAGGGAAGAAACTAGCGTTAGAATATTCAAATAGATGGAAGCTATGAAGTATATACTGATTGTATATGTACCTGTACCTTTGACTGACTTGACCCATTTAATTTTTTTGATACGTGTTTGTAGCTAGTTCAAAGGGACTAACTTGGGCCGGCCATAATAATCCTTTATGATGACAGCGTGGAAAGTGCAGAGTCAACCTACTTGACGCCAAATTTAACTTCATTTTCCAGATATCAACGTATTATACATCTAGACATATCAAAGATACTCGCCTGCTTCTGTAGGTTTCAAAATCGCGATTCAACTTGTCAAACAGATTCCTCTCGATTTGGTACTTCAAGTTCTCGAGATCATTGACAGCATAATTGTGCTGTGGTGATATCTGTCCATTGGGCCCCATGGAGTAGTACTGTCCGTCTCTTTCGATCTGTTGACCGTAGTTTCTCCTGATGTCTTCGTCCAGCAGCACTGTGAGGTTTCCTTTCAACTCTTCCTTCATGCGTTCCAGCACCCTGTCAGTATTTGTTAAGGCGTAGTTGGCGCTGGATGAAAAGTAACGCTGCCTTGCTTGGTCTAACATATCGTTCAATTGTCTGTCCAGCTGATTTTGGATCCTAGTAGCGATGTTGGTGATGCTCTCTGGGTTGGGGATCTGGGATTAAATATGTATTTCATTAATACAGAGACAGCGATGGTGAATTCTCATTATCGTAGGCTACACAGGGTGATAGAAAAAAGTTACAATATTTCTAGGACGGAAACTAGCTTCATATACTAATGGAAAAAATAAAATGGTGGAGCAATCCGTGGAATGGCGGACGGATGGCAGCCCTAAGTTTGGCTTGAGTGAGATCTTACCGGTGTGTAACGAACGTTGGTATGCACAGTCTTGTACTGAGAATGCGCGTAATCGTCGTACTGTGCAGGCCTGGGAGTGGTGTGAGTCGGCAAAGATGGGTAGATGGTCTGATATGGTCTGACAGTAGAGGTTGGATAAGTGTTGTAGCCTTGCTGACTATGAGACGAACTTCCGCCTTGGTAGCTGTAAGAAGCTGAGCCACCGTAACGCTGGCTATACTCTTGGCGTAGTTGGTTCAGCAATTGGTTTTCCACCTGAATCTTCCAATCTTCTAGTTCACGGTTATCGTAATTTGCTACATTTTGTGTTCTTCCACCGGAAATGCTGTATGATAGACCACCTCGCACTGTTTGTTGGCCATATCTGAAAAAATATCGTAACTATAACTTTTAAAAATGACGTCATTAAGGGCCGTATCATCAGTCGTTCCTACGACCTATGACCTCCTTGATTTTCATAGACTTTTCTCTCCTTCAGCATCAGCGCTCCTCTATTGTGAGGTTATGTTTTCTTTTTGAATCTTAAGAAATTTCATTCTGGCAAAACAGATGATAAAAATCAAGTTTCGAATTCAAAAAGAAAATATAAGCCCAAAATAGAGCGCTGGCGCGAAACAGTAGAAATCCAGAGATACCCCTGCCTTTCTGACGGACAGGAAAAACTATTAAAATCAAGGAGGCCATAAAGGCGTCATACAATTATAGGAACGACTGACGATACGGCCCTAAGACTGGCTCCGAACTTCACCCGCAAACATATCAGTATAGAAGTACGAGGGATGTCTTTTAAGTTTTGCATATGGAAATAACACAAGACGTTAGGTCCTTTTAAAAGACTTTATTGTTTTTCAAAGTATTCTCCACGAAGATTAATACACATCTGCATGCGCTCGAACCAATTTTTCGAAGCACTTATTCCACTCGTTTGCTGGCAGATCCAAAACGGCATTTTTGAATGCGTCAACTGCTTCTTCTGGTGGCTGGAACCTTTGACCACGCAGTCGGTTTTTAATTTTCGGGAAAGTAAAGAAATCTTTAGGACTTAGATCGAGACTATATGGAGGATGGTCCAATAATTCCACGATTTCTTCCGTTAAATACTGCCTTGTTTTTTGGGCTGTGTGCGAGCTTGCATTGTCTTGGTGGAGGATGATTCTTCTTTCGGGGTTGATTTTTCGAGGCTCCGTGATGACTTTTAGCAAACAAATGGTGGTATACCAATCTGCAGTAACAGTTCTTTGCTCATTAAGAGGAATTGTTGCAATATGACCCGCTTTTGACACAAATGTCGCGACCATCTTTTTCGAAACACTTCGAGAACGGATGACTTTTGTTGGCTTTTCTTCACCTTGGAACACCCAAACAGCCGACTGTCGTTTATTTTCTGGTTATATGTATATATTATTATAACAGTAAATCCACCATTCATCACCACTAACAATGCTGTACACATTTTTTGAGTTTCCGGAATTGAAACCGTCAAGCGTTTTTTGACACCAATTAACCCTGGCTGCTTTCTGCTCTTCAGTCAACAGGTGGGGTATCCAACGAGAAACTAATTTTCGTACTCCTAATTCTTCATGTAAAATTTTTTGAATTAAGGTCTTTGAGATCTTCAAGGACGCCTCAATCTCGCGATGTGTCACATGTCTATCTTCAATAATGAGTTTGCGCACAGCATCGACGTTTTCCTGGGTGACTGCCGTTTTTGGTGCACTCACCCTGGGATCGTCGCTAAGACTCACCCCGTCCACGTTTGAATTCTCCATACCAACGGGAAATTGTCGACTGATGTGGCGCTTCGTTGCCGAAAACAGTCAGTAACTCAGCAAGGCATTCTTGTTGCGATAATTGTCTCTGAAAGTTGTAATTAATTATGGCGGGAAAATGTTCTCGGTCGAGTTCCATTTTTCTAATGACTTGGTGACACTTAAAAATTTACTGTAGTGAGATCACTATGTTTCTATTTGCAAAACTTAAAAGACATCCCTCGTAAAGATGCCGATATAAATTTACGAACCTGTCGCCTTTCAGTATTTCTTGAACTTCAAGTAAATCGTTAATAAATTGAATAATCTCCAGTAATATGATTAGTATTACAGGGTCGACCTACACGACGGAATCTTTTATGAAACATTTCGTCACAATTTATCTGTGGAAGTATAGTATTCCTAATACTATATTGGATAAAAAGTCAATGCGACTAAAAAAATTGTGGAAGCATATATACAAAGATAGTAACAAAAACACTGAATCGCTCCCCGTAGGGTTTGTGTACGAGTATAAACGCAACAAAGCTCCAAAGAATTCGAATAGATGAGGAGCAAAGCCTATACGATTACATGACATTTTTTGTCGCCAAACTAGCTTTGTTTTACTGCATACTTCTGGTTTATTTGACTAGTATTGCCTACGAAGTGACAAATCAATACATAGGCGTACATTCTTTTCTCTAGAATTGTAATTAAAGTGGCTATAGGTACCTACTCGATGTACTTAACGTAGAGCAAGGCAGAAATACTATCTGTGAATGATGTGAATCGCTCATTGTTATTAAACAGGGATAAATTAAATAATGCAAAGAAACGAAAGTAAATATTTATTAACGATACCGCATTATGAACAGTTCTGCTTAGTTCGTGATTTAGAAAGATGAACAATACGGAACGTTCTCTCCATCAAACAACAATAATTGCGAAAGACCTGATATTGCAAATAATGGGACTCCCTAGGTTTTTACTTACCACGCCTACTGGCGAAGAAGTATTGTAATCGCAAAAAATTTCGAAATTGAGATTTGTTTTTTGAACGTTATATGACATGTACATAATGAAAAACCACTCATTTCTGTCGATCTGTCCGCTAATCTTGTAACCGTCTATAACTTGAGAAGTGCCGCTTGGATTTCGATGAAATGCTCTACACAATGTTACTACTATGTCAAGGACGCAAAAGCTTTGTAGTTTTTAAAAATCGGTCCAGGGGCAGCAGAGAAAAAAGCCTAAATCGAAATCAATAAAAATCGCTTCATTTCGTTTTTTGACGTTTCAGAGGATCCTGACCATTTTTGAAAAAAGGCAAAAAACTTGTGCGTGGGCGACCGTGATGACTGTTCTGTTATGGAACGTTTCCAGATGCACTATCGGTAGGGCAGCGAAAGAATGTCTATGCACTAATTGTATGGACCTGTTTGATTGACTTTTTTCTCAGAGGTGTAGATTGGGCTGAACATATTCGTTTAAGTACTGATAAGGGCATTGCAGAATCAACCTACTTGACGCCATTTTTGAAATAGGTGTAGTGATCCGAGCAAATTCTTGGCTAAAAGCAAATACCTAGTTGAAAATAGTCAAGCAAGATGTAGAATGAAATAAATCAAAATTACCACACAACGGCGCAGGTAAAGAAACAATGATGAGGCAGATGCCCTTTCGCCACGCCGATGATTATAATATGTAATTATCGATAGAAAGAGTTGTTCTTATTTAGTTTAAGCTGCTTTTTGCAATCCACAGAAACTTCCACCATTTTCGGCAACTGTCTGAACCATTATGATTGTAAAGAACCCACGCACTTTTATTTGGTTTCGCAGAAAAGTATGAATTTAATGTGAAATGAGCCAGCTACAAACTGGCAAACTGACGACCGAATTGTGGTATTCTAACTACTGGCTGCATAATTTTGGCGACAAACAAATCGTACACTTGCTCCTTCCCGAGTCCGAATTCGTTGGTTTCAACTGTATCGCGACCGTGACTGCCATAATCATGTGAAAACGAGATTTTTTTGCATATTACGCTTAAACGTTCCATGTGATGACCAATGGTCCACTTGGACAACCAATTCTATTTTTACAAACAGTACAGTAACAATGATCTATGCCAAACCATACCTGTTGAGCAGCTCATTCTGCAGTCTGTCGTTTACCCGATGTCTGATCTCTGCCTCAAGCTCGTCCAGTGATCTGGAAAGAGTCTGGTCGCGGACGTAGCTCTGTAATTCACGCTCCAGGTCTTGCTGTAGTCTGGATGTGATAGTGTGTAGGTTAGAAGAAACGCCATACGAGCTGCTACTTCCATATGAACTTGATCCATATTGAGATCCTGGAATGAAGTCAATTTTTTAACAATACTCTTTATGATAAGTAGCAGATTAAATTAGCATTGATCGGGCTATACATATAGCTGTGACGCAAGCAGATCTGTTCCAAAGCATCAGTGCTTGCTATCGTAGCATTGCGCCTTGCCTTGATCCTCTACAGTTTTACCACACAGAGGTTTTCCATATAGTGTTTTCTCTAGAAGCTTGTACTGGTAGGACACAGTATTGAGTCTTAAAAGAGTTGCAGGATGTAATAGCACAGTTAATGCCCGCAATTGAAATGATATCCGTAAAGTCCGACAAGTCGTGCTGAAAACGATCCCATAATGTCTGGTACATCCAAAACAGCAGGTAACCTTATGTTCTCTTGTCACTGATGGATGTCTCGGAGGGCGGTCCTGAACTGTGCTGTGTTTTCGAGGTGCCATTTTGAACTAATTGTAAGGATGGATCCGCGGGATCTCGGTATGGTACAGGACCATCCGTGTTGTATAAACTATCACCTGGAATGCAGATGAATATAAAACATACTATCAATATCACTTTTACTTCCTACGCCATGTATTGTCATCGCAAAAAATTACGAAAATGGGATATGTTTTTGGATGTTATGTGACATGTACATCACGAAAAACCATGTCACTCATTTCCGTCGGTCTGTTTGTCCGCTGATCCTTGGACCGCCTATAACTTGTTAAGTACCGCTCGGATTTGAATGAAATTTTCACACAAGATCACTACTATGGTAAGGACGAAAAAGCTAGTTTTCGAAAATCCGTTCAATGGCGACGGATCTAGGTGCAAAAACATGACTTCGTTTTTCGACGTTACAGAAGCATTTTTATAGCGGTTGAAAATCGGGAGCTAGGGTTTTAGGGGTGGGGTATATAAAATTTTTGGATGTGAATATATTTATACGCTCCCAGCCCCGGTAATTCACACATTTTTCGAACCCTATACTCCTGCTATCTATGCTCACCGCCCGGCGTAACGATTAGGCTGACTAATCTATCCGTACTGCAGCGCGAAAACAAATTAATAATAACTCGCTGTAGCGGTGCCGCGCAGGTGTGGAAAGGGACGACGTTGCGAGATGGACGGTAACTCCTTTTACAGTAGGGAAAGAATGTCTATGGACTAATTGTCTAGACCTGTTTGACTGGCTTGATCCGCTAAATTCTCTGTAGTACATATTCGTAACTGACTTTACTTGGACTTAATCCTTTATGAACTGATGACGGCGTTGCGTAGGAAGTGCAGAGTCCAACTACTTGAAGATATTTTTTGATCGGTAACTTAAAAGGTCGAAACGTTAGCAAAATCTCAAGCCTATATAATATGCGGTTTCATTTAACGACTAGAAAACATGAAGAATTGTCTAACGCGATATTGGAGTAATTCATTTTGATGACGATATTAGCTTTAGATCGCACTGTAGCTTTGTAGTTGCAAAACTAAATTCACGGACATTCATTATGAAAAATTTGAGAACGGTTCTAACAAAGCAGCAATTAATAACAATATTTCATTCTCAAGTGAAATCTCGAATGATATACCGACTGTGCTTCTGGAGCTGCTCATCATATGCCAAACATGTCTTTACGTGTCAAAAAAAGTTTTAAGATGCATGGCAGGTGTGGACTCTAGTTTTAGGAGTTGGTTTAAAAAATACCATATACTCACCTTGCCTCCATTATTTATTTTCGAGATGGCCATACACCTTCTCGAACCAACATATTTTTTTATAAAATAAGCAAATCCATGGAGTCGGTACAAGGCAAGACACCCATCTACATAGAACTTTCGCCATATACAGGGTGTTAGGGAAATAATATTCGGAACTTTAAGAGGTGATTCCTTGCATTATTCTAAACAAAACAGTTCATTATAACCTATGTCCGAAAATCAACTGTTTCGGAGCAAAAAAAAATGCTAAACTTATTTCTTTTTAGTCATGAAATAAATTAATTTTGCACCTTAATAAATTAATTTTGCACCTTAATAATTCAAATAGCGTAAAATGTATCAACACATCTATTTATTAATTAACTGACTCTAACAAAATAACTTTCTTGCTTATTTAGTACAATTTTCCGAAGAAAAACAGACAAAACAAAATCCCTCACACAACTGGCAACGTCGTACTCCGCATGCACTGCATTTATCATCGCGTGTTGTTGTGATCACTAATACATTTAACTGTAACTTTATGTGATTTACGGATGTTGGTTTTTTCTTGTTTCGTGCATCGCATCGTTTCAAATAAGTGACTGATAATCATAGGAATTGCTGGTGTGTATCTGTCATTTTTTTTAAGTAAATGTACTGTACTGAAAGCGTTATTAAATTTAAAAAAAATTCCGAAAAAAATTCAATAATTCTAGGCATATTTTCAACAAAAATATCATACAAACGTAAACAATTCGATGAATCAGTTGCGGTCGTCGTGCGCTCGTATCGTGGTTGCGTTGCAGCGTTGCCAAATGTTTGAGAAAATTCAATTATCTACGACTCACTTTCCTCGAAAACGATTGATTTTCGGACATAAGTATAATGAACTTTTTTCTTAGAATAATGCAAGGAATCACCTCTGTAGTCAGTCTGTCAACCGCTTTAAAAAAGGATTAAAGGACTATTCACTTGATCAATTTTATTACGCGATCAGTGACCTATTTGCTTGTAAAAATTTATTTTTGTAAAATCCAATAAATCTATTTTCATATCAGATGGATAATAAATATTATTATCATAATAATCATTATTATTATTACTAAAACCAATGCCTATGGAACACCCGTTTTTTTTTGTGAACTGAAAAATATTGATGAAATGCGACTTACCTGCACTGTATCCAGCTGCAGTACCCATCAGCCTGTCGCTGGTAGCAACTCCCTCTGTGAGAGTGTTACTACCGTGAGTACCATAGTCGTGAAGTGCTTTCATGTGCCCATAGGAGTTCATGTCGGTACCAGCAGCACCGGAGTACCCATACTGGCTGCTCTTTAGGTTCGGGTTCACGTATTCGGAATGTTCACTGTTTGCGTCTATCCTGGGCTTTGATCTGCCTTCCAGGTCGCCATCTTTTTTGTAATAACCCTGCAAAATCATTATTATTCGGTTTTACTTAGTTATTTCTGTCTACCAGCCAGGGGCGTAGTTACCGCCATGACAGCCGTATCAATAATACGGGGCCCCAGCTTACAATGACCCCCACATACGAAAAAAAAAATGCGTCAAGTGTTTTTCATAATCTCACGCAGGTTTTTAGGCCGTACGCTAAATTAAAAATTCTCTCCTTTTTACTTTGTACCTTTGTACGGGTTAGTGATAGCAAGTAGCATGTTTCCTATTTTTAGCCCTCTAGATTACAACTGCAACAGCTGAATTAAGCTATTCGAAATTAAAAGTAATTAACATATTTTAAGACATACTTTTATGAGGCTGCTTTGACTATCAAGCATGGTACTGTCTTTAGCGGCTGAAAATTCCGAAACTCTAAAATCGTCTTCCGCTACATGGATGGTATAATAAAAAAGATCGGAAAAAATAGTGGCAAGTAGATTGACTCGGTACTTCTCAAGCCTATGCCTATTTTCAAATTTTCAATGAGTCAAGATAAGACTTACTGAAGAAACAAAATGTTTGAGCTCCATTATGTTTTTAAATATGCCCTAAACCTGAAGCAACCAAAAACTATGAAAGCAAATTTTCGAAATGTTTAAAAAATGTCACCTCTCCACAAAGACGTTCGATTACCCTTAAAAATGTTTAGAAAGTTGTAAAGCATACAAAAACAATCTTTGGGAGAAAGCTATTTTAATTTCTACTCTAAACAACACCTCGGGCATTTAAACGATTTTCTAAAATGAATTAGCATTACCTATGACCCCACATGCGTTTAGGTGTTGTAGACATGGCAAAACAGAAAACATTTATCGGAATTTATAAAATTTTCGCATTCACAGTACTCCCCCTTTCGCCTAGAAAAACTGCTATTCCTCGCTCTTCAAAAAGTTTTGAGAGTAGGAACACTTTTATATAAAGTTATCTCTTGCCGATGATCCACCCTCTCTGACTGAGAAAACTTCCCATTGGCGCCCAAGGTCAGTGCTTGACAATTCATATTTCTTAATACTTATGCTTCTTTTTTTAAAACCAGACTTCAAATTTTACCCTCCATTTGAGATTCAGTTTGGTGGGGCCCCCTACAAATTTTGATATGGGGCCTCTGAGGAGCTAAAAAATGGTGAAAGTCTTAGCTGAAATAATAATCATGAATGCCACCTTTTATAATAGTCTGATTAATATCCTAAACCAAAGAAGGAAACAATATAATGAATATCTTTATCTAAAATGATGTAAGTATCGAAACAATTTTTTGAAATAATTTGTCGGAATTCTTGGTTTTACCAATAACCTTACGTCTATATGTACCAGATTCCAACTACAAATCCAGCACAGTGGTTACTGCGGTTACATAGTGACAAAAGTTATGACAAGCATTAATTTTGACAGGTAGGTGGAAATGATACAATAAAGTGTCGCATGCATACGGGGTCCGACGAAGAAATGCAGCTAGCTATTTCTCGGTAAATAGACATTAGATAATTGAGAGGATTGAGGGATTCTAGTAAAGAGATAGAAGCCAGTCAATTAAAAATTTTCAAATTGGTTGCACTTATATGGGTTATATCGGAAGTAGGTACCATCTTGCCTATTTTAAATGGAATACTCTGTATATTATACAGTTTTTGGATTCTATGCAATATTCTAAAAACATTTTACGTATTCTATACCCGCTTTACAAGCTGTGTGGCCACCAGTAAATATCAATAATTTACAAGTCAAGTCAAGTCATCGTTGGTTGTCAGAGCGGTCCGTGGGACCTTAGCTCTTGAGTCACAGTGTCAGTTTGTAAGTCTGTCAGGTCTGGCAACCCAGAAACCAGACAATTTTAATAATTTACAAATTCCTCGGTCAAACCGTGCGAAATATCTCGGAATCCATTTAGACAAACAGGGCATCAAACTTGAAGAGGTGTATTGGATTATTGGTAGGAAATCTAAACTGTCATTGTCCAAGCTATTACTCTATAATGCTTTGTTGAAACCAATTTGGACGTATGGCATCCAGACGTATGGCATCCAGTTATGGGGCACAGCGAGCAACTACAATATTGCTATCCTACAGCGGTTTCAGAACAAGGTCCAGGGAATGATCGTACTACGTTCCCAATGAAGTGATTCTGCTTGATATTTGAAAAAATTGGTTTTTGGGGTTTCTTAGAACCTAAGTTTTATTCTCTTTTTTTACCACTCCGCGTTTTTACTTATCTGAATATCGCACAAAGTCTACTAAAGTAAGTTTCTTCACATAAGGAAACTTACAAATCGTAAGCCAGACACAAATACAGGAAAAATGTATTACTGTTTACCAATCTGTATTTTTAATTTTTCACAATAAATTTGAGATATCTCAAAAACGGGGAGACGGGTATTTAGGATGACGCAAGAGAAAGTTTTTTAGAATCCTGCGCAGAATAAAAAAAATAGTAATATACAAGCAAGATGACATCTATTTCTAATACAACCTGAATTGCTACCATTTTGAAAATATTTTAGACTAACTGCTCTCATCGATTTGATCGAAACCCCCAAATTTTTGTGACTGTCTAAAACCTACACGAATACATTCCGGGTAATTGATCTCCACAGTTCTTCGTGGAACCCAACGAATGATAAATAATGATTATCAACGAGCATACAAGTGCACTTGCCATAAGTTAATTATTTTGATATTTCTCTCATCAAATTCATAAGTTTGGTGTTATTTTTCTAAGTGCAAGTGTATGCAGCACAAGCCTAATGAATGTAGATATTTCCACCAGTAAGTATATTATTATTGTCTGTAAGGTTAGGATTATTATGTCTGTATAACATTGTCACTTTGATCGATATTGGTAGTCAAATGAGTCAAAAGTACGCAATTATGGCGAGAAACAATACAATGTTTACACATAGGCTAAGCTCCTTTTAATCTATTCTAATTCGTTGATGGAACCTTTTGCATTTTTTGGCTTATGCTGAAATGCTGGAATACTTTGTATTTAGACATAAAATATAACCGTACCTGATCATCAGTCTTGTGTTGCAGTTCATTGTTCTTCCAACTCGAGCTAGAAGTCTTATAGTTGTACTCTTGGTGGTAGTAGCCACTGGGGGTAGCTACTGCCGAGTAGCCTAGCACAGCTAGGCAGAAGAGGACTTTCATGGTCTACACCTAAAGCAAGAATGGTCTAAAGAAAACGTGATGAATAAGAATGTTTGACTTGCTAATTCCATTAATATATTTATGAGTGCTTCTAATATTTCACGCGTGGGTTCACTGAACAAAAAAGGATTAAACAATTAACGAATAGCTAAATTTATACTTATGCTATTATATATTTTTCATAAGTCGAAATTTGGAATATATTATGGAAAATCCTGATGATGTAAACACTTAGAAGTTCTGAGAATTTTTATTCTGCTACGCAACAGTGTGGTGATTGAATTACAGGATGTTTTAGGCCATACAGGTTTTGTCAAGGTGCTTAAAGAGTTGTTTTAGCGTATGTGATGATTGATCTTGTATTCTACACGGACGACGATTTGAATTGCACATTTGTTTAAAGAAATGTTGATGTCTGTTTGATATGTATCGGGTCATGCATTTAAAAGTACTTATATCCAAGAAAAAAAAATATATTGAAAGAATAAACTTTTCTAGTTATATGTATTATCAAAAAAAAAAGAAGCTTTTAGTTTTTAAGCATCGTTTCCTTTAAATGTCTGCTATTTGATGCGGTCATTGTGGACCATTCTGAAATTCCAATTTTCGATGGCGCGTTAGAGAATTTCTTGTGGTACTTGGCTCAAATTCAAGTTTCAAAACGTTTGGTTCCAACAAGAGGGCGCAGTGCAGCTCATAAAACCTTGGCATGTGATATTCCTCCTATGGACTTTTCCCTACTGTTTAACTTGGGACAACAAATTATCTGAATACGTCCTTTCTTAGTCCGTACACACCGCCGCGTTGCTTCGACTGGCAGCACGAGATAGTGGATAAAATTCGTGTAAAAGCCTATTTGCAGAGGTTTTCGCGCTTCAAAATTGACGCTTCATTTTTCAATATTTTTCAATGAAATTTTCACAGTGCACTAAAAACAAGACTCCACAGGGTGCTATAGACCCACTTTTTCGTTTTTTCCTCTGGGTTATTTTTAAAAAAATCGAGAAGTCGAACAACAATTACACTGATCAACAGCCAAAAAATATCCTAAATAAAATCAACAAAATATTACTATTTTTAATGTGCTAAAACCGGAATGAAACTTATTTTTTCAATATTAGTTCAAGTTTTAGAGATACGGTAATTATGTGTTCCTGCTGTGACAGTGTTAATATACTGTAATGCACAAGAGTGCACGTGCTACATTTTTATATTCGGCAAGGAAACATGATGTAATCGGCATGATTGTGTTACGTTATACATACGTGTACATTATATTGTTTTGTATTAGCCATTTTTTCCTGAGTTGGATGACAGCGTTCATGCAAGATGTCTCGAAAGTGTGTAAACAATCCAGATCAGTTTTGTTACGTGTGTGGTGATGTGACTTTTGCGTCTCAGAGACGGTCTATTACTGCACTAAGAACAAAGGCATATCAGCTTTATTTCAGTTGTAAACTAGGTGATCAAGACAAACAGTGGGCACCCCACATCTGCTGTAATACATTGTGCTTCAAGTCTGAGGAGCTGGTTAAATGGCAAAAAACGGTCTATGCGCTTTGCTGTCTCAATGGTTTGGAGAGAGCCTACAAATCATATTAATGATTGTTACTTTTGCATGGTACCTTGTGTTGGACAAGCCACAGGTATGTCCACGAAAAAAAAATCTGTTATTAACTACCCAAACATACCATCTGCGATGAGACCTGTGCCTCACAGTGACGAAAATCCTATTCCAAAACCCCCAGAATCCTACACTTGCGAATCAGAAAACGAATCAGATCATGGCGATCGAGTGATTCGTCAGGAAGAAGATATGCCATCAACGTCAAGAGATCCTGATTTTATACCTAGCACGTCATGCCACCAACCGCACAAAATAACACAGTCAGAATTAAATGATCTTGTAAGAGATTTAGAACTTCCAAAATGTAAGGCAGAGTTACTTGGATCAAGACTGCAGCAGTGGAACTTGTTAGAAGACGATGTTTCGGTATGTGTTTTTCGTAAACGCCACAAAGACTTAGAACCATTTTTCAATATCGAGAATAACTTGGTTTTCTACAGTAACATTAACGGCTTAGTGGCGGCTTTAAATATAAACTATAACCCAGAAGAATGGAGATTGTTTATAGACAGTTCAACATTGAGTTTAAAGGCAGTGTTATTGCATATTGGAAATATTTTACCATCTCTTCCTGTAGGGTATGCAGTTCACATGAAAGAAGCATATGACAATATGAAGTACCTATTGACATGCATAAAATACGATGAGCACCAATGGCATATTTGTGGCGATTTGAAAGTTGTTGCACTTTTACTTGGGCTGCAGCTAGGTTACACAAAGTTTTGCTGTTTTTTGTGTGAATGGGACAGTCGGGCAAAGGCACTTCATTACACCAGACAAAACTGGCCTGTTCGTCAATTCCTAGAGCCAGGTCAAAAAAATGTACAGCATATGCCATTAGTAGATTCGAAAAACATTTTATTACCACCACTGCATATCAAGTTAGGCCTAATGAAAAACTTTGTCAAGGCATTAGATAGAGATGGGTCAGCTTTTCAATACCTGCGTCAGAAATTTCCAAGACTATGTGAGGCAAAGGTTAAAGAAGGTATTTTTGTTGGGCCACAGATTCGAAATATTTTGAAAGATACAGTTTGAAAACACTTTAACAGGTATTGAAAAAACTGCTTGGAATGATTTCCGTCTGGTGGTCACTAATTTCTTGGGAAATAGAAAAGCTGACAACTATAAAACCCTTGTCAAAAATATGCTGTCATCGTATCAAAAGATGGGCTGTAATATGTCTTTTAAGATACATTTCCTACACTCACACCTGGACTTTTTTCCTGACAATTGCGGAGCCGTAAGTGATGAGCACGGCGAACGTTTTCATCAGGATATTTCAACAATGGAAAAAAGGTACCAGGGAAAGTGGAATCCTTCCATGCTTGCAGACTACTGTTGGACTCTTGGTAGAGATGCTCCAGAAACGATCCATAAAAGAACAGCAAAAAGACAGCGCATATAGTGATTCTTATAAGTATATGAATCTTGTTACTTTTTTTAATATATCCTTAAAAATAAAAAGTTTTTTTCTAAACCGCAACTAATTTTTTTATTTCATTGTCATTTTTGGATTCAGCGCCCCAAAATTAACAAAGAAGTGCACTTTTCCCACAAGATACAATTAAAAAACTAAAATTTGTTGTCCAGTGTTATCTGCACTTCCACCCACCATAACTCTTGAACAATTTTTTTTTAGAAAAGTGGCTCTATAGCAACCTGGACAATTGTCTTCTGAACATACTGTATAAATTTTATTCAAATATATAGAAAAATGGAGCGTCAATTCCGAAACAGCTAAACCCGTGTAAATGGCCTGAAACTCACTGCGTCGGAGCCGCCTTAATGCTTCAACTACATGGATAAGGGTAAGGGAGTATTTTTGAGGAATAAAAAATCAGCATCACTCGCTTTATTTGCAAGTACCACCATCGTCATCGAAAATTACAATTTCAAAATGGACCTTGTTACCAGCAGAGCAGGCCAACAGTTGATTATTTGAAATTAATAATTTTGAAAAACAAATGCAATAGACGGTTCTTTTTTTGATAAACGGAATACAGTTGAATTCAGACATACCTATTGACTCATTAACAGACCTGCTTGTACTTGTGATTTGACTGAAGGTCTAAAACTAGTCGGAAGCAAAATTGATGCTATTCGCCATATAT
This sequence comes from Acanthoscelides obtectus, assembly GCA_963669975.1. Lineage (NCBI taxonomy): Eukaryota > Metazoa > Arthropoda > Insecta > Coleoptera > Chrysomelidae > Acanthoscelides > Acanthoscelides obtectus. The sequence goes on from CAVLJG010000005.1 coordinate 44,314,889, forward strand.
ATGAAAAATGGTTCCAATCGTGCGTAATTTGAGGGACTAGAAAGACAAAAAGTTTTTTATATCGAAGCAGCCGCGCAGGCAGAAGCCTAAATCTCAGTTCTCCGCGCCTGCTATGAGGAACTTAAAGAAACTTTGTTAATCCGATTTTTGAAATGCCTAAGGTTAGTAAAACTGGGAAACGCCTCCTCATGTAGATTCATCATGGAGGAGAAGAGAGTTAGATCGCCGAAGGCCCGTCGGCGCGAAAGAGTTTCAAGATTATCAGTTAGCGAAAAGTCAACGATCAGTCGGACAGCCCTCCTCTGAACAGCAACGCGCATAGATAATGTAGTCGGGGCGGCAACACCCAAACATGTGACCAGTACTCGAGGCTAGGTTTTATCTGGGCCTTGTACTGAGTGAGAAGGTTATGTGGTGAAAAGTACTACTTAGCCTTAAACAAATAGCACAGCTTTTTCCCGGCAGCTAACGCTATTGACGAGATGATCTGCTCTTCGGTAGAACTCGGCCATCCATCGAAACCGGATGAGCGTTATGACGCTTATTGTTAGTCAAAGTACAGTATTGTGTTTTGGAAGCATTGAACTGTACAAGATTGTTTTGTCCAGATTCAGTTATTACGAAAAGCTATCGTTCAGATTTTCCAGTATATAAAAATGAACGTTGCTTTTCTGATAGATTTGCCGTTTTAGAAACATCTTATAAGTCCGGCAGTCAGTTCTTGGAGCTGAAGGCATTAAATTAAGCACCCCAGTAAGGCTAGAATCTGAGTTTTTAAAAAAACACTGTAACTCAGAATTCAATTGTTGTGAAACATCAAGCAATTATGTCCATACATTAATTCACCTGAAGATAAATAGATCAAAGTCCAATACGTTGACCTTGTAAACAAAGCTGTGATAGCTGTATAAAACTAGTCGAAAATAAAATTGGAGTTTTTCCTCAGTTTAGATAATTGCTTCAATCATTCTTAATTTGAGGAACTACAGAGACAAAAAGATGTAAAATAATAAACATGGTCTGCTTTCGGCTGTCCGTCCAAACACAGCCAACCATGGACAGCTGTAGATGGCGCTTTGCGCTGTCTTATTATAAAAGATGTTTTTTGGGAATGCCTTCATTCAGATTTTCTGGAATATATCAAAAATACTGAAAACATCGTTGGATGATTGATACAATTGTGCTAATATTTTCCACAGGTACATCTTGGTGCAAGTACCATTTTACGCACATCTTATAGGTCCATTAGTTTCGTAGTTCCTGGAACTATTGATTACTGGATTCTGTTTACCAAATACATTTTCTTTCATATAACATTCGTAGTTATACAGGGTGACTTTGAAGTTGAGTCATTAATTTTCAGATAATGATTGTAGAAGGAAGATAAACCAAAATATGTGTGTAAAAATTAAAAAAAAATAAAAAAAAAATGTTACCTTGTTTTATAAAGTATCCTCCCGACAAGTATTTCAGTGCGGACCTGTGCGCCCAAAAGCATGTCACAAAAACTGTTCGAAATGATTTCCGTTTTGCTCGACGCACAGCTGGGCGCGTCTTAGCCATGTCTCTTTACAAGCACGCAATAAAATCACTGGTTGATTTCTGATCACTGTACTCATTTCCTCAATTCGAGCACGTAATTCTTCGCGTGTATTAACCGGTGTTTTATACACTAGAGTTTTTAGTCAACCCCACAAACAAAAGTCTAAAGGATTTAAGTCCGGAGACCTTGGCGGCCAGGGTACAAAACCGCCACGGCCGATCCAACGATTATTAAATTGTCTATTTAAAAATTCACGCACATTTCTTGCATAATGGGGTGGTGCCCCATCTTGTAAAAACCACATGTTTTGTCTAATATTTAAAGGCACATCTTCCAGTAAACCAGGCAAATTGTGTTGCAAGAAATCAAAATAATTTTCACCAGTTAAGCGATTTGGTAATTCAAAAGGCCCCACTAAAATTCCATTAACAATTCCCGCCCACAGGTTGATTGGTTCAAATCGCTGTTGAAAATTGGTTTCCCTTATTTCATGGGGATTTTCAATAGCCCAAACGTGAGAATTACGTGAATTAATAATTCCGTTTCTAGTAAAGAGGGCTTCATCACTCACTAAAATTTGATTTAAAAAATTGTCATCATTTTGATGTTTATTTAAAAGCCAATTGCAAAAGTCAACCCTTTGTTCATGATCTTCCGGTTGTAAGGCCTGCACTTTTTGTATGTGAAACGGATAGAACTGATTTTCACGTAGAGTTTTCCAAGTTTTATACTGACTAATCGCCAATTGAGTTGAAATTTGTCGGGTGCTTACTGTTGGATCATCACTTACTAATTCTAAAATTTGTTCTTCTAGTTCTATTTGATCGTGTGATCTTGGAGCACCGGCATGATCTCCTCTGTGAGGTCTTAAGTCACCTGATTCACGAGCTCTTTGCACTACATTAACAAAGGCACGAGGGGTTGGTTGCACTCGATTGGGAAACCGATCCGCATAGATCCGTGATCCCGCGGCAGCATTTTGTAAAGACTCCCCGTAAATAAGAACCATGTCCACAAGTTCAGCATTTTCGTAAACATGTGCCATTTTTGATTTGAGCCTCGCAACAGACACGATTATTCACTTACGCGTTACCGACTACCGACTGATACTGACTGTATACAACTGAAGAAAATAATTGTAAAAAGATCGTTCCAAATTCTTTCGCTTTTTTGTTTCCGATGCGATGAACGGATAAGGCGGATTATATCTGTTGTCGCCAAACACGAGAACATAATATCATTATTGAGACAGGGCGGTACTCAAACTTCCAAAGGGCTATAACTTTGTTACTTTAATTTTACCAGAAAAATGGTAAAGGAAAAAAACATTTCTTTTGATCAGATCTACTCACTGTTAAAATAAATGACTCAACTTCGAAGTCACCCTGTATAAATCAAACGATCGTAATAACGTATTATTATTTATTATATCCACGTGCTGATTCGATGGTATGGTTCATGAGGTTATCGATGTAGCATCAATAGAATTTTATTATATTACTCCATAAAAATTGAGCAACATGGCGATAATGTATTTAAGGATACTGCATATTAAATTACATGCAGCACTGGCTGTACAGCACTTTATTCCAAACAAAAATAATTAAAACAAAAATTCATAATGACATTGGTACGCTCCAAATATATGTAATAATTTCTTTATTTGTTATGATGCAGGTGAAAACACTGTATTGGTTAGAGAAAATGCTCTAAAACTAGACTACTTAATATCAGGTTGTAATATCTGACAAATAATTGTTTTTTATTAATACAACTTTAATAAAGCTGATGATGCTGACCAATTTAACTGCATTTTCAGCCAATTGTTTTGAGCTACATTTAAAATATTTTTAACACAATTATTAGACAAGTGGTCATTTTATAAAAAAGCATGCTTTTACGCACTTGTGCCTTGCCTACTGGAAAATAAATAAATATCTCATTTTTAAAATATTAAGAGATACTGTAAAAACGAATTACTTTTTTGACCGTCATACAAAATAAGGGAGATAAAAGCTGGCAGTATCTAGTTTAAAGCTACATCATGTAGTCAACCTGTTTAAAAAACTTTAAACCCACATATCAGCTTGAGATTTATTGTATTACTTTAAATAGGAAACTCCCTGTATAGTCGCCCTTTAATGTCAACAACAATATAAATAAATTAACAAGTATCATACTTACTTGTCTCTTGTTATTTGCACTTGACGCACATGAATCTGCAAGACCGACTGGCCAATAATATTGATATAATCGTATATATATTTCGAGTTATCACATTTGACCCCCCTTATATCTTGTTTCTTAAAACCATTAATTCAGTTTACTGTACCAATTTCCAGCCGATCGTACTGAAAATAATGTATGACAGAATAGTTCTTGCTAATGTGGAAACTACGTACGGTAGAGAAGATTTCAAAGTCGTATTCCTACTAATCTGACAAAACTCCTCTATGAGTCCGAAAATCATGGATTGATTGGTTTTACACGTTGCACTTTTACGATAGCCTATTTTGTTTGTTAAACTGGAGATTTCGTACTAAATATGAATCCATTTTGAAACTGGACACACATAAAAACTGACAGCTTGAAAAGCTCCTTGGCTACTCGAGAGGAGGATCCAGCAATGTAGATATTCAATCCAAAATGTATGTAACGTCTTGAAATTGGAGTTTGTGTATTTCAAGACGTTCGCGTCGCATTTGGTTAAGACTGTTTAATGTGTCAAAATAATACAAATGCCTAAATCGCAACTATTGCCCTGCCATGATGACCATTTTACAGAATATGGACCGGCTATATAAAGTGCTGTTCAAAAAGGTGTCTAACCTACTTATTTTTTTAGCCTATCAAGCTGAAATTGGGGGTAATGAATTTGCTTAAGAGTGGCAGTTGAAAATTTCAACATTACGCCTGAGCATCATATTGGATTTTTTTTAATGAATGTGATACCTTATTTTACAAGCTTTTATTTAACTTGACCGGCATGTATGTTAGTGTGGAACAAATCTTGGAACTGAATTTTGAACTATTCAACCTTGACCATTTGAGCTGAAATTTTGTACAAACGTTTGGTCTGCGTGACAATACAAAATGAATTAACTGCCATTTTGAATCCAATATGGCTTATGCTACAAAATGGCAATTTATCATTTCCATTGTCACCTCTATGATATAAGTATCAAGTAAAAGGGCTTGAGAGAAACGCAATTAGAAAAGTTTACAATTATCATAGTATGATATAGATATGAAATTAAAGGGCTTTGTGAGAGAAATATAACAACCAATGCAATGCCATTCTGAATACGGCTGCCACCGCAAAACGCGATTTATAATTCACCCCTATACTATGACTATCAAATGAAAGAGGTTGATGAGGGAATCATAATAAGCAAAGTGACATCATTCTAGATCCAGTATGATGCCCGCCACTGAATGGCTATAATATGGATATTGAATGAAGGAGCATAATGAGGGGAATACGATAACCCAATAACGTCATTCTAAATTCGAAATGGCCCATTTTGTCCTATGATAAACACTCCCTTGGGGTTGATTTCAAATATCAGCCTTATCAGACGCTTTTGCGTAATTGCCCGCCCTACTTGAACTTGTTTCCGTAGAGTGAGATCTGTCTCCGAAATAGATCAGACTGTGAATACTCTTGTTACCTATTCGTAATTCCAGTGAATCTGAATTTTACATGGAGGCTGCAAGCTATAACGTGTTGGCCTTAATCCTCCTTTTTAAATCTGGTCATTTATAAAAACTAGATTAGTAGATTATCTCACATGTTTATTATGTCAAGAACGCAATTAATACTATATTGAAATGTTTTGATTCTCATATGTTGCTGATATGTCGCGCGTTACTTGGAAATGTTATTCTTTGTGCTGTTATGTATATAGAATTTTTATCCGAAAATAGAAATATCCACATTAATTTTGACTAGATGTAAGGTTCAATGGTCATTTAATAGCTAGTAAAAACACTAATTACATCAAAGCCCAAAAATTATCTAATGAGAATGATGCTGATGCATTTCACAATATTTCCGAAAACAAAAATTACAATTTTTAAAGTAATAACAGGAAACTAGATAAATAATTTTTGACAGTATTAGCGCGAACAATATTTTTCTCCGAAAATGTAATCGCTATCTATTTTTGAACTTCGCTCATATGAAAATATGTCTCCGATAAAAACACTTGCTAAATACATCACTTGTCGCTATTTAGCTCATTAAGACCACTTTCATTAGAAAAAAAGATCAAGGTCTATAAGGCAGATCTTCGGTCTTGAAAACAACTCATATTCTGAGTTGATCGCATCTATGAAATGTTTGCATTTAAATATCTCAGAACACGACTGTCTATTATTATATGAGATGGGTTCACAGTAGGTTCTTTTGCAGTACGACTATTCTCAAGATGATATACTACGAAAATGAGTCTGTACGCCTTCATCGGTTTCATCGAAAAATTAGTTACGAACATGTATAACAGAGAAATTAAATGGAGCCAGTCAGTCAAAGATTTCCGTACAATTAGTCTATAGGCAGCCTGTTCCTGCCTTACTGGTAGTACCGTCCATCTGGCAACGTCGCCCCTCCCATATACCTCACCACACGATGCAGGGTTGCGAGCGTATTGTTTCTAGAATGTGTCTTTGGAACTAAAAGTTTCAGCTGGGATATCAGATCTAAAGAATCGACAATATCATGTAAAGTTTATGCAATAAAATTACAGAGTTGTGTTTATGAACTAAGAACAGGCTTATCAACCATTACTGCAATAAACAGTTTTATTGACATTGCACACGATGGATTTGAAAATAAGCAATATATAGAGGCAAATTTCTTCGATCTGAGCAAGGCCTTCGATTGTGTACAGCATGATGTACTTCTTTCAAAGCTACCGTATTACTCAATCGATCCTTCTGCTGTAGTCCTCCTAAAATCCTATTTAGAGCAAAGGCAACATGTCGTCGAATACAATGGCTGCACATCGTCAGTCAGCACAGTTTTACATGGCGTGCCACAAGGATCTGTCCTTGGCCCTTTGTTATTCTTACTGTATATAAACGACCTACCAAATTGTCTTCTTAATAGTATGAACAGTAAGCTCATTCTTTATGCTGATGACACCACTCTGATCTCAGCCCACGATTCATTTACAAACATCAACAGCGAAACGACGGCCAGTATATCTAGCATTCAGAATTGGTTTATAGCTAACAAATTAACATTAAATTCAAACAAATCTCAATCCTTGACAATCACACTTCTAAATAAGAATCAGAATGGTGACCACGCAAAGGTTGTGAAGTTTCTTGGTGTCTATATCGACTCCTCCTTGAACTGGGATGAACATATCAGTCATGTTACCAAATCTCTAACAAGCACAATTTATTTAATTCGCAATTTAAAACACTCAGTTTCACTAAACGTCCTGTTGACCAGTTACCATGGGTACTTCCATAGCAAAATGACATACGCCCTTCTGGCGTGGGGCCACTCTCCCCACATGTACAGAGTATTTGCCCTACAGAGAAGATGTATCCGATATAGCAAATCTAAGATATAGAGATCCGTGCAGATCTGAGTTTATCAAACTAAAGATCATGACTTTGCCTGGCACATATATTGAGCTGCCTCTTGCATGTCAAGTCAAATCCTGACCTTTATACAAGCCACCATGAAACTTATTCATATAATACCCGGCACCGAGACAACTTGTACCCAAAACAACATAGACTTGCGAAAACAAGGAATGGAGTTAATACAATGAATTCAGTAGTGCTGTGAAAAAATTGCTCTGGTCGGCTGCTTTTTTCACCATTGACAAGTTCCTCAACCACAACTTCTCCATGGATACTCAATAGTTATATTTCAAGCTACATTTCCTTTTTTTGCTACTTATTCGAACCATGTGTAAATATTTATTTCAGTTCTATCTCTTATGCTATTTATTTATTGATTTTAACGTAGTTTGTAATAATTTTATCTTTTATACTTTTATTGTCATCCTCTTAACCATATTTAAGTGTGTCATTCTTTTTTCAGAAAGCACCGTCAACCGTTCGCTTCTTCAACCGCGGTGAGTTTTACACTCTCCACGGTGACGATGCTACACTCGCAAGCTCTTGCAGAACTCTGCAAATTAAATGCATGGGCACCAAACCACAGTTGAGCTACGTGTGCCTGAACAAGGCTGCTTTTGAGTCGCTTCTGCGGGAACTGCTGCTGTTCAGACAGTACAGAGTGGAGGTATACACCAGGAGCAACCAAGGCAAGAGCACCAACGACTGGAAGTGCGAGTACAAAGGATCTCCTGGGAATTTAACACAATTCGAGGAGGTGCTCTTCGAAACTAGTACCATCGATTTTTCGAATTGGGTGATGGCTGTGAAGGTTGTACAGAACAGGGTAAGCTAATTGTAAAGGCGAAACACCCAGACATGTATCATGTAAATTAATAAATAATAAAAAATAAACAAAAAAAAAATACGAAAAGAAAGTAAATACAACTCATGGACCAGTAGACAGTCTGATACTGATCAAAGTACTGACACAGGGATAAAACAAAACAAAGGCAACACACATTAAGTTATTTAATGATAGCATAACAACAACATACTCGTATAAGAAATATAAGTAAAACATTACCATATGGCAAAAAAGCAACATGAAAATAAAGAGAATAGAATCAAACCTACAACAAACAAAAACCCGAATAATTATTATTCTTAAATAGAGTTTCTATATATTTTTTTGAACCTGACAATGGTAAGGACTTTAGGTCCGTGGGGACGTGGTTGTATAAGCGATAAACAAAATGTGAAAAATATCTACTGAACATTGCAGTACGATGTGGCGATCTGAACCGAATGAACCGAACATCGAAACTTCGGAACCTAATTTTGTTGTATAAGTAAGGTGTAGTTTTATGTAAAATAATATTGTGGATCACTGCAGAGTGTAAGTTTCTCCTTGCCTGCATATTTTGCCATTCTCTTTCAGATAACTTATAGGAAACAGTTTAGATCTATGGAAAAAATATGACGGAATAGAAACAGGATTTTAAGAAGACCATAAGCTTGACCCTGCACATGTCAACATGGTTTGTAAATATCAAATCATTATCCAGGACTATACCTAAATTTCTACAATAGATGTATAAGGAATAATAGTATTATTGATTAAAATTATGAAATCTGCAAGATTATTCTCATGCTTCCCAAATGACAAAACATTTGATTGAATAGATTCATATACAGGGTGCGGCAGAGAGGACGGACGTTTTTGGGATGGGTAGTACTCTCCGCCTCCGTCTACGAGAGAGGTGGGGAGGGTGCCGTCTACTCGTGAGATCCTAGCATTATTTTACCAGTTGTCGTTATGGAGCCTTGGACGGTGCAGCACCGCGATTTCGCCTATGATTTTTTTGTCCGAAATAATGAGTCAATCATCGCCGTACAGTATGAGTTTCGTCGCCACTTCAACATTCATCGGAATAGAGCTGTTCCCTCTCGAAACACCTTTCACCTAAACAGAATGGTTAACCAGCAGAATTGTCGTTATTGGGCTAATGAAAATCCGCAACAGTTACACGAAAGACCGCTGCACAGCCGAAAAGTAACGGTTTGGTGCGCTGTATCGCAAACTTGCATCATTGGCCCTTACTTCTTCGAAGACGGTAATGGTCGTGAACTCAGAGCACCACGTCGACATGATCACCAACTTCTTTCTCCCTGAATTACGACGGCGACGTGTTCCAATCCGACGTGTGTGGTTCCAGCAGGATGGGGCGACCGCCCACGCAGCCCGAGCATCCATGGACGTTATTCGCCCTCTCTTCCCTGGTCGCCTTATTTCCAGGTATGGCGATGTTCATTGGCCTTCTCGGTCCCCAGATTTATCCATATGCGATTTTTTCTTATGGGGACACCTCAAGGCTAGAGTATACGCGAACAAGCCCCGAACTCTGGACGAATTGAAGGGCGAAATTCGCGTGGAAGTCGCCCAAGTTGAGAGAGCGATGTTGGAGAGAGTCTAAGCGAACTTCCAAGAACGCCTCCACCACTGCATCAACGATTTCGGCCACCACATGCCTGATGTGATTTTCCACACTTGACTGTCTCAAATGCTATTTCCTTGTGAACCTGATTCCATCAATAAATTTGTTTTCGAGTAAAAATTAACTATTTTATGATTTTTTTTAAAACCGTCCATCCTCTCTGCCGCACCCTGTATAACTGATGAGCTGTGCTTTCGTTTACCAAATTACCAATATCTCCATTCAAAATCACAGAGCGGCCAGTAAAGTATCTATGAAGAATGTCCCACAAGCCTCCCTTTCGAAGAAATATTGCTCTAAAGAACGCCGGTAGAAAATATTTGGTTAATATTAAACTATACTTGTACTTTAGCTGAAAAAAATAGCTGTTTAATTCGTTTTTTATTCAAATTATCAATGCTCCGGAAATATTACGTTTGTACTGTAAGGTACTATATCGTAGTCAACGTATTGTAGTTATTTAACGTCACATGTCCCTTTTTTCCAACAGCCTGTCTGGAGGAGTACTCTTAATACTTTTCGTCTGGTTGTTTCATGGTGTGTATAGAGACGGCTGAAAAACAATGTCATCAGTGTCTTTTTGTCAAAAAATGCATTTTTTATGCATTTTTTCTTCAATCGTAACTTGTATGTGAATATTCCGTTTTTATGTGAGTGATTACATTTTTCTTATCACTTTCTCTTTTCAGAAAATCTTTGCTTTCCTTGAAAACTCAATTTACTGAAAAATGAGGTTTCAAGAAAATCAAGGGTTTGCTAAAATAAAAAAGTGATGAGAATAAAAGTAATTACCCGCTCAATTCAACTATAAAAGTGGAGTTTTGATATTCAATTTCGGAGCTGTACTAACAAGTTCTGATTGAAGAAAAAATGCATTTTTTACAAAAAAAAATTTGATAACATTGTTTTTGGTCATCTATACACACTATGAAATGATTAGATGAAAAGGATTTAGAATACTGATCCAAACAGGCAGTTGAAAAAAAGGGATATGCGACCTTAAGGGTTTGAGTCTTTTATCTATGTACGAGAACATTGTAGGACATCTTTTATAGAAGCTATTTTCATATTTCATAACCCCGAGGAACTTTTCTGTATCTTCTGGGACACTATGTATTTGGTTCCATTTTTCAATTTACAGGACATAGCGGTAGCGTGCGTCAATATTCCAGAAGGCAAGTTCTCGGTATGTGAAATACAAGATAACGAGTCATTTTCAGAGCTAGAAGGCATGATAGCGCAAGTTACCCCTAAAGAGGCGATCATGCCACTTGGAGATTCCGTTGAACTGAATACTATCAAATCACTTTTCGATCGAAATGGCATCCTTTTAGCAAAACTTAAGAAGTCTGATTTCTCATCGAACGATGTTTTGCAAGATTTGAAACGTCTGCTCTTCTTTCATGAAGACCAACAGCGAAATGCCGCCGTATTTCCAGAAACTAACCTGAAGGAAGCTATGGGATGTGTTAATGCGCTGATCAACTTCCTCGAGCTCATCAAAGACGATCAGCACTTCAACCAGTTCAAAATGTCAACTATTGAAACGCATAGATTTGTCCGTTTGGATCTCGCAGCATTGCAAGCATTGAATGTTTTACCAAAACCAGGAACGAAAATTACATCTGGCGGTGCTGCTGTATCCAAAAGTTCCAGTCTCAAAGGCCTTTTGGACAATTGCATCACAACGCAAGGGCGAAGACTGTTAGAGCAATGGATAAAGCAACCGCTCAGGGATTACAATATCATCAACGAGAGATTAGACGTTGTGGTAAGCCTGGTGAAGGATTCGACTACCAGATCTGTTATCGTCAAAGACGTACTACCTAGGATGTCGGATTTGATGCCATTGGCACGCAAGTTGTTGAGCAAGCGAGCAAATTTACAGGTGAATTTTTGCTTTGCAAACTAGTGAAATTTTCTCATTCAACCTATTTTCTTATCTACTTACATACCTCTCAACTCTCCAGCAGAAATGTGGTATAATACAGGGTGTCCCACGTAAAACTGCAGCGATCGCTTACTCGAAAAGTTAATTATGAAAACTTGAGGTTATGGTATAACTCATGTGGGGCATTCGTCTTAAATATTTTCATAATTGTGACCGATTTTACGGGAAGTAGATACCAACTTGCTTATTTTAAGTGGAACATCCTGTATATTATTCAATTTTTGAAATCTGCGCACGATTCTAAATACATTTCATTTATCCTGTACTTAACTCTAACCCTTTTTGATAAATGTCAAATTTTATGTAAAAAATCAGAAATACAGTTCAATAAAAACCTATGAATTTTTCGTGTATTAACTTAACCTTACAGAAGGGAGTCTACTTTAATGGAGTTTATTGGATATTCAGAATCGGTTAAAAATTAAATTGAAAAAATGACAAAAGCCAATTTTTTCAAATGTTTTTATATCATCATCTTGAGCAATAAAAATAAGGATAGTTTTGTAAAAGCTTATCTACTCCGCAAATTAGTAGCTTAGTAAATATTTGCAAATACTCTACTCTTCTATCCCTCCATACGCCCTTTTTATGGTGAGTTCAGCATGGTTGACTATGCCGCGGTGAACTATTGAAAATGAGCCATAATATATGACTTTTCCGTATGTGGTGGAGAAAAAAGGTTGTACCATTTCGTGGTCTCGAACCTCGGTGGTCTTCTACGCGATATTCACTGCCAGAGGGTTGCTCTGTCTGCTAAGCCATCACGGGTGTGCTGATTTTAGAAATGTACCCTAAAATATCATGTATAACATCCCATAAATAGATTTTCCCAAAATGTATTTATTTATGAGTAATATTCCGTCCACACATGGATGGGCCACCCTGTATATATATATATATATATATATTCCCTCTCCATCTTCGTTTCCTCAGGTTACACCCGTATCCGGATGTGTGGGCATGTGTTTCTACTTTTGTAGTTGCATATGTGCATTCATTTCGGGCCTGATGAAGCCAACCAGCAGAAATACGTATCGCTCGGGTTTCCTATCCTATTTTTTGCTCGAATCCACTTTACTCCTGTTTGCGGATGTTGCCCATTATTTTCCCACTTTTTGTTATATACCTTTCTCCGCATGATCATTTTCTCTTTGTAGATCCTTTGGGCTTGAAGTACCACAGCAAGTGGCTATAAACGGCCGCGTGGTTGTGGTTAGATGTCTCCTTGAAAATTCGAGGTCTTCTAGCCATTTTATACTACAATGTGTAGTTTGGCTCTTGTTGTGGACTTCGTGTGTCGATTTTTTTCCCTCTCCATCTTCGTTTCCTCAGGTTACACCCGTATCCGGATGTGTGGCCATGTGTTTCTACTTTTGTTGTTGCATATGTGCATTCATTTCGGGCCTGATGAAGCCAACCAGTAGAAATACGTTACCTATTATATTTTTTGCTCGAATCCACTTTACTTCTGTTTGCGGATGTTGCCCATTATTTTCCTACTTTTTGTTATATACCTTTCTCCGCATGATCATTTTCTCTTTGTAGATTCTTTGGGCATGAAGTACCACAGCAAGTGGCTATAACCGGCCGCGTGGTTGTGGTTAGATGTCTCCTTGAAAATTCGAGGTCTTCTAGCCATTTTATACTACAATGTGTAGGTTGGCTCTTGTTGTGGACTTCGTGTGCCGATTTTTTTCCCTCTCCATCTTCGTTTCCTCAGGTTACACCCGTATCCGGATATGTGGGCATGTGTTTCTACTTTTGTAGTTGCATATGTGCATTCATTTCGGGCCTGATGAAGCCAACCAGTAGAAATACGTATCGCTCGGGTTACCTATCCTATTTTCTGCTCGAATCCACTTTACTCCTTTTTGCGGATTTTGCCCATTATTTTCCTACTTTTTGATATATATAATTTGAAATGCAAAATTTACTTTTTAGGATTGTTACCGTGTATACCAGACAGTCAGAAACTTACCCAAACTTATCAAAACTCTGACAGACATGGAACATGAGTGCATAAAATCTAGCATAGCCGACCCCTTGAAAGATATTGCAATGGACATGCAGAACTATTTGGCTATGATAGAGCAAACTTTGGATCTGGACTTGGTGGATAGAGGCGAATTTCTGGTGAAACCTTCCTATGATGAGGATTTAAGTGGTGAGCATAGGACAATGGCTGAATTATTTTTCATAAATAAGTCGCTAACTTTAATAATGTTATTCTTTTAGAACTGCATGAAGAAAAAGAGAAATTGTTATTAAAAATGCAGAAAATCCAGCGTAAAGTTGCCGATGATCTTGAATTAGAGGTGGGAAAAACTATCAAGCTGGATTATACAGAGCAACACGGCTACTTTCTAAGGGTCACTTTGAAAGAAGAGCCAGCCCTAAGAAAAAGGAAAAATTATACTATCATAGCTACTATTAAAGGCGGAGTACGATTCACTAATGATCAGTTATCTAGTCTCAATGATGAATACCGAAAAATTAATAATAGGTACATAGAGCAGCAGAAATATATAACTCAGGAGATATTCGAAATAGCATGTAAGTATCCAAGATTCTGTCACTTCATTTTTAATGCGTTCCGGCTTTTTGAACTTTTCATTTCAAATGTCATGGGGACTTTTGATTGAAAGTCAGTGAACAACTCTTATAAATGGAAGGCCAATATATCGGCGCCATCTCTTTTGAGGTGTATGTAAGTATATAGAGCGATATCGTTGAGTGTACAAGTTCTGATTTTATTTACAAAATAACTGATCAAGTAAATAACGTGTTTTAATTGCTTATCAAAAGTGTATTTTTTATCCTCACGTTTCAGTAGCTCTACCTCATATGTCGAAAAATATCTTTCGCAAACATAATCTTAGATTCATTTGTCAAGTTGTTAACTTTGTGATTGCGTGTCTCGCTGCTACCCATAATTGGGTTGTATCGAATGATGTTCTTAGATTTAGTATTTTAAAATTCTGATTGCACCCTTTGACGAAGCAACATTTATGTGTCTGAAACATTCTGAATAATTTATTCGTGATTAATGGATTTTATATGGGAGTAAATTAGCACCTTAACTAAAAGTACTACTCGTATCGCATCATCGAAGAGGTCGGAGTTTGAATGTTTGGAAATTTGAAACACCTTTGAAGTAAACTAATAATATAGCTTTCGTTCGTCCCCACAGACGGCCAACCATGGACCGCTGTTTCGTGCTATTTGGCAACTCTTCAGCATGGTGTAGGTTTTGTCTCGGTGGACAACGAACGAAAGCTGAGCAACACTACTCTATTCAAAGTATAATGTCTATAATAAGACGCGCAAAGTACCATCTATCACGAGAATCAACTACGGCGAAAGTGATAACAGCAGGCTGTCTGTTGGAACTGTATGCCAGTTCGAATTGTCAGCCAGGTTACCACTATTGTCGCTAGACGCCGTTGATTCTGTTTTGTCCAGGTATACTTTTTTCACTGTGCAGTTAATTAGCTGCAATATTAAGTTAAAATTGAAACCATATCTTGACATGATATTTTTGGAACATTTGTTTTTTATTTACTTTTCTATGATTTCTATTACGAAAGAAGCACATTTGTAAGACATTGAAAAGGTATATATACTAAAGTAAAGTTTATTTATCAAAAATACTGTTAAGACGGAATTATGCGTATGAAAGCGTATACATATCAAAAATGGTAAATAAATAGGAAATCCACAAGCAAGTTTGTGCTTGGGCTTGTACAATTCGCAAAGAAACTTAATCTGCTATAGATTAAATATATATATATATGTGTATATATATAGATAAGGCGTATTTTTGTTTTAATTTCCAGTCCGTCACTAATTTTCGTAAAATAAGAATCACTCCGGTATTGCACTGTAAAATAGTTCACACACTTAAAAACAGTTCGACTGAAACCGTTTCACAATATACAAGATTAAGATTTTTTTCTACCAGCGCGCGGAAAGTACTCACTTTTTACTTACTGCACGCTGGTAGATAATAGTTATTTACCTAACAAGTGAGAATGGTGATACACTTTCCGCAAGTGTTAGGTATAAGATTTTTTCTACCAGCGTGGGGAAAGTACTCAGTTTCAAGTTAAGAAAGTGCTACTTACGTGTCGTTCGTGCGACTGCCGTCGCGTGCGAAAGAGTATCACTTTCCGCACTTATTAGGTAAATAACTATTGATAACTGGTATCTTCTTGTAATACATATAATATTATTAACATTCGGCATCGATGAAAAGCGAGAGAAAAAATGAATAAAAAGCAAAGTAACTATACAGGCATCACAGCAACAGTTTCAATAAATTTGTTTTGACTAGGAGTATTAACTGTCTTCGGGAGGAGGGTACAAAAAATACAAATTAAAACTGCTGGATGTCATAGCAGAACTAATTCAGATTTGGGAAAAACTAAAACTAAATTATCAAGATTTTCTTTGGACAGACTAGGGATAGTCGTTATTCACTTGCATTTTATTTGATATTCTTTGTATTTTTTTGAAGTTTTCAAATGAAAAAGAGAAACAAATAAATAATCCAAAAGGGCAATACCATGAGGTGGTCTCAGATTGAACTAATATGGTATCTGCTCCAAGGGCTAAAAAATCATCCAAATCAGTTCCCCGATTCCGGTAAAATTTTCTGTAACCTTTGCTAAGACTATTTTTGGTGAACATATTCTTTGATTTACATAGGTTGAGTTTCTTGTGTTAAGGCCGAGTAATACTCAGCAAAATCGGGTACTCGGTACATCCCTACTCGTAGGTATCCATGAAAAAGTTGTAAGCATTGCAAATTTAGGTATGTGTAATTGTCTAACAGCATTTTTTATATTTCAGCTGGATACGCGAATTCACTGAAAACTATAAACATGTATGTAGCAAAACTGGATGTCTTAACATCATTTGCCGTAGCAGCAGTAAATGCCCGTGTTCCTTACGTCAGGCCAAAAATTCACAAGGAAGGATCTGGTATTCTTAACCTGAAAAAATTAAGACATCCGTGTATAGAGGATAACTCGCACATCTCTTATATTCCCAACGATGTTGAATTTGATAAAAACTGCAAGGTAATTTTTCCTAACATGCTACGAGCGCTATACCTGTACACTTCTATGACATTATCATTCACTTTTTATTTTTAGATAATGTATATCATTACTGGTCCGAATATGTGCGGAAAAAGTACATATATAAGGAGCGTGGGTACTTGTGTACTAATGGCCCAAATCGGTAGCTTAGTGCCCTGCGAAGAGGCAAATATATCATTAGTTGACGGGATTCATGTTAGAGTCGGAGCAGATGATTGTCAACTAAAAGGAATATCGACGTTTATGTTGGAAATGATAGAAACGTCTTCTATAATTAGAGTAAGATTATATTTTAGCTAGGTTCGGTTTATGAAAAAGATAACTTATTGCTGTTTTGTTTTAGACAGCAACTGACAAGTCTCTAGTAATTATTGACGAGTTGGGAAGAGGGACGTCTACGTATGATGGTTGTGGAATTGCATGGGCGATTGCAGAGTAAGTTTCTATGTAGTATTACAATCATAGAGTTCTCAAGCACTGTAATTCAAAGTGGATATAGTCATTGGCGGCGCTAGACCATATATAAAAAAAACGTAAAATTGAATGAGCTGAGCTAATGTATCAGGGTGGCCACGGACTCATTTTTTTCATTAATACTCATTTTTTAGATAACTCGTTTTTAGTCATTTTTTTTTTAAATATATCCAGCGACTGCGGAGTTGTGAGCGAAAGACTAAAAATCGCAGAATATCTCCGATCTCCATAAACTCCCTTTTTGAACATTTCTGAGATTACTGTTTACTTCAGAGCGCCTTGCGTGCTCAAAAATGTGAAACCAGGCATTTCTCACATTATCCCTCGTACCTTAATCACTAGTACAATATTCGTGTGCCTAGAAAAATAGAATTTAACCATTGAGTCGGTCGCATATAACATGAAACAGCCAAATATTGTTTTCATGCTAAAACGAGTACGGCGGGGTGTATTGCTGGAAAGTAACATGTCGGCTTTTGACATTATATAGGTTTTTATGACAGCATGTAAGTTTTCCAACAAGACGTCAACTTGGAACTAGCCGTCGTTCACTTCATGCTCACTTGTAGCAAGCGCGGAATGAACTATATATATATAGGGTTTTTACTTAATAACTGAGCGGGCCAGGTACCCATCCAGCAGCAGGGTGAATGAAACCAACCACCAAGTAGTGCGTCTTTTTTAACTTCCAACGCTTACTGGCGGGAATGTATTGAAATCGCGAAAAATTTAGAATATGAGATATTATTTTTTTTGGATGTTATATAACATATGACGAGCCCTACTTTTTTCCCGAGTACTGTCTCCCTCGGGTATTTCAGTAACCCCGGTCTTGTGTAGGTTAGATTTCGGTCAGAACCGGCAGTGGCACCAGAAAGGCGCCCAGGCCGCAAATTTTGCATTACGGATATACCGAGTGGGAAGGGCTCAGAGACCTTTTTTCACCTTTCCTTGTTTGTTTGTTTCGCTGACCCGGATCCGTCGGCTGTCTGCTTGCTCATCAATAACAGAAAGTATCTACAACAACCAGAACAACTCATGAGTATTATTTTGCACCCGCATTTCAAAAATTATCATGTTTTCTATTGCCTTTATTCACTAAAGCACATACCTAAACAGATTAAAATTAACTCGATTTTTAGGCATCTTGCACAGAATCTTAAAAGTTTCTCATTATTTGCCACACATTTCCACGAGCTAAGCAGGTTAGCGGAGGAAAATACCAACGTAGAAAATTTGCATGTAACAGCCGTTGTTACAGAAAATACCATAACGCCTCTTTATCAAGTAAGAAAAGGAGAGTGTGACAAAAGTTACGGCATTTATTGTGCAAGAATGGTCGGTTTTCCAGATGATGTTATTCAGGTAAGTTGATGATCCATGTTCTCTGGTCGTTAATTGAAACCACACATTTAGGTGATCGAAACGTTAATAAAAGCTCAAGCCTACATATAGTCCATCCGATAAGTTCAAACGCCGTGTAACTTAAAAAATTAAGATATGCATGTACATTTTACAGGTTGTGAAAACCAAAAGTTCGCCAGTTTTGGATTTACAAGATTAAAAATCGCTTTAAAACAAATTGATCTCAAAATATCCATCGGGGTCTTGTAAAGCAAGGACTTTAATTTAGCTACTTGGCAATCTTAAAAATTATATTTTTTAACTGAGTGTTTAAGCATTGAATATACCAATTTCTAGAACTTTATAGACATTAAATCGCTTATAACTCGAAGATGAACAGCTTTAGAGAAAAGTTAATCGACGCCTTTTTCGTTCGGAGAGATAAAAAAAACGAAAGAAAACTTGTCCGGGCAAAAGATTGTAATTTAAGAAAAAAAATGCTTAAACAAGATCTGGGTTAGCGTGCTGGTGTATTCAATACTTGAAAATTCGGTTATATAAATTATAATTTCTGAGTACGCTAAGTACTTAAATTAAGTTAAAGCCTTGCTCTACCAGACATTGAATAGTATTTTGAGATTTTTTAAAGCGATTTAAACCTTGTCTTCCAAGCCAAAGTTAGCGGACAGGTTGGCCATTATTGCATTAATTAGTAAACCGTAATTAAGTAACTAGTCAAATACATTTATTAATCAGCTAAGACGGTCACGATAAAATTCGTTAATTACGATTCCAGTCAGTATTGTCACCAAGCAATAGCTCAATGTTCATGTTATCAAAAATTTGGTGAGGTTGGAGTTGAGTAACGGAAACCGTTAATTTATCATAGGGGTAGCGTTTTGAGAAAAAAATGTAAGGTAACTTACCTATTTACTATGCTACGCTGCGAATGCTTCTTAAGATCGGCCGCGCTAAGGTCAATTTACGCTGTTGATTTTACACTTTTCACTCTATACAAGGCCCAGGTAAGGCCTAACCTCAAGTATTGCTCACATGTTTGGGCTTCTGCAACCCAGACATTATCCATGCCCCATGCTGTTCAGAGGAGGGCAGAGACGGACAGTCTCGGGACCCTTTCACACCGGCGGACTGTCGGCGATCTAGCTCTCGTCTACCACTAAGCCAATGGGCTTTGCTCCTCGGAGCTCTCCTCCATGATTCCGCCACGCGATGTGGCTGCCAGACAGACCCGCCTGACTTCGGCCTCCCATCCTAACTGTATCGAAATGTGTACGTCCAGAACTGGCGGATACAAACACTCCTTCGTCCCTACGGTATCGAGATTGTGGAACAATCTACATGAGGAGGGTTTTCCCACTTGTACTAACCTTAGACAGTTCAAAAATCGGATTAACAAAGTTTTTTAAGCCCCTCATAGCAGCCACGGTGACCTGGCATTTAGGCTTTGCCTACGTGGCTGCTTCGGTTTAAAAAAACTGATCAGAAGAATCTTCAAACGCTATAATCTTGTCACTGTTAACACTGTTCAACACACTTCATTCTTAAGATTGTCAGACGAGAGTCATTCAAGTAAAAGTCTGACACTTGGTTGGGGCTAAGTGAAGTTGAACTACGTGGCTACGAAATGATTATCGAGAGTTAAAGGATACCCGTTTATAGATGCATTGGAGGCAGCATTGAGGGAGCATCCTCTAATCCTATTTGAAGACACATCCCATAATCTCATGCATGTTTCTTTTCAGGAATCTGTGAATTATCAAACAAAACTGGAGGATCTTGAAGGAATGAAGCACATAAACAACTTTGAACAGCCGATCAAACGCAAATTGGTTAAGGTAGACGATTGCGTGAAATATGAAACATTTTTCATTCTGAAATATGCCCTCTTCTTTCAGGAAGCTGATGCTGTGATAAAAAATGTCATGAACAAGCTGAAAACTCTGAATAGTGAAAATAACGACGACGATGAAAATATACTTAAAACAATTAAATCTGAATTAGATTCACAAGAAAACTTATTCTTAAAAGGGCTAGTTTCATAAAATGCTGGGTCTTATAAAATATATTTTATTATCTCAGACTACATGCTATTTTTATATTTAACCCGCTTTCATTCAGCTGGTGCCTCGAAGTGTACTTCTTGAGAATGAGATTCTAGAATTAAAAATTATGATTAAAACAATGAACTTTTTACCTCATGTATTTTTGTGGAATGACTTCGTTCTGATTCGATTTGACCAATCAAGTGGACAAATGATTCGAATGTGTTACATACTTTACTATTCCCCATGATAAAAAACCGGCGAAAAAACTACTCCGAAACTTGACGCCTGTGCAGGGAATCTGAGGTTTGGAAAGATTTTAATTTGAAACTGACAATTTGTGCTGATAAAACAGTTTGATACTAAACTAATTCATTTAACTTCCCGCGTAGAGTAAGTTAATCAGCTAGGTGCAAACTTACAGGTTTTTCTAATAACTTCTGTTTTCATAGTTATAAATCACACTTTTCGCAGGTGATTTTTTTTACTTTATGAAAACAAAAGTTATTCGTAAAATCTGTAAGTTGTATCAAAAGATAATAGGATTGTAGTATTCCATAATTTAAGTAGAAATTCAATCAGGATCATTCTTCTCTGTTAAATCTGCTGGAACTCCTATAAAATACAAGTTTAGTTGCACCAATTTTGTTTCTCAATAGGTTACCGTTTATAAAACAATTGGAATAAATACTTGAATATTTTGGCTATTCTTTTTCAATGACTTAATCCATAAATCTGGTCGGTCTTTGGACAAGAGTTTTCCACCAGCATTTTGAAAAATAGCATGAATTCCAAATAATAAACATGTTACTGTTCCCCCTTGCTAAATAATTCATCGGCGCACAAAAGTAGGATTTTCAACTGTTCTTCATAAATAGCTAAATAACAGTAACAATTTCCAACAGATTTCCGACTATTGACACCAAGGATTTACAAGAAATAAGAAAAAAAATATTAGACCTAATTTACAGTGAGCAAAATGGCAATTCATTTGTTGGTGTTCAAACGGCAGATCTATCAAAGCACAGCGTTGGCAGATGGATCGGACAGAATTTTCCCAGAACAAGCACAAAAATCCCTCAGAATCGCTAATTTTTCAAAAAAATTCCACGAATCACAGGTCGTTAATGGAAAGGGCTGGGTTTGGTTCAAACAGTGGGAGGGATGTTTTCAATCCGCGAAAAATGTGATATCCGCCAGAACATTATATCCCAAAAAAAGGCCTCAACTTGCCAACCCTGTCAAAGCACAACTGGTACTCCAGGCGTCAAATTTCGAGGTTGTTTTCATAGCACGAACAGTATTGCCATCGGTTCTTCTGGTATATAGGCTCCATATCGTCAAGTGATAGAGGCGTACCGCTTCATCCTTTCTAGCATAAAGTAATTAAGAAAGTATACAATCAGAATGGACTAATCGATATAGCTACTAATGTTCGTGGCTACAGAAGAACACAAGAATTCAATGATTTTTAATCATTCTTTGGTGAAAATAGCTCTGATATACTACTGAATGTCAACAGATTCACTATTGTAAATAGTACAAAATGGATATAAGGAGACTTGAACAGAACTCAAAATGTTTTGAAGTATTTTGGTAAATATGTAGTAAAGTTATTTTAACCCTTCTGTAGTTCGGGGTCACAGCCATCTGAAATTTATTCCATCATTCTTTACAAAATTGCAGAATTTTTATAGGTGCAAAAAATCTTCACTGAAAGACGTTATGAATATCTACCCTCTGTCGTAACTGTTGAATGCTCCGGATCTGCAGACGCTTCTGGTTCAACCGGTGCTACTTCTTCATGACCTTGATCTCTTTCAGCGCCTTCCTCTGCTGTAGGTGGGGGCGGAGGTGGATGCTCACTTTCGGATACTGGTGGTGCGGGTACATCCTCTAACCAACCAAATCATTTTCATTAGTACTTGTCGTATAGGACATCCGTTCTAAGGTTGCTCTATTCATCCTCATCTACACCACGTCAAAACAAACTCGCATACATACGATTGCCACTTGTTCCCCTAGCTGCGTATCCATGCATTTACGACTTGCTGGCCAGTAGTAAATAAATAATTTCAGGTATGCGCGTTATTTTTTATTTTGATTTGATACTACTGAAATCTGAATAGAGTATGCTGGGCGTGTGAATATAGAATACTGTCAAAGCAATATTCTCACCAAAAGCAACCTGACGAAAACTAGACTTCTACCAGATTTCGACTTCAATAGCGTTGCTTTTGAATCTCATCGAACTTCTGAGCAACTGCCAGCCTCATTTTCCTCGTTGAGTTGTTGTAGAAAAAATTACTAAGTATGTATTTGCTAGCAGGAATATAGAGTATAATTGGACTATTTTTATTCTTAAAAATCTTGACTCATTGAAAATCGTAGATGTGACTTATTTCACAAATAAACTCTATATGTGGTATTTTTTATTTACCAAAATTTCTCAATACATACAAGTATGTGCAATGAATATTGGAGATGTCGATAGCGTAGGTAGCCAAGCTCAGAACTATGAGGCACTGAGGCTATCTAAGTGCTTGGCTACCAGTGGCCATTGATATAGAATATCTAGGCTATATCATAATGTCTGATTACGGGATCAGGCCAATAAGTTTATAGTACAAATCTGTTTTGGAACGCATTTATGTTTTGCACAACTGAACCGGGTGACGCGCTGTATGCAATCCGCTGGCAATACGAGGTATACTCTATTTCACGAGTATCCGTCACAATAGAATGACAGCCGATTATCCAGTAATATCTCAAAATTCCCCATATCGGCACAGGACACATAATTCTGACGGATCCGTCAAAGCCAGGTAGACAAAGCTGTATTTTGCTTTGGTTTTTTATACGCTGCAGATTCATTTTGTATTTGCTTACAGCTTTTTTATTTAGAAAAGTTCATTTGCATACAAAAAACAAAACTCCACAAACAAATTTTACTAGATTTTTAGCCGATTCATTATTGCCAGCGTTGCAGACCAACACAAAACTGTCACTTGCTCATCAGCTGTTCACCTCAGTAGACGTCAAAGTGTCACAATGGCATCCACATGTTTTATCAACCTGACTAGCGACTGCAATGCCCAATGCCAGTTACCAATGAGCAATTGGCCGGTTAGCGTCGGCTTGGTGGAAACGCTTATATTTGAAAACATGTGCCGAGTCGGGTTGCCGTCTATTTGCGGTCGCCAGTTGCTTGCGGTGAAAACGGTTCCCTCACATTATCAGAAATGCAGAAATCTAGCTCTGATGTTCGACTAAAGATGAGAAAGCCTCCACTTATTTTGCCATTACCTTCAAGGGGTAATATCTCGAATGTCTTATGCAGTATTGCATTGTATACATGAGCCCCAACCAAGGATGCTGAGGAACCTCCCCCACCAGGGTAATGTCCAGGAATATTCTCTGCTCCACCAAAATCTACGTGGGGTACGACAGTATCGTAGTTTATCTTCACTGCCCTTAAATTAGAGTGACAACAGACGGTAAGGACACAGTTATGTTTTGTCTTTTAAGCAGACTTCCTTAAGCCATTACCTGTAGTTGCAGTAACTCACAAGATGTATTTTTTTAGTATTGCAATACAATTTTGGTAATTATTTTTGCCTTTTCTTATATCTGATATAACGGTTTTTGGCGGATCACAGTTAAACTAAGAAATTACTAAAGGGTGGGACATCAGTTGTTTTTTTTAAGTTGGTATTGTTTTGACAGTTGGTAACACTTCCATGCCCAACATCAGCTCAACATATTGGCAAATATAATTGTGTCTAACTTCCACTGTAAGCAATGGATCGTTCAAATCTTGAACAAAGGTGGGAAATATTGAAAAACTATTTTCAAAGCGAGTGCTGTGTTGTAGAAACTTTGCGAAAATTAAGAAGACTATTTGGTAGGAATGAAGCTCCGACCGCGAATGTTATACGAAAATTTGAAAAGAAGGTTCGTGAAACTGGCCTGCTTGTAGATAACAGAAGGTATGAGCGTGTTCGACCCGTGCGTACAGCCGAAAACATTGCTGCTGTTACCCAGAGTGTGCGTGAAAACGCAAGAATGGCAACTCCTCACAGAGCTCAACAAGTGGGCATCAGTCGCACTTCTGTGCGGAGAATATTGCATAACGGCCTGGGATTATTTCCTTACAATATGCAACTTGTGCAAGAGTTGAAACAAAATGACCATCCACTTCGATATCGTTGCTCTGTTTGGGCTCTAAATCAATTGGAAACGGACGTCAATTTTGGTCACCAAATCATCTTTTCGGACGAAGCCCATTTCCATCTGGGAGGTTACGTTAACAAGCAGAACTGTAGGATTTGGGATTCTGAAAATCCACATGTTATAGAAAAACCAATGCATCCAAAAAGAGTAACTATTTGGTGTAGCTTTTGGAGTGGTGGGATTATTGGTCCCTACTTTTTTCAAGATGAAGATGGTAACAGCGTGGCGGTAAACGGGGAACGCTATAGAGACATGTTGAGGAGTGTTTTGTGGACACAATCTCTGGTTCCAGCAGGATGGCTCAACATGCCACACCAGCCGTGAAACAATCCATCTTTTACACACTAAGTTCGGTCATCGCGTTATCAGCTGTTTTGGAGACGTTCTTTAGCCAGCTCGCAGCTATGATTTGACGCCCATGGATTACTTCCTATGGGGTACTGTTAAGAACCGCTGTTGCACTAACGATCCTCAAACAATTAATGTTCTTAAGGAAAATATCCATCGAGCTATTGGTGAAATAGACCCACAAACTATCGAAAATAATTATGCTTCAAAATTTGCTTAAGAGGATGGACTACTGCCAGGCCAGAAGCTGCAGCCATTGAACTGAAATTGTTTTTCGTAAATAATCGGAAGGTGTATTCTTTTAGATAAAGAATCGAATGTTACATATTATTGAAGAGTGTAGTTTTAATACCAATTTAAAGAAGAAACCATCGGGGAGCCTATCCTTTACTTATGTTTTGTCTTTTAAGCAGACTTCCTTAGGCCATTACATGTAGTTAAAGTAAACCACAAAATTTTGGAAATTATTTTTAACATTTTATACATCTGATGTATGCCGTTTCACGGTGTTTGACGGATCATAGTGAAACTATGAAATTACTTTCATTTGATTACCCAGACAAGCATATATGCCATTGGCCTCTATGCATGGACCGTTGTTTATGTAAGCTCACCGACATACGTTTTACTTCCCACGCCTACTGGCTAGGAAGTACTTTAATCACGAAAAATTCCGCAAATGAGATTATATTTCTTGCATGTTATATAACATGTACTAGGTTCAATTTGAATATCGATCATATTGTCCAAATAATTACTCTTGTGTTTTTTCCTAGAGTGCGTTGTTTTCGTAAAAATAAAAAAAAACAAATCAGATAATCAAAGCTTTATTTCAATAAATGCTCAAAAAGACCACCATTCTGAAGGATACAAGTGCGGCATCTTTTTAATAAAGAAAAACGTATTTCCGCAAAATTTGCTGTGGCTTGAATTTGATGAAACTCCTTGCGGTTTTACTCAGAGAAGAAGAGATTAGCGACTCTCACTATTAAGGTGCCGCAAACTCCATCCAGGTCAGGTTCACTCCGCTGCGGAGTTCGCGGCCGTCGGCGCGTTATCTATTCTTTCTTGTAACTGATCAACAGTTGTTTAAAAGTGCCCCACAAAAAGAAATCCAGGGGGCTCAAATCAGGAGACCTCGCAAGCCAATGTACGGATCCGTTTCTGCCAATCCATCGACTAAAATGATTATTTAACCATGCGGTTATGTCACATTCGTACTCTCGTTGCTAACGGAACATTATATCTAACACATTTTTTATGTAATTCTCTAGAAAAGCTAAGTATGAGTTTGCATTTAAACGTTGAGGCAATACGTGTGTAAACAGTTGGCCATTGAAAATGCCGCGCCAGACATTTCTAGAAAATCTGGGTTGAAACGAGTGGATTCTTTCAGATCGGAGATTTTCTAACGACCAAATATCTTCATTATGAGAATTAAATGTTCCACTCCTAGTAAAAAGCAATTCATCTGAGCACAAAACCAAATAAAAAAAATCTGCATTTTGATTATGCGTTTGCAGTAACCACTAACAAAAATTTTTCCGTTGCGCTTCGTTGCCGGGTTGCAGACATTGCACATTTTGCCGATGGTAAGCATGTAAAACTTCCCAATTTAAAATTCTCCACGCAATATAACACATAACCTTGACAAACTATCTCCCAAGAAACGTCGAGTTGGCATCAAGGGCTACTATTTTATTTTGAAACTAATTGTATCTCGGCTCTTCATGAATGATCTAATTTGTTTTGCTATTATTTTTACGAAAACTGTGCATGCTAGGAAAAAACACAAGAGTAAGTATGTGTAGCAAATTGAAGATAAAATTCGTAAAATTGCGCGATTCGAAAAAAAACAGTGGCGTGCTATTTTTATTTGGAAAAATAATGCCACTAATTCCCTGTATCTCCGCCACTGGTGCACGTTAATTTTAAGTATTGAGTGTGGACAATACTTAGGTAAATCCACATACCAAATTTTAGTTCATTCCAGTTGACGGTTTTGAAGATATTAAAAAAAAATATTTTAATCTTCTTAATGAAGCCCTAGAGGAAAAATGTTACATAGAAGACCACCCTTAAAATGCGGTCCTGTGTATGATTTTTGGTCACGACTTGTGAATCACCCTGTATAATATTACAATGGATATAAATCAATTGAAGACACAAGTGGATAAAGGTGTCATGTAACATTTTTTTCTAAATTGCTTCTTTGCATTAAACTAACCTTAAAGGAGTGATTATTTCATTCTGTGATTACTTTGTTGCAAAAACAAGTTAATAAACTAATTAAACTAATATTTAAAATGTCAATAAAGTCCCAAAAAATGTACGTGAATTTTCTCCATACAATGATCTTGTTACCTTTTTGTTACCTTTATCCACTTGTCTCTTTAATTCATAATTTGCACACTTACAAGATATAACTACTGAAAGCGTTAAAAACTTGGTATTTCCTGAATTATTCGTATTTGAAAGCCAACTGCGTTTAAATATGAGGTATAATTAAAGTATGCCTTTTTTCATATATCAGGCGATACTTACGACCCCTACAGGTTATAAAAGCGCAAAAAATACTTTCCAAGTAAAACATCTTGAAATCCTATCGTATTGATACATTTTACATAACTATTCATAGATTGAATTTTTTTTATCCAGTAGTACTTGAAAATTGTAATTTAAGCCTATTTTTCATTATATCTGCGTTGAATAAAGATATTGATCTGCTGTTTCCGTCATTTTATAGGACTTTATATGCTTTCCGAGCAATATTAAAAACGTGTGTATACCGTTATATTTGAAATTTTAGGAAGAATTAAAAAAACTGACATCCAAAGAACGCTATCTAGTGGGCACAAAGTGAACTAATTCGACAAGATTTAGCCTTGAGGAGCGAGTGAAAATCGGTGCAACGAAAAAGTTCGAATAGAATTATTAAATTAGTACGTTAATTGGGCATGTTTGTAAAATAATGGCGTTTGAATTTTTTAAATTGAAAATTCGCCCCCTAGCGGCCATTTTAGAAAGCTGAAAATAGTTTCCAAGCAATTTCTTTTGGCCACTTTTGTCATGAAATCTTTTAACGGGTGGCACTAGGTTGAGCCGTTGCTGAGATATAGCTGGCATCCTTTATTATTGGGTCGCTCGGTACATCACGAAAAAACACGTCACTCATTTTTGTTGATCTGTCTGCCTGTGCGTTAATCCTTGGCCCGTCTTCAACTTGTATCTACCGCTTCGATTTGAATGGAATTTTAACTCAAGGTCACTACTAAGCTAAAGACGAAAAGTTTTTGAAAATCGGTGCAGTGGAGGCGGAGAAAGAGTCCAAAAACGAAGAAAATACAAATCGTTCATGCGTCATTTTTTTACGTTTCTGAGCCTCCTGATCATTCCGGAAAAATGTTTGTAGGGGTTAAACATTCGGGGTTAGGGGTCGCACCTATTAGACATATTTCACTCATCATTAATGTCCCCGTTCATTTAGCCATGTAACTTAGAAATACATATCTCCATCAGTCACATGTCGATACGTGCGACATGGTCCTGCTGATGGACGTGCGTCGCAGTGGGCAGTCGCTTCCGTGCTGATGTGGGCTGTATGCTGTAAAAAACAATATATTCATCCACGCGAGATAGTCATAGCAACCATAACCTAACTTTTTTCTCAGAAGAGCTAAGTTGTACCGAACAAAATCATTTACGAACTGATGACAGGGTTGCGTGGGAAGTATAGAGTCAACTTACTTGACGTATTTTTTTAGTTTTGTCACACCACCTGGAAAATTTACTCTCCATGTCTTCCACATTTATGCTAGTCACTGTCAGTATGACAACTTGATTGTCATGGGCGGGCCATTTGAGTTTACCTTTTTGTTGATTTTCGACAGAAAACATAAGGACGCCTGAAGTTACAACTACAATGTTGACAGTGTGTTAAATTTATTGGAGTATGGTGAATTATAGTAATGGTCCTTTATCGCCCAATTCATATGTGCGTGCAAGAGCGAGTTGCAGCTGCGTTAAGGCTTGCACAGCATGCAATTCCCCTTAGGGTATAGTTAAGCTCCGCACATGGTATAGTTAATCAATCTGTTTACTCACTTCGATTAAACATTGTGCCGGACCCGCCAAATACCATGAAAAGGTCTGTCACAGTTACAGTGCCCTTATTAGCCCAGCTGATTTCCCAGCCTGATGTTTAATTTTGAGACATTGTACACTATGATAAAACAGCGATTCTAGACTGGTTATACTCGTACCTAGATTGTTTTTCTTCATCTGTGAAGCTTCCTTCCGATTTATCATCGGGGATAGCCACCTCTTCCCCTTCTTCCTTGCCACCCATTTTGACTTTTTCTGATAAACGCCGCATGAAGCGTCTTGTATAGTAACCTTTATATGCAGCCTAGAAACAGACGACTCTCAAGTAATATCACACATTGACAGAAGTTTTTCAAGGATTATAGTCAAATTTGCGGGATTCGGAAAGAGTAAATTCAATTCAAAATGCAAATTTTGTTGACTCTACTGTAATTGTACTTGAACTCGACAGCTAGATGAGGAAAATTTCTTACAATTTCCTGTGTACAGTGTGTTCAAAAAACGTGTTAATATTTCTGGGTAGATTAAAAATCAAACAAAATGTTCAGATAAGATCATGTTATATCAGGTTTCGAAACATACGTTTACATATATGACGTCGAAACTAAGGCTCAATCGTCCCACTGGAGGCATTCTAGATCACCAAGACCGAAGAATGCTGGACAAGTGCAGTCAAATGTGGAGGTTAGGCTCACTTTGTTCTTCGATTTTAATGGCATAATAGTGCAACATGATTCCTTGCCAAAAGATCAATAAGGAGTACTACCTACAAGTTCAACGCCGTTTATGTGAAGCAATCCGAAAAAATGTCCAGATTTATGGAAAAACAATTCGTACACCTGCTCACACTTAATTGCTTGTTCATGAATTTTTGGTCAAAAACAATACTGCAACCATGCTCCAGGCTCCATATGCGCCAGACATGGCTCCGTATGACTTTTCCTCATTCCAAAAATAAAGCTCAAAGAACCGTCGTTTTACAAGCATAAATGACATTAAAAGCGCATCGCTGAAAGAGCTATAAACGTTATAAAAAAGGTCGAGTTTGATAGATGTTTCGAGGATTGGAAGAAACCCTGAATAATATCTAATGGAAACTCTTTTGAAGGCAATTACATTAATCTAGACGCATAAATAAATATTTTTTTCAGAAAACGAAAAAATTACATTATTTTCCGAACACTGCATGTTTATAGGTACTTTTTTGTTATTTTTGGGTGTACTCACTGCTCCAGAAATATTTTCACGTTTTTTGAAATACCCTCATCGAACAGAACCCTACGTACCTTTATCAACGTAGCAGCTCTATTGGCTTCCTCGTTGGTAACTCCCGTTTTTCTGTATAAATATATAGCACTTCTTGCTGCCACTCTCCAATCGATCATGCCGCTTAGCAATTCTCTTTCCTTTATTAACCAAAGTATAAATAATTGGCATCCAGTTGGAAGAACTCATTCTCACTACATTTTTATGAAGACATATTCAACGTTCTAAGATAAACGAAAATAAATATACCATATCTCTGCGTTGCTTAAAGTTCCTATATGCTCTTTGTATAATTATCGCTGAGGCTTCTCCTTTTTCTGGACCTATTTGAGCTTCATCAAGGATGTGCAGTACCATATTAGCTTCTTCAATCTCTAATGGAATCCATGTAATGAATGAACATGTAAGTTATATGCTACTCAGTCGATTTCAACCAAATCTAACTAAGCTAAGTAATATTCAGGTATTTATATGATAACGTCTTGAAGCCAATTATTATTTTGATTTCAGGCAACTTCTGACGCGTTAAGAATGCATGATAGATGCGTTTACTATGCTGTGGAACGTTGACAGCAATTATTACGTGCCATTTTTGAAGTCGCAAATTAGGCAATAAGCCTGCGACTACCTTCTCGTAACTCGAGCACTGAACGGTATTAGGTTTTTCATCATCTCGTGAACCCTGAGCGTTACACTATCAAATATGATTCTGAACTGCAACAACGGAAACAACGATCTCATTTGATTAACATGTAATCTAGAGTTGTATGTTTACGTAAATACCTGAATTTTGATTATTTGAACTGGAGATACAGGCGCCTTGCGCATCTCATGTAAACGGCCACGGTCTACGAGATCAGTCGACAGCTTTGCCGTCGGACATATCAATATGTGAATGGACCCATTAAGATAAAATCTCGACGATGCTGCAAAACAAAGCATAGGACAAAATATATGTTCTTTAAAAAATCCACTGTGGTGACCGAAACGTCGTATTAGAAAGTATTGTCAAGCCCTCATAACTGGGATCTTTTGAGCCCTTGCAATATCGACGCTTAGGTAACCAAAGACACGCCACCGTGCCTTATTGGGAGCGTCCAAAAAGTGTTAATCGAAATCGTCTAGAATTTCGATGAAGCGCTTTAAGGCCCATTTTTGAAGATAAATAGGCACTAGGACGACAGAATATGAATGGAGTATTCGACAGAGTGGAACGTAATAGTCTAGTCGATATGGTTAGTTGCAAGTGTTGTTATAAATTGGCGTAAAAGTAATAAATTAGAATGTAAAGTAAAAACGGTGAATTAGTAACATTATTTCAAGCATATGTGATTTGATTTAGGGGTCAGACAATCGAGTCCTATCAACATGAAAACCACGAGATAATTTTCAAGTGTTAAATTAAAATGAATCATTATTAAAGTACCTGGTGGTGGAGCTCCAAGTGTATCTGACTGCAATTGTTTCTGGAATGTAGCACGTACCACTTGCATAACTCTTTCCGCTTCCATTCGTTCCATGCCAGCTTCCTCCAAGAACTCACAAGTGGTTGTTGTTATTTCGGTGATGCTCTGTACTAGACGTGCTGCAACTTAGGACCAATAAAATGAAATTTATTACGATGCTTGATCGTTTCGGAGCAAATATACCTCTTGCATTTTCTCTTGTGATCATGAGCGCATCCAAGTAGTCCGCTACAAAGGTGTATATGTCTTCAGGCTGCGCACGTAGTACCTGAATATTTAGAACTTTACTAAAAAATTGAGATAAACAGCAGATTAAGTACAGGAAGATTAGCAACCGCATTCTCCAGCCTTGGTCCTTAATAATGTCATATTTCCAAAATTAAATCAACGTTTACGAGAGAAGAAATTTTATGTAAGCAATAGGTGGTATCTGCGGTAGAGCAGTGTTTTCCATCAGGGGCAAACTTTTTCCCTGGAGGCTATTGAACTGCTCGAGCATCGTCTAAATAACGGCATTGATGTTAAAAGGTATTTAGTAGAAAAATAAAACAAATTGGATGTAGCTTTATCGCAAGGAGATCAAGTTTGGAGCATATGTAAATATCTAATCCCCAAATCGGAGATATAGTGCATGTGGACATAGTCACACACCATGCACGTCATACTTGTGTCTGTACTTTTTTGAAAGGCGGAAGCTTTTATAGCCACTCTCAGGTAGAAAAGCTGAACAGTATTGTCCTATCGGCCACTCCTTATCCTAGCATGTGAGACACTCCAGAAATGCGAACCACTCACTAAAACTCCTCAGGCATTTGCTACACATCCGACCACGGTAATTTCAGCTTGCATCAGATCCATCAACAAACATTGGGATCAAATTTGCCAACACAGCAACCTAACTCTGGATTCTTTCATCAATATCATAGAGTACCTTTTCCAGAACAATTATTTTACCTTTAATAACAAAGTGTTTTCACAAACACATGTTATCTCCAATTTTGGCAGAATATGTAATGGATGACCTGCTTGATGTTGTTATTCAAGTATTACCATACAATCTAATTTTCCTAAAAAGTATGTGGACGATATTATCGTTTGACTTCCTTATGATAGGGTGGATGATATTGTTGAGGTTTTTAACAGTTATGATCCCTACATCCAGTTCACCATCGAAAAAGAAGATGACAATCAATCTGTTCCCTTTTTGGATTCAAGATTGATTCGTACCAATAACAATATATTACTGGTAGACTGGTACAGGAAACCAATTTCTTCCGGAAGGTTCCTGAACTTCAGGTCTTACCACGAACTTAAAATAAAAATAAACCTGGTGAAACAAATGAAGAACAGGGTTATAAAAATCTCTGACAGTACTTTCCATCTTTACAATTTAAGGAAGCTTTCAGTCTTATTTATCAACAATGGCTATCCTAAGTATTTGGTTAACAGAATCTTGTTCAGCTCTCCTCCGAATATTTTGCCAATGACGAATAACAATAGTGAAAATGACAACACTGTTCAGTCCAACCAGATACCCATGAATTCTTCAACCAATGAGAATAACAGCACTACAGTGGTTGCTCCTATTTCCAGAGTTAATTATGCTGTCTTGCCATACATCAAAGAACTAACACCAAAATTGATCAGGCTGTATAATTCCTTTAATTGTTGTTTTGCTTGTAAATCAGTGCTCACAGTCAACAGTTTGTTGTCCAAAATGAAGGAAAAGGTTCAGTTACTTGATTCAACCAACACTGTCTATCGCATTAATTGCAACAACTGTAATTTAGTTTATATAGGCCAAACTTCTAGGTCGCTGGAAGGCAGGATAACTTCACACAAAAGTGACGCCAGATTACATCCAGAGAGATATGCTTTGGCATCTCATGTTAACAACACAGGTCACTCTATGAATTATGGCAGTATTGAGGTTCTTGATAAAGAAAAAAGACTCTCAAAACGTTCATTTTTAGAAATGTCCCACATTTGTCATTTATTCGTACCTGTTGAATTGCAAAAAGCTAGAACGGCTACATATCCAAATTGAACCAACATCTTCACTAAATTAGAAT
Source organism: Acanthoscelides obtectus (assembly GCA_963669975.1). NCBI lineage: Eukaryota > Metazoa > Arthropoda > Insecta > Coleoptera > Chrysomelidae > Acanthoscelides > Acanthoscelides obtectus. Next base: position 44,348,933 of record CAVLJG010000005.1, read on the forward strand.
ACATTTTCTCACTCACATTTCTTAATATAAACTCACATAACCCATCTATTCAAGGTTGTATCAATATCACACCTTCTTACACTCATACGAACTACACACTTTTTTCCAAAACAAATTAATTCAGCATTTTAGTAATTTTGGGTGGAGGTTTACCGAGCGTCCCTCGTATACTTCATACCCAAATTTGGACAAGGGGGTTTACAGTTCCACGGTCCGTCGGGTCAATCACTTGTCATCTGTCGACACTTTATCTTTCTGTGCCGCCCCCTCTCCACGTGTAGCGGAAGTAGGAGGTTAGAGACTGCATTCCGATTGTTTCACTAAAATGTCTTTTCACGTGTAATACTTTTTAATTTGTTCGGGTGGATTGATATTTTTAACATGTAGCAATAATAATAAGCGTTTATAATAATAATAAGCGTTTATTGCCCAACAGTTTAACACCATTTACAGAGCAAACTACTATAAAAAAAAACAAAATCACCATGAGGTAGCTTGTGAAGAAAAAATACAATAATAATTCATGTATCAATAACAAAAAATAAATATAGCTACAGCTTAAAAATAAGAAACGTAAGATAAATCAAAAGTGAGCACGCAATTTGCACTTCAATTAAATGCGGTTGTACAGTACGATCTCCAAGAGTTTTGCAAAATTATTGAGTATAGATATAGCCCTATATTCACTGATACAGTGATAATTTTTTGACTTTGGAATTGTGCAAACTTTGGCAATTTTCCATTTATCGGGGAAAATAGTCGTTGTTAGGATTAAATTGAAGATAACCCGTAAAGGATGAACTAATTTCCTGATACAATCTCTAACAATAAAAGATGGGATTTGATCAGGTCCAGCAGTCACTTTTACTTTTAAGCTTTCTACAGACCACTAAAATTTCCTCATCTGATATTGGCTCACAACTAATGTCGATGAGTCCACTATGACTGAAATCAAAGTTCAACTCAGTATCGACATTAGCAGTTGAGTAAACGCTGGAGAAAAAATCAGCGAAGGCGTTGACTATACTTTGCGGATCACCAAATGACTCGTTTCCATGCAACATTCTATTGGGAATCCTAGAAGTGTTGTTTTTACTATGTACAAAAGACCAGAAAGACTTAGGGTCATCATTTAGCTGATTTTGAATGGTTTGAAGATAGATATTATATGCCTCTTTGGTTTTAAGCTTAAATATTTTCCTGATTCTGCCGAATTCTTGGTAATCTTCGTTAGCACCAGACCTTTTAAATTTTTTGTGCGCTTTGTCTTTTTGTTTTACTAGTTTTATAATTTCACTGGTGTACCAAGAAGGATATTTATGCCTGAAATTTTTATATTGTGGAACGTGTGCATCAAATAATTCGTAAAGTTTGGTCTAAAATGCATTCATTGCATCATTTGTGTCACTAGTGTTATCCAAGAAATCCCAATTAACCAATAACAAAGAATTGTACAGCGAAAAAAAGTTAGCACGTCTAAAATTATATCTTTTTTGGTCAGTACTGACTGTGACGTATTCACTCTTTTTGCAGACAGTTTTTAATGTTACGCACAAAGAAGGATGATACACATCTTCATCCACTAATGGAGCTAAATCTCTATAAACAATACAATCAATGTTACTTATTAATAAGTCCAGGATTATATCATATTGGTTATGAATGTTTCATGTTCCAGAAGTTGAGCCAATTAACAATGTAGCGGGTCTTTGCGTCATTTAAATTATTTTCCACAAAGTTTGGAGAATTGAAATCACCCAGAAAGACAACACGTTTGGAATTCATGATTTCCCAGTTTTCTAACATTTCAAAAAAAGCTTCAAATATATCAACAGAAACATGTGGTGCAGCATATATGACAGCGAAATAAAGATTCTGATGAGATACAATGCATTTGCACACCAAAAAATCTATTTCTGGGAAACTTGTATCAAACTGCGTAGTATCTACCACAACAGAGTTAAGAGCCGATTCAAATGCCAGTAGTACACCTCCACCCATTGACAGGTTCAATTGATTATGTTTTCTGTCCTTACGATGAACGTCAAAAGAATTGGGAACTAATTCAAGAGAGTTTACTTCGGGCTTTAGCCACGTTTTGCTTAAAGCAAATACATTATACTCACAGTCACTCACAGCAGGATAGAATTTGTTAATTTTGCTGTTTAGCCCTCTAACATTCTGATAGTACACGGTCAAAAAATCACTACATCCACTATTGGGCCGACCTAGTTTAAAGGAACAATCCTTGGTTGATGAACTTGATCCTACAGTTATTATCTCCTGCTTCATGACGCCTGGCTAACTCAGTTCTGATACTTTTATAATGCTCCATTTGCCTGTTGGTGCGATCCTGTACAATGTTTACATGCTTGAAGGTATTACTTGATTTAAGCTTTTTCGCATTCACCAGAACTTGCAATGCTGAGTCATAGCTGTCAAGTATTACCTTGATGGGTCTAACTTTTGTGCCGCAAAACATTCCTAATCTCATCACTTTTATGTTGGTTAGCCTCACGTCAGGGACAGCTTCACGTAACAAGTTGACGACAACTGTTTTATCAGATTCATTTTGCTCACTTCTGGCTTTTTGATCAAGCTCAGTGACATTAAAGACTATTACGTTGTTTCTACGTCTTTCACGCTCTGAAATCTCAGATATGATGTCTTCCATGGAAAAACTTGAATCTGATTTTTGGTGTTATCAGCTTTCAAATCCTTGATTTGATTTCGCAAATCGATGATTAGTGCCTTCAAGTCATTAATGTCTTTACCTATGGATCTGCAGTCCTTACAGGTCCAATCGTACCCCTTGCTCGAATTTAAAGTACGAACCCCATTTGCGCTGATTTCCACACAGGAATGCTTGTATTTCTGCTTACAAACACAGCACGTAACAATTTGATGAGGCTCACACTGTTAATTACAGCAGCTGCAAGGGACTCTAGCTGGCATAATTCTGAATTTTGTGTGCAAATGTTTGTTTTCTAAATCAACACAAGTACGCCACTGGAAACTATTTCCACTTTGTTTCAATGAAAATTCCAGAAATTCCACCAGAGATTGTAGAGGTTAGCTTTCTTTTATTATCAAAAAAAAACTGTGTTAAACTATTAAAGATGAACTAGAAAACTTGCCCAATGCTCAGTAATTACGTGAGCGTAACTATGATACTCGCAAACAAATTTTCAATTGGGTCTCACTACCGATCTTAGAAGCTATAACGGAGCTAGTAAAACACGTATTGTTAGTAACGAAGGTATATGTCGTTTTCAACAAGCCCAATGTCCCCGTCATTTTGTTTTTATACTGATTACAAGTTCTATCTTCTCTACGTTCGTTTTGAAACACCTTGTGGCTGCAACCTCACCGACGAGTAAGTTGTCTGACAATTTAAATCTGTCCTGTTTTCTTTGCTAGCTTCACAATTGTGTTTTCAGAATCCTGAGGAAGGCTCCATAGAGAATGCCGAAAGCTTGATTTTATTGTCAAAAGAGTCAACTGAAGCTTAAAAATTTCCCAATTTCCCAATTAGCAATTAATTGTATTTTGTGCCCAACTGGCCGTTGGCTTTGGCAATGACTACTGCTCATATATATATATATATACAGGGTGACTTCGAAGTTGAGTCATTTATTTTAACAGTGAGTAGATCTGATCAAAAGAAATGTTTTTTTCCTTTACCATTTTTCTGGTAAAATTAAAGTAACAAAGTTATAGCCCTTTGGAAGTTTGAGTACCGCCCTGTCTCAATATCATGTGCTCGTGTTTGGCAACAACGGATATAATCCGCCTTACCGGTTCATCGCATCGGAAACAAAAAAGCGAAAGAATTTGGAACGATGTTTGTTCAATTTATTATTTTATTCAGTTCAGTTATAGATACAGTCAGTGTCAGTCGCGTTTGAATAGTGTCTGTTGCGTGGCTCAAACGAAATAAAAAATGGCACATGTTTATGCGGATCGGTTTCCCAATCGAGTGCAACCAACCCCTCGTGCCTTTGTTAATGTAGTACAACGGGCTCGTGAATCAGGTGACTTAAGACCTCACAGGGGACCTCACGATCAAATACAGGTCCGCACTGAAATACTTGTCGGGAGGATACTTTATAAAACAAGGTAAACATTTTTTTTTAATTTTTTTTTTTATTTTTACACATATTTTGGTTTATCTTCCTTCTACAATCATTATCTGAAAATTAATGACTCAACTTCAAAGTCACCCTGTATATGGTATATATGTACGTATATTCATATCAGCCTAGTATGCAGAAACCTATTGTTAATTGCTATGGTCAGAAATATCTTTATCTTTGTTGCAATACAAGCAGTTCGCGTACCCTGTCTTTCATATCCTTTTGAGGTAGATGCCCTGTGAGAAACTCTGTAACGTAATATAGTAATCTTTTTACACCGCTTCTTTGTTCATCCAAGGTCAAATATCAGGGATCAGCTTCCTAGTCCATGGATCATAACCAGTTGCATTCCATCTCTCCTGCCACCTGACAAAAGATCCCTCTTTCATCTCTAGCTTCGGCACCCTTTTGATAGAACTCACATCTCTCTTCACACAGTAAATCAATTGGCGGGATACCAGCTACCATTTGCATTGCATCCGTTCTTGTAAACACAGGTCATGCGCAGCGTCACCTTTCGCTGGCCTGTGAACATTAGCTGTCACTATTTCTTAATCCTTATACGAGTAGATAGGAGTTCCGTACAGCATAATCGAGTCGAGCATCAGATGGATTTAGCCTTATCAGAGATGCACGACTTTTTATTTACCTTATCAATAGTGCGCCTTATAACATGTTCAGTCATTTTCAGATCTTTGTTGAACAACACAGCTAGCTGTTAAGGTGACTGTACTGAAACAACTGGTTCAACATGTTACTCTATCTAGTACAAGGAAATATTTCTCTAAAACATACGAATGGACCTATGGAGAATATTATTTTGGACTTACTTCTCTGGATATGTCGCTCATGAGCTCCTTCAGTCCTTCTGGTACGACGTATATGTATTTAGCACTATGCCTCTGTAGCATAACATCCATTTTTGCAGTTACTGTTTATGCTAATGTATTATAAAAATGTATAATGATCTTTAAAATTATTGACATGACAGTCTATAGTCTGACTAGCCACACAAATCAAATATACAGGGAGTGCCTTATAATCTCGTCAGTAATTAATGAGCAAAATTTGCGCACCCCGGGGAACGGCAGGGTTAGTCTAATCACATTAGACTATAATAGCCCTGGCTTACGAAATAATTATAAAGTCTATCTCTATTGATGTAAGTTGTTTAAGGGGGTATTGAAAACATGGACGCATAAAATGGGTACACCAATTTTTGTGGGAAGTTTTTTTCGACAACAAAGATTGAGAAAACGTGTTTTTTGGAATTCAATCGTTAGTGTTGGCAGGAACTAAAAAACTCTTCAAAAAAGATTTTCAAGTATTCATGAGACCTACAGAATGAGAACACATGAAAAAAGATACGACTAATAGTAAAAAAGTGATGGCCGAAAACCGAGGCAGAATGCAGGTTTTTGCACTTCCTGCTAATGCGACAATAATTTCACACACCTACTTGAAATTCTTCAAATCCGTAGGCTTCATACTTCTAAGTAACCACAACAAAATTGGAGTCGATTGGTCAAGTAGTCCTAGAGAATTTATAATTGTTTATCCCAAAAAACCGGCCATCACTGCTATTTTATTGAGCAATATACAGGGTTCGTTCAAGGGGCATTTCATAGCAAAATTTACAGTGACGACATAAATCACAAACAATTCCGAAAGATAATTGTTGTTTTTATGCGAACAACGAAGGGTTACGTTTTTTCTTCTAAACAAATTTAAACATTTTGTATTTGTGAGTAATACTCATACGATATTCGAAAAACATACGTTATTATACACATTTTAAAACAAAGTGGATGTGTCCATCACCTTTTGTTGCGAAGTGAATAATTTTCTTTCAAGATTTATATATACTCTTGTGTATATATATTTAGAGCGTAAATTTTTACACGGTCTCAGAAGAGCCCTAAAGTTTATAAAAAAAATAGTTCATACTCAAATGCGCTGAACTGTTTATAAAGTTAGCACGCAAACTGAAGACACAATTTTCAAACAGTCTTAGACTAGTTAGTATGTAGCATGTGCTAAATGGCTTCATTATTGATGACTGCATGACTTTGTCAAATAAGTAGGTCACGAAATCCAGTTTCTTCACGAAGAAATATAATTCCCTGGGCCTTTTTCCTAAAAGTATTAATATAGTATACGTCTGTTTTCGAAATCTCATACGATTAAAACGACTTTATTTATAAACTTTCGGGCTCATTTGTAACCGTGTGAAAATTCAGCTCTAACTATGTATACACATGAAGAAATCTTGAAAAAAATTATTTTATTCGCAACAAAAGGTGATGGACACATCCGCTTTGTTTTAAAATGTGTATAATAAGGTATGTTTTTCGAACATCGTAGTGAATTTGTTCAATTACTGACAAATACGAAATGTTTTAATTTGTTTACAAAAAAAAAACGTAACCCTTCGTTTTTCGCGTAAAAACAACAATTATCTTTCGGAATGGTTTGTGATTTATGTCGGCAAGGTAAACTCGTGTATTTTGCTATAAAATGCCCCTTGTATATCGCTCAGTAAACTAGTAGTGATGACGGATGACAGGTGTTTTGGGATAAACAATTAGAGATTCTCAAAGACTTCTTGTAGTCGCGTGAAATTATCGTCGCATTGGCAGCAATTGCCAAGACCTGCATTTTGCCTGTGTTTTCGGCCATAACTATTAGTGGGATCTTATTACGTGCGGTCTCATTCTGTAGGTCTCATAAATGCATAAAATTCTTATTTGAAGAGTTTTTTGGTTCCTGCCAATACTTTCGATCGAATCCCAAAAAACACGTTTTCTCATTATTTGTTGCCGAATAAGAAGTTTTCCCACAAAAATTGGTGTACCCATTTTATGCGTCCATGTTTTGAATACCCCCTTGAACAACTTGCTTCAATAATACCAGACTTTATACATACAATTATTTCGTGAAAATTTGCTAATATGATTAGACTAGGTAGAGCTACAGAAAAGATATACTCGCCGAGAGTGAAATCTGATAACGATTATCTGCAATCTGAAAATGCCTCAATATGTCTACGCCTGCTGACTCAGGATCCCACATAATGGCCTCGGTATTGGAGATGATAATAATAATTCAGGCTTTATTAGTTAACCCTTTGTCGACAGGTTTTTCTTTTTATTGTGAAATCGTTCATTTTATAATGTAGATATATTGAGTTAGTAGGTACTATTCACTTAAAAATACTATTTCAAATGACATAAAGTATGTTATGCCAGTATTACATAGCCAGTCATCATAGAGGTAGTATAAATAGCAACACTGTCATGGTGATGCCTGCCTAACGAAGAAAAACGACGTGTGTTAGCAGCATTCGGATCTTTACTAGGTAGCACTAAGTTTACACTTCTTATGACGTCTTACACAGTAGACTCTCAACTATCCGGCCTAAGGTGGCAAACATACGCAATTTTATTAAACAAATGTATTTTAACTCAGAACTTTGTACTTATTAAGGTATGAGAGAATGCATATATTATATATATATATATATATATATATATTCTATATATATACAATGTGTTTGGTCACGACATACCGATATTTAAGAAGGGTATTTTTCAGCTATTTTTATCGACAAATCCATCCCCCTACAATTCGTACCTTTTCCCCTTGAGCTGGCAGCCATTTTTATTTTTACGTTACGCTTACGGTAGTGCATGTATGAAAATTGTAATAACTGAGTACGTAATTATCACACAATGATAAATTTAGTGTCATTTGAACGATGACATGCTGACTAAGCGATTATTGAAAAACTTGTTTTGATACAAACCGTCAAACATACTTAAAAACAGACAAAAACAGAAAAAAATTGTGGAAGAAAATTGATTATTTTGTGCATTTCTGCACACCATTCAAAAACTATCCTGTGAAGTTGTACCTTTTTTGTGCTAATTCTACAGCTTTTTGTTATCCTAAGTATTCTACGTTAAGCAATAAATGCTATCTAACATGGGTCAAAATGGGTGTAATAAAATGCAAATTGTTTTCAAACTTTATATGCATAGAAATGACAAATCAATGTTTCTTATAGAGAGTTTGGACATGTTTAATGTTACAGAAGCTGTTCAAAATGTCTTCCATTATTGGTTATGCACATTGTTGTTCTTAAAACAATGTGCCGTGTTGAGCGGCAGACCATATCCGTGTCAGCCCTAATTTCGTTCGCAGCGGTATGGATCCATGTCAAGGGGGGTGAGGTATGACATTGTAGAGGGTGGATTTATCGATAAAAATAGCTGAAAAATATCCCCCTCAAATATCGGTATGTCGTGACCAATATATATATACAATGTGTTTGGTCACGACATACCGATATTTGAGGGGGATATTTTTCAGCTATTTTTATCGATAAATCCACCCTCTACAATGTCATACCTCACCCCCCTTGATATATATATATATATTCATAGGATGTTATACATGACATTTGAGAGCACATTTCTAAAATATTGGCCATTATACAGTATGTCCCAATTTCGACCTTCATATCAAACTTGTGATTTTTCAAATGGAATTCCTCAAATTTTATTGGATATGGATAAACCAATTCAAAAGAAGAAAATTGATATAACATACTATGAGGTTTTGGTAATTAACTACTAAGATATAAGGTGTTTTGTCTAGAAAAAACCCTCCATTCCGGCAACCCCTCAGTCCGCCATTTTGAAATCTGGGGTGCTGAATTTTGTATCAAAAAAAACTTACACACCTCAGCTTTTATCTTATTTGTTATTTTTTCGAATTTTAATTTTTGCTCATACAGGGTGGAAAATTGTAGTTTTTTCAAAAATTTGAAATGCATCACCTTGTATATTTGTGCAAGTTTGGATTTAATTTTTTTACAAGCTTTTTTGATACTAAACACAAGCGTTTTTACGGCTGTTTTTCGGTTATTAGTACGTCTTTTATGGAACGGCTTAATTTCCTAAAATATCGCATCATCCTTGGAAACAAATAAATTGTTGATAAGTTACAAACTGAACAACAAAAGAAGAAATGGTGAATATGGTGTTCGTTTTGGGTGAAACCCAAAGAAATAGTTTCCTAGCATCTCGCATTTATAAGCAACGGTACCCTAATATGCGACATCCAAGGCCGGAAACATTTTCCACACCACGAGAACGTTTTGAATCAAGTGGAGCAGTGGAATATAGTAAAAAATGTATAAATAATCCAAGTGTCACCAATGAGGCGAATCAGTTGGAGGTTCTATTAAAGTTGCAGGAAAATCCCCATTTAAGTGCACGGCAAATTGGAGCAGAAACTGATATATGCAGGTGTCCAAAGGATTATTCACAAGCATAGGTACCATTCATATCACCTATCCTTGCATCAAGGCCTTCGTCCTCAGGATTTCGCAGCTCGAATGGAGTTTAGTAGAATAATTCTAAATAAAGTGAATGAAGACACTACTTTATTGGATAAGGTTCTTTTCAGCGATGAGGCAACTTTTAGCAGCATAGGTGTTGTCAACACGCATAACATGCACTATTATGCGACGGAAAACCTTTACCAAAATAAATGGAGTTTGAATGTTTGGGGAGGAGTTATTGGCATTATCGGGCCTTTCTTTTTCGACAACAGAAGGTACAGAATACTTGAATTTTTTGATCGAGCATTTGCCTTTGCTTTTGGAGGATGTCAACCTGTACTCTACTAACATGACGGCGCACCTGCGCATTATCATAATCGTGTGCGTAACTATTTGGACACCTGGAGTAACAATCCTTGGATCGGTCGTGATGGGTCTATATCTTGGCCTCCTAGATCACCAGATATGACACCGATGGACTTCTTTCTGTGGGGCTACGTTAAGCAAGAGGTTTATAGATATCCACCATCTAACCCGGAAAATATGAAGGAAAGGATTAAGGATGCTTTTCTGAACATGAGGAAACACATGCTTAGGGATGTGCAACGGTCGTTTATCCAAAGACTACAGCTGTGTATTCAACATGGTGGAGATATTTTCGAGCAGGTTTTGTAGATTAGGTCTTGAGTAGTGATAGTTGTTTGTTTATGTTGTTGATATAGTTGTATTTCTCTATTACGCTTGACGCTGATTTATACTGTTCTGATTGTTATTAGTTTTGACGTCAAATCTGTACTCTAAGGCCCGTATTGTCAGTCGTCCCTACAATTGTAGGGCGCGTTTATGGCCTCCTTGATTCTCATACTCCTTTCTCTCCTTCAAAAATTTCTAGATTACACTTGTCGCGTGTCAGCGTCAGCGCTTTCCTATTGTGAAGATATGATTTCTTTTTAAATTGTAGGAAATGTCAGGCTGATAAAACATGATATAACTCAAAAGCAAGCACAAGTTGATGCAAATAGATGTTTGTGACATAACCTCAAAATAGAGCGTTGATACGGAGAAGTAGAAAACTATGACAATCAAGGAGGCCATAAAGGCGCCCTACAATTGTAGCCTTTATGGCCTCCTTGATTGTCATAGTTTTCTACTTCTCCGTGTCAGCGCCCTATTTTGAGGTTATGTCACAAACATCTATTTGCATCAAATTGTGCTTGCTTTTGAGTTATATCATGTTTTATCAGCCTGAAATTTCCTACAATTTAAAAAGAAAACATATCTTCACAATAGGAGAGCGCTGACGCTGACACGGGACAAGTGTAATCTAGAAATGTTTGAAGGAGAGAAAGGAGTACGACAATCAAGGAGGCCTTAAACGCGCCCTACAATTGTAGGGACGACTGACGATACCGGCCTTAGTGGCAATATGGAACTAGCCCACTGTTTGTCTTTTGTTTCCATGGATGATGTGATTTTTTTTCCTTAATTTTGGTGTGTTGTTCTATTAAAAGCTTAATAACTCAAAATCTATTGATTTTATCTGAATCAAACCTTATACCAGAAAAAAAGCTTATAAAAAATTTAATCCACACTTGCACATATATATATATATATATATATAGGGTGATGCATTTGAAATGTTTGAGAAAAAGTACAATTCGCGTTTTTGACCACCCTATATGAGCAAAAATGGAAATTCAAAAAAGTAACAAATTGACAAATCAGATAAAAGCTGAGGTATGTAAGTTTTTTTTATACCAAATTCAGCACTCCAAATTTCAAAATGGCGGATTGAGGGGTTGCCAAAGTGGGCGGTTTTTCTGTCAAAACACCTCACATCTCAGTAGCTAATTACTAAAACCCCATAGTATGTTATATAAATTTTCTTCTTTTGAATTGGTTTATTAAAATATGCCATAAAATTTGAAGCATTCCATTTAAAAAATCACAACTTTGATACGTAGGTCAAAATTGGGACACCCTGTATAATTGCCAATATTTTAGAAATGTGCCCTCAAATGTCATAAATAATATGTCATAAATATATTTTCCCAAAATGTATTTGTTTATGAGTAATATTCCGTCCACACATGATGGCCCACCCTGTATATACAGGGTGTCCCGAAAAAAGTGTGCAATATTCTACCAGCGGTTTCTAGAGCTTCAAATAGGAAGAGAAGTTTATATAAACATAGGTCGACAAACGTCCCCTAAGGGCGCTACGGTCTTTTAAAGGGGTCCCCTGAAGATGGTTTTTCCTTAATATTTCCGAAACGTGTTGAGATAAAGACATAAAATTTGGTATTCCAGCCTAGTTTTTTATGCTGGATTTAAAAATATTAACAATTTTAGACAGTTTTGTTTGGAAGCGTATGTAACAGGGACGGACTCAGGTTATTTTAGCCCCAACATTTTTGTGTGATCCTATTTTTGAAATTCAATTCTAGAATTTGGAAGTTTAGGGTTTTCTACATAAAAAAGGTACTCATAGTGAATATCGATAAATTATGCCATTTTTTAATAAAATCTAACTAAAGAATTTGTCACATGATAGGAAATGTACTGCGAATTTAAATGAATTCTTGAATTATTAGCCATGGCAGCGAAAAAAACTAATTTAATAATTGGTAAATATTACATAAATACATATTTCTATTGCAACATAGACAAAAACAAAAGAAATAAATTTTTTCTACGAACGAAATTGAAATTTGTTTAAAAAAGAAAACATACAGTTGAATATACTTGTATTGATATACATGTCGATTGATGACAAACCTCGCTCTGGTCGTCCATCAACTGCCCGAATCGACGAAAGTGTTGAAAAAATTCGAGAGCTTGTGCTATTTGGAGACGATTTCGAAACAGTGTTCGGCAAAAAAGACCCGATTTGTGGCAGTCAGGAGACTGGGTTCTTCCACCACGATTAATGCACATAGCCATCTCTGTTCGACAGTTTCTGGTTAAGAATGGCATGGGTCCGCTGCCTCACGCACCTCTTTCGCCTGACCTGGCTTTGTGCGACTTTTCCTTATTTCCACGGATGAAAAGGGGCATGAAAGGACGACATTGAAGAGGTCAAGAAAAAAACGAGGGAGGAGCTGTCAGACATTTCTAAGGAAGACTTCAAAAAATGTTTCGAGCAGTGTAGTCTGTCAAATTCAATTAAATGCGCTACCGTTTCAACAGTGGACACCCAAATTGTTTGTTTATAAAACAAGCCATTTCAAAATTACCATAGAAGTACATTTTTTCGATAAGGCATTAAGCCATAGTATTTTCATAATTAAATTTATTTTACAAAATGCGTTATATTTTTTTCGATTTTGTCGACAGCAAATCTTTATTCCTCAAAATGTAGATCTATTGTAGCAAAAAATAAATGCAGTTTTCTCAAAATAAAGCCAATGTGACTTAGGTCCCTTACTGCCTCAAGCCCTTCAATTCGCAGGGCACGACGTTCGATATCGTACTTATGTACACATCCCTAGAAAAAAATTTCCCTCAACTCAGATTTTGCGTTCCATGTCAAAATTGATGTACAATCAAATCGACAAACGCCGATTGGATTGCCAACTTGTGCTCGTTCCTCGTTGTTCGTTGTGCTCTCCTTGTTCAGCATTCTGTTACTCCTGTTACTGCCGTTTTTTGTTGAAATTGTGATTTTGTTACACAAAAAATTATTTTAAATCGTTATGTCTGAGGAAGGAGCACCCAATTTACAAAAATTAAGAGGCTTTAGATATCAGAAGAAACCACAACTTTCACGTAATCTAGATGATAGTCAACTTGATACTTGTAAGTAGTCATTACGGCATAATTGGAGTATATTTTCTTATTGTGGTCGTCTTTCCAGCGCCGAAAGTTTCCTCTGAATCTGGAGATGGTATGGTCAGAAAGAGGATAATTTCGCCTCAAGTTGATTCTGACTCAGAACTTGAAACACAAGGCACACCACGTCCTGTCGTGATTACAACTAACAGTACCTTGAATAATAAATATAATAATGCAAGGTGCTCTAAGAACCCTTCAATTCTAGAAAAAGAGAAGCAAATGAAATTCCTTCTTGAAATTTTCCCAAACCTTGAAGCTATGGTATGTTCTATGTTTCAATACTCAATGTAATACCTAACCTCTACGATTGTTTACTATTTCATTTTATAGAAAATCCACGATTGTTTGTCCAAGCACAGCTTTAATACTGATGCTGCAGCTGCAGAACTGTCTAAAACATACAACAAGCCACCTCCGCAAAGTGGTTTCCAACAGTATAATCAGTGGAGACAAGACTATGAACAACGTCAGGCAGAGACCAAGCAATCTCAAATAGCTATGAATGTACTGAATGAACAAAAGCAGAGTTTTAAAAGACAAAGCAGCAATGATGAACCACAAGTAAAAAAAAGAAGAGGTAACTAAACTGTTTAGTTAGTCACAGTCAGGAACCACTGAGAAAGTCAATTTTATATAAATCCCTACATTTCTTTAACTACACTATTTATATATATATATATACTTCTTTATATCCTTATGCTGTCAACTGACCTTACTTAAGCCTTTGGAAGCATACACCACAAGGGGCTAGAGTACAAAATGCAACAACATTATACCCCAGCCTTCATCAGCCATCTTTTAGAGAACTACCTCAGTATTAAATTGTTCCTCAAATCTAGATCATGTCATTATCCATACTGAATGGGCCACATGCAAATTATTAAATTATGGTAAGTGGGGACTAAATTGTGACATGGATATATGCTCTTGTTACGTACTACTTACTTACTTAGTGTGATTACAGTTGGAAGTGAGTCAGTACCAATACTTGGAAAAATGTGACACCTTAGAGTTGCACTTAACAAGAGACTGTCTCCAAGATCTCACATCAACACTCACCTACATAAAGCTAATGTAGCACTTACAATGTTGCACCCCATAATTGTATGGAAATCAAATGTTGATGTGAAGGTGCAAGGATAAGTCTGATAGGATTGAATTCACTAGAGGTCTACTGGAGGAAATCCTATATGGGTGCAGGGAGGCTAGTACGAAACAATATTGGGAAATGTTCTGCCTACCATATCAGGTTAACAATTTTGCAACAGAAAATGCTAGTGAAACTACAAGAACACCCAAGCACACACCTACCTATCCACTTAGCCCATCAGCAGCCAGGATATCTAAGCAGAGGACAACACAATGTCTTGCAACCCTTCACAAAGACCAGACGTTGAATTTATCTTGCCTTAGCACCTCTCCCCTTCTGTCAAGCAGAATATATAAAGCCATGTGGGTAGGGCAGATCTGATGGCAGCTGCCTTATGACAAATCAGTTGTTCACACAAATACTTAAGATTACTTGTGCCAGATATCTGGTACAAATAAATTAATATTACTCTCTTTTGGAGAGCCCAATGAAAACTGACTTAAGCAAAAAAGCAGACATGTATCATGCAGACGACCTAAAGCGACAATGTATTTTAAATTTTGTTGGTAAATAAAATAACTCTCTAATGTTAAGTATGTATGGTAAATAAGTTTTGACTGATATCCTGATGCCAATTTTTAAGTTTTATTCTATTAGCAAAAAGTGAATCTGTTGACATTCTGTGGTATATCAGAACTATTTCCAACAAATATTGGTTAAAATTTATTTAATTATTGTTTGAATTGAAATGTGGTCATGATGATGAAAACTTGCATAGTTACTTTATGCAATATACTCGAAACTTGTACAAAGGTTTATGCATCACCAGGAAGTAAGAAGCTAAATGAAGTATGCCTCTGTTACTTGATTGTATTGGGTATTTTGACATGTCAAAGTATCATGGAAAATAGTGTAGCTGATGAATTCTGTTTGGATGAATTTATCCCTTCAATAAGAGATGAAATATACAACGTACATCTATCATTGATAGATTATTTTCTTACAGTAAAAAGAAGGAGAGCTTCATGTGACAGTGATGACAGTACTGGTAGTGCAGGTTATAAAGACAAACGAGTATTTGACAGGTAACATGAATTATATACAGGGTGTCCCAGAAGTCGACGTCAAGCCGGAAACGGGGGATAGGCAAAGTCATAATAGTTTTCAGTAAAATATAAAAAAATCCAAGTCATGTGCTTTTCAGATTATAGGCTTAGAAAAAAAACGAAAAAACCTGTGATGATCTTTTAGTTTCCATTACTACAAACTTCAATTTTTTCTTAGACACATCGACAGACAGTGTTATTCTACATAGTGACAGCAAGACTGATAGTAATGCCACTTTTACTAATTTATGATTGTGTAGTGTCACCATGTCCACATACACCATACAGGAATACACCAACATTTATTTATTTATTTCCTCTCGACAAAAAACATTGTATAGGAATTGTCATACATTTTCAAACATCTAACAAAAAACGTTCAAATAGTAAAAAATAAGATTTAACGGCATATATCACAATAAAAGCTATTTTCAATTAAATAGCCTTTTAAGAGATTTTTAAATGTCTTTAGACTTTGGAAATTCTGTATTTCCAAGCTGCACGTCATTTATGGAGAAAGTAGATGCATTGCTTTTGTGAATGTGCACAGTTTACTCGCAGTGAGGCGATTTCCAAATCAAGCACATGGTGAAGGAATAATTTCCTTTCCTTACAAGGACGTCGTATTACAAGCAGTCGAAGAAGACCCGGAGTACTTAGTATATCAAATAGGATCAAGCGCGGGAGTACCCAAAATCACAGCCCACCGAATCTTGCGAAAGAACGAGCTCCACCCATACCACGTACAGCTAGTACAATCTGTACAACCCCAGGATTGTCTTCCAAGAGTTGAGTTTTGTCAACGTTACAGAGACACCACACGAGGACCGGGATTCTAAATGGAAGAATCATTGTACCCTTTGAGCTGCCAGAGTTCTTGAATGATGAAGATTATTTTTTAGGCTTTTTACATAATTCTCCTGCGGCGCACTATGTCCGTTTAGTTAGGGAGTATCTTGATGCGGAATACCCGAGCAAATGTATAGGGCGGTCTGGTAAAATTTCGTGGCCAGGCTGTTCCCCTGACTTAAATCCAGTCGATTTTTTTACTGGGGAGCGGTGAAAGAAAAAGCTTACTCAAAGCCAATCTAAAATTTAGCTGTGCTATGGGACAGAATAACGGAAACAGCTGAATTTGTTAATATGAAAGATCATTTTTAAGATGTCAAGCTTGCATTGCTGCTGAATGAAGGCAGTTTGAATATTTATTGTGAATTTAATAAATACATTCACGAATTAATAAAGATGGCGTTACTATATGTCTTGTTGTCACTTCCGTCAATCCGTCTAAGAAAATAATGAAATTTGTTGTATTGGGAACTATGACCTGAAAAGTACACGACTTATTTTTTTTATATATTCCTGATAACTATTATGACTTGGCCTATCCTCGTTTCCGGCTTGACGTCGACTTCTGGGACACCCTGTATTAAGGTTTTTCAATTAAACTTGTATATTACATATTTCAGTGACGAAGATTCTGATGTAGAAATAAGTGATGAATTGACAGGCGATAAAAAGAGAGTATTAGAGTTTTTCCAATCAGCTACAGTTAATGAATTGCAGTTGATGAACAGCTGTTCAAAGAAAAAGGGTGAAGCCATTATAGAAGCACGTCCTTTCACTGGATGGGTTGACCTGGTAAATTTATTTATTTAACCTTATTAAACATTTAGTTGAAATGTGTAAATCTTCTAATAAATGTGACAGAGTCGTCTAAGGATTAATTAATATTTCTATCTATATATTTTACTATATTGCGAATTTTTTGCAGTATGTAGTGTTATGGATAGGGTATATCAGCTCAGCATCTTTACATTTGTCAAGGCAGCATAAACATTAAAGAACATACATGTAAGGAATCTACTGGTCCTCATTATTTTCACCTAGCAACACTGACAAATAATAAAATTGCCTATGATTCATTAAATATATTTATATACAGTGCTTATCTTTAATTTTCCCCTCCCCTTTGATTTTTTGAACGGATCAATTCAAAAAATTAAAACTTGGGGTAATGGAATTGATGCGTGGATACCATATTTTAGAGTAAATTTGACAGACGAAGATTTCAAGATGTCTTGGAAAAAAAACTATATGAAAACGGGGGTCTTGTGGCACATCATTTTGAAGCTCCTGACGAGTACTTTATAACCCTAGATTATAAAGTCCATACCTTTACCTACTACAAAATGGTGGTACATTTAATAATTACTTGAACACAAACCCACTAACATGCATATATCTACAAATAATTATAATTCCCACAGCAACAGCGATAAAAACTTGTTTTGATATTTTTTGTTGACAGTGACAAGAATATGAGTACGAAAACAAACATCATTGTACAGTTAAAATATTCTTATTTAGTTTTTGGTTTTAGTGCTCGATACTGTTTGACCTATTTTTAAAATGGTTAATTCTCGTCCATTGGAACCGAAAGGATTTTTAATGATCGTTTCCCGAATCATCCTATCTGTAGAAAATATTTAAGGGAACTTGTATCTAAATTTACAGCTACTGGTAGTGTAAGCAACATAACAGCATAAAGCCCCCAGATCATCCGACCATCCCGGAAGAAAAGCAAGTTGAAATAATTGGTGAGATCATAGTAAATCCCCCACCATTTTGAAGTAGGTAAAGGTATTGACTTTATATTCTAGGGTTATAAAGTACTCGTCAGGAGCTTCAAAATGATGTGCCACAAGACCCCCGTTTTTATATAATTTTTTTTTCCAAGACATCTTGACATTTTCATCTGTCAATTTTAAGTTTTAATTTTTTGAATTGATCCGTTCAAAAAATCAAAGGGGAGGGAGACATTAAAGAATAGCACTATATATACACTGCAATCTTGTAGGTACAAAAGCTCCAAACAAATAAGAATCTAAGCCCAGATCTGTTGAATGCAGCACAACAAGTGTTGCTGACTAGAAATAATATAAAGCATTTAATGAAAAAATGTACTGCATTAGCTCAGCAACTAGAACGTGCTGTAGCTGCAGGTGCAGGAGTTAAAGAACAGCCTCCTAGCTTGTCTTCTTCGTAAGTATAATTTTCCGTCCAAATTCAATAGATATCAATAGGAGGTAATCTGGAGAGCCAGAAGTAGCTGGCGCTAGTTAGGTTGGTGGTCATGTCTAAGGTTATAAACAGATAAAGGTGTTTGTATCTATTTCACGAGTATCCATCACGCTTTGACGTCTACCGAGATGAACTTCTGATCAGCAAGTGGCATTTTTTGTTAGTCTGCAATGTTTCCCCCATTTCCTTGGACGGAGTAGGCTCTCTTGAATCGTAAGGAAGGTAAGCCGAACATACGACCAAGTCCCTGTCACTGCCTTCTTTTTTATATCTAATTCTGACTGCAACTAAGTCTCTAAAGGTAAATTCTTTAAGTTTCCATGTGTTAACGGAAGTCATTACGCAAGCTCTGGGCTTAGTGTCCGGAGTATCGCTAAAAAGCGTATAGCCCGGTATACTAAGTCTGTTTACTGAACCGTTTCTCAGCCAGGGTTCCTGGATAAGAGCCACGTCATGTCGGCCTCGAGTGATCTCCTGAGTGAGGGCCCTCGAAGCCGCTATTTAGTGTTGTAAGTTAATTTGAATGAAATTAAGACTTACCATGGGTGTTGAGAGGCCCCTCCTACACCTTCCCGAATGACGGTATGTGTCCCCCTATTCGGGCGTACCGCCGTCGCCGCCGCAGTCTTCACTGTCGCAGCCGCCTTCATCTCCGCTTCCACGGAGGAGTTCTCGGACTCGGTTCAGGATTCCGTCCTCGTCCGAGTCGCTATCATTGCCCTCTGGGGCCAGATCCATCGCAGGGCCCGCCGCGATGTTTTCTGCGGATATCCCGCTGGGACCTGCCGCCTCCACGTCCGTAACCTCCGGTGGTTCCAGCGAGAGCTCAGGAGTGTAAACACCCCCGAACTTCCACCGCAACACAGCCTGTTGCCGTAACCTTCAATGACCTTCGAGCTTATGGAATCAACTGAGAGGACAAGTCGGTCACCTTTCTGTTCCTCCTTCCTCTCAAGTAGCCTCAATGCGCTGGGAAAAGTCCCAGGATTGTACCTGCTGAGTCTCCTCATGATGACCACGTTTCCCAGGTTGGGACCCGGGAACCAGGCCATCACGCGGTGGTATATGGGAAGGTCTCCAAAGCTTATCGTAATGAGCCTTGCGCCTTCCCACGGCCGCAGATCCCCCACGTGGGCCTTCAACCATGCCCTAGAGGATTCGCCCTCGCAGACAAAGATGGCTGCCCCTCGAGAGAGGTAGCAGTCAATGTACCTGGGACGGGCCGCCTCATCTGCGAGCCCATCTATCAGCTCACTGACCGCCTCTTGGACCTGCTGTACCCGCATTTCAGTAAATTGAGTCCCAGGATAACCGTCGGACACGACAGCCACCCTGAGACCCACTTGGGACGCACGTGCATAGCTAATATGAGCATGCGTCGCAGTACGAGGCTTCTTCCGCGAGGATGCGCCCTCCGGTGTCCCACCGGCAGACCTCTGCCGCTTCCCGTCGCCAGGCCGCTTTAGAGCCTCTGCTGACACGCCGGATTGCGCACCGTCTAGCCCAGATGGCGGTTGGGTCCGTCCAGCCGGAGCCCCAGAAGTGGTGCCCCGACCTTCCGCGCCCTCCGTCATCTGCGCCTCTCTCCGCTCCGAGCCCTTTTCCTTTCGGAACCTGGCCGAGACTTAATTTTTAGAGAGCCCACCCTTTCCGCTAGCTCTCTCGCTAAGTTTCTGACAGATTCCTCTGTCAGAGTACGATCAGGGTCCCCTGGTGAGGGGCCGCCTGGATGTTCGGGGTCCCCCGTAGGGGGGATCTTGGGGTTTTTATTATTTTCTTCGTGTTCCATATTGTTCCCACGAGTATAGGTGTATGGTGGTCGACGTCCGCGGTGCCCCTACACGGACGCAAGGCTGGATACTCTGGAAGGTCGCCCGGTGTCCGAGAGGCTCCGTTTAAGACGGTGCATCCCCACCGCCACGCACCCCTCGGCACGGAATCGCTTAACACCTTGGGTTGGGTAAAGTACCATTGCCCATGATGACCGTTGAGCTGCAGGCGTCTCAGATATACATTCGATTGGCCGGGCTACCGGCTTTCCGGCGGGTCTCCTCAAAAACTGATCGAGGCGGTCCACCGCACGACCGGCACCCCGTTGCCCCCCCTACACGGTCGCACACGGCCCAAGGCCGCCCCGCAGAACGAACTCGAGGATGTACGGGTTGGATTTTGTAGAGGAATACAGGTGAACTACAAGTTTTATGAGCTGTCGCAATTTTATAAATATGTATAACTCGCCTCGAAAATTGGCTTTTACAATGTAAAATTTGATTTAATCCAATGCGTTGGTTTGTAAATTTCGGTTATTCTAACAATGATAAGCGTACGAATTCGTAATTTCGGAAGGAAATTGTCTTCATCAAATAGTAGCAATGGCGGAATACGTGATATTAGAAATATTAAGGTACTTCGCTTAAACTACCCTTGGTTATTCTAAATAGCTGTCTATGTTGTTTGATTCGAGCAGATGCCAGTGTCACTATCTTGATTTAGAAGTGATTCATTTAATTATATCAATATACTTTTTGAGGCTAAGGTTTCTTAACAGAATTTCATGGCGCTTAAAAACAGAAAACGCAAAATTACTATTTATAACCCAAAAGTAAAGAACTTTCCTAAGAATGTTTAGATCCTAAGTTAATGTAGATGAGACCCAAAGCTAAGATTCCAGTTTGCCCTTTTCAGTATTCATGACAAATTTTGTTTTTTCATCATTTTGAATTTTTTGGTGTTGTGTTAGGTTTAAAATGTTGTTGCCAAAAATCAAGTGGAAATAAATCGAAACTACCTCTCAGCTATCAAAGCAAAAGTCCAACACGGTATATACCCTTTCGCAACACTACCAGCTCTCTGGAACGCTTGAATTGTATAGAAACCCACGCACTTTCATGTGTTTTTTGTATTAACCACTTTTTGATCGACAGACGGAGACAAGGTTGCGTGTTCCTACCGATGTACTAATATATTTTCTCCGAATAGTTCGTCTAATAGGTTCCCAGTATCGAACAAAAAACAGTCTCTTCCAAAGCATGTCTTTTTCAAAATTGATAGGAACTCATATCTCTCATCTCTTATTGCTATTGGTGTGGGCAGTTGGCATCAAAATGCTCTTTTCACTTTTATTCCTAGTTCTACTCATGTTTGCTTTTTAGGTTAAAATTAACCAGTTATCAAATGGTAGGGCTCAACTGGTTGGTAGTATTGTATTCTCAGGGAGTGAATGGAATATTGGCTGATGAAATGGGATTAGGTAAAACAGTACAAATAATTTCATTCCTAGCTCATTTAAAGGAAATTGGAGCTGCGACCCATCCTCATCTTGTGATTGTGCCTTCGTCAACGTTAGGTACGTACATTTATAAAGTTGATTCAAGCGAACGATGTAAATTCCGCGGTTTGTTTGTTTAAGATTCATTTATCATGATTGCTACAATTACATACTTTTAAAAAACTACAACAAATGCAACAGAATTTGCATCCCTAAGAATTTACGTCAACATATGACCAAAACGGAGCGCTTAAAATTGGTTGGTCGAAACGTCATTGCTATCAAAATCTGTTTCTTTTAAGGTTATAGGTTTGCAGGAATATGTTTTTATTGTTAGGATACCCTTATAAAAAAACAAAATGAGAAAAAGCGAGCTGCTAATGCTGACAAGACGGCTTTTAACCAGTGAGGTTTGGCCTACCACAATATGGACCATCCAAATATATTTACATCGAAGATCACAATAGAGAATAGTTATGCAAAAATGTTCAGTGACTCCTAAAATTAGTAGAATGGCTCACAGATTTAAACAATGTTTACTCCACGTCCAGAAAAATACATCAGAGGATTCAAAAATTTTCGATTCATAATAGAAAAACATGTAAAAAAAGTAGGCTCCCCAGAGAGCTTTGTTTGTTTAGGTTTTAGGTGATGACAAATGACAAGTTGCATGTGGAGAGGATAGAATCAACTCTAGGGCTATGTAAATACCGCAGTCTTTTGAACTGTCAAACTGTGATGTTTAAGAGCTACTTTATGTCCTCAAACATTAATGACCAAATCTACTTAAGCGATATTGGTAAATAACAGCAATGACCAATTCTGCATGGTAATTACCTGTCATTCGCTTGAATCAATCTATAGCTTAATTATGCATATAAAACTGCACAATCACAGTGACAGTAGTGAAACACTCGCTTGCGATTGGTATCTGTCATTATAAACGAGTCACACGTAAGCGCTCCTCATCAATTGAGTTCTGCAAGGGCCATTCTAAAATTTATATTTTTATTTATAATAATTACTTCCAAGGTGAGTGTATAGTTTGGTATATTAAAAAAGGTAAATGCAAAAATTATAGCCAAGAATGTATGCTCCTGACTTTGAAGATATTTTTATTTGTACAGCGTGATTCATAACTATATGGTGACCCAAACATACTTTTTTTTAAATGCTACAGCCCTACATTTTTTTTGCGGATTTGGATAGGACTTTTCAAACGAATCAATTTCATGTAACATATAAAATAAAAAATACACAATGAGGAAAAATGAACTATAGTGAGTGACAAAAAAAAGGTAAACACCTACGTATGTTTATCTGATTTTAATAATTTTTGGCATATATGTTCAGTGCCCTTTACTAGTAAAATGATTAAATGTTCAGCTTGATTCGTCAACTGACTGCAGAAGCTGCTTCAATAAAGTGTTGAGGATCCACAAGTACTTATACACTCATTGGCACGCCTGGGCATCGTGCTGATAAGGTGGTCGATATCCTGTTGGGGTATTTCATTCCAGGCTACTGCAACTTCGTGAGTAAGAGCTGCTAAAGTCTGTTGAGGGTGTTGCAAATTCAAGAGTCTGCGACCTATCATGTCCCAGACATGTTCAATTGGAGATAGGTCAGGCGATCGTGGTGGCCAAGGTAAACGGTTGATGCGATGCTGATCCATGAAGTCTAACGATGCGCTGGCAACATGCGGTCTGTCATTGTCTTGCTGAAAAATCGGGTAGTGGATGGTGTTTAGGTATGGAATAAGATGAGGCTCCACTACTTCCTGAATATAGCGTCGGGCTGTCATATTGCCTCTGATGAAAATTAGTGGTGATCTGCTACTATAAGCAATAGCACCCCATACTATAACTCCCTTGGTGTGGTTAACGCTCTATATCAAATTAATGTGGGTCACGTCTTTCACCACGTCGCCTTCTCACTCTTGCCCGACCACAGTGCATCCCCAGACAGACGCGGGATTCGTCACTAAAGACCACCTGATTCCATTCCCGGTCCCTAGGGATTCCTTCTCTACACCAGAGTAATCCTTCCATGCTCTTCAAACCACTCAAGAGCTTCAACATAAAGTGGCCCATGTTGTTGATGAATTTAGTGGCTGGTGTCAACGAAACAGCCTGATACTAAATGAAGGCAAAGCCGTCATAATGAACTACGCCATTCAAAAACATCTACCTAACGACTTTTCTATACTTCCTGGTACTAAGGCATCGAACTGCGCAAAGCTCTTGGGTACTTACTTTGACACAAAGCTATCTTCTTCTGACCATATTGAAACTGTGTGCCAAAAACTGAATAAGGCATTCTTCGCCTTATTACAACTGAAAGACCTTAGACGAGAATGCACTAATGACGGTATATTATGCATTATCATACTCACACAGAAGCTATAATATCATGGCATGGGGCAACAGTGTTGACAAAGACAGACTAATACGCCTAATTTTCAATATTCCACCTGGAAATACATGTAGAACCACATATAAATCTAAGAAAATTTTAACTGTACCTGGTACAGTACAACCTCGTTAATCCGAATAGATTCGGACCACCGAGCATTCGGATTATCAAATTTTCGGATTATCGTGAAACTAGTGAAAATAATAAATTTAGACACAAGTATTAAAAAATAAACTTTATTCTTTTCAACAAAACATAAATTTAACAAACCAAGGACAGTGGTCAGGTTAAATACTGCACGTAAAACAAAATTAAACTTTCTCCTTCAAAAAAACTTAAATTAACATTCATATGTATTTATATGAGTACAGTACATACATATGTATACATAAATCTATTGGGTAAAGAAATCAGTTATTACAGTTTGCTTATGCGCCTTAAAGCGTAAATTCACTGCTTTTTCCTGTAACTGGCGAAGAATTAGCAGTTCTGGGCCGCTTACACTGTTCTCTGTCGCCCACTCTATGCAAGTAGTAAAACATCGCACGGCTTCACCGTGACTCACAACTGCTAAATTTTCATAACCTTCAGCGTCTTCAGGGGTGTCATCGTTGTTGCCGCTTAATGCAATGTTTACCAAATCTTCATCAGAAAATGTTATTTGCTCATTTTCAGCTGCGTCGCCCAAGGCCCATGTTCTAACTTTATTCGCTGCAAGATCCGGTCCTGATGAGATGACATTCATCAGAACCGTCATTTCTTCAAATTCTCGCTCATCTGATATCGCTCTTCTCCTTAGTTCTGCTAATGGCATCAAGTCTTCTTCGTCATCGTATTCATCGCCCAAATTTTCATGGATATTTAAAGGCCAAAGCTTTTTCCATGCCCACGACGTGTGGAGATTAAAAATTGCATTTTTTAAATTGAAACTTTTTAATGCTTCTGCAGGTTCGGTATCATCAGCAATTAAATGAAGAAGAAGCTGCTTCCTGTAGTGCATTTTAATAGCTTGAATGACATGTTGATCCATCGGCTGCAACAATGGGGTACAATTTGGTGGCAAATATAAGACACAGACTAGACCATCTCTGCTCCGCAGTTCTTTTTGTTCGGGATGGCTAGGTGCATTGTCCAACAGCAAAAGAGCACGAGGAGGTAAACCGATTTGCTTTAAATGAGCTTGCACTGAGGGAACGAACTCTTCATGGAACCATTGCTTGAAAAGTTCTTGATTCATCCAAGCAGATCTCTGATTTTTGTAAATCACGGGCAACTTATTTCGACAGTTTTTAAATACTCTAGGATTGGCAGCTTTTCCAATTGTGAACAGCTTTAATTTGTGAGATCCGGATGCATTTGCACATGGCATGAAAGTAAGCCGATCCTTGCTTATCTTTCGTCCCGGAGCTGAGTCTTCGTCTTTATGTACTAATGTCTTATTGGGTAGCGCCCGCCAAAATAGCCCACTTTCATCGGCATTATACACTTGTTCCGGACCCAAATTCATTTCCCGCACTTTATTTAGAAATAGTTTTTGAAATGGATCAACTGCTGCAAAATTGCTCGAAAGTTTTTCTCCCGTAACGGTTAACTGACGAATTTTAAACCGCTTTTTAAAATTATCCAACCAACCAGAACTTGCCGCAAAGTCGTCCCGTCCCGTAATTTCTTCGTAAAAAAATTTCGCCTTTTCTTGCAGGATTTCGCCCGAAATGTTCACATTTTTGGTCCTCTGCTGCAGAAACCACGTGTACAACGCCGTCTCTACATTGGGGTGCTTGGCCGTCTTCAAAGTCAGATGTGTTGTTTGTTGTTGATGAGAATTCATGTATTCAGCAATTTGGGTCTTCTTTTTCTTTATATCTGTGATGGTTGACCTCCCAACTCCATATTCTGCGACGAGCTGCACTGGACTTCGTCCGTTGTCTAATTTCTGAATTATCTCATATTTCTGCGCAAGGCTAAGTGTCTTGTGTTTCCTCTTAGACATGGTGCACGAATTATAACTATATTTCAAACGCGTATTAACTCTAGGCACTAAGAACGCACCGCACTCGAAACTAACAGCCTATGTACTGAGAAGTTCGACAGGCTATGACACGATTTTTCGGATTATCAAGGTATGACGCAATACGATTTCGGATTGTCGAGGAACGAAATTATTTCGGACTATCGCGATTTCGGATTAGCATGTATTCGGATTATCGAGGTTGTACTGTATTTACATTTTTAAGTGTCTTTTATACGTTTGGAAAAACATGTACCAGTTCGAGAGTCTAGGGCAGTACCACACATAATACCAGAAATAGTGCGACATTAACTGTCCTCAAACCCAACACCAGTCGCTTCAAGCGCTCACCTCATTACAACTGTGTAATACTTTATAGTACTGCCTCAGCATCTTAAAAATATAAGAACATACAAAAATTTTAAATATGAAGTGAAATTGTTTTTATCAGGTGAAGGGTTTTATACGATTGATAAATTTTTAGAATACAAGTACAAATAATATAATTAAATATCAGTTACCTAATATTTGTGCATGTCTTAGCATGTTAAAGCTACTTTCTATCAATAAGGTTTTTGCTGTGATGTTTTATTTGTTTATTTATTTGCTTATTTATTTGTTTTTTATTTGTAATGACCTGCCATATATACTTATGTATCAACATGGCCAATAAATACTACTACTACTACTAGAACTAATGCATCAGTCTCTCAGAGCCAGAACCCCTTGCTCGCTGTCCTCTGCCTTCCTGACTCCACGCTCGTTCACACTGCAATATACTGCGTAAGAATCTGTTGGTCCTCTTAGCAACTGCTCTTATCGATAGAACAATCACAAAAAGGCTTCTCAATAAGATACACGAAATTTAATATTTAACTGATACCGTAAATGTAGGAAACCTGAATGCGCCTTTATCACCAAACAATACACGCAGCCACCACAAAAACTTAACATAAAAACCTGACCATTTTATAACTTGTTGTTCATGGCAAGATAAATCGATATATACAAAATTCATGAATTCTAATAAACATACATAGGAGTTTACCTTTTTTTTTGTCACTCAGTACATTTCTCAACCTTTTCAATTAAAATACCCTATATATTTTTACATTCTTTTATTCCCCTTTTCACAAGCATTTTTCTGATATAAAGGCTATGTGAGCTTGTGCGACTAGTTTATGAGTTACAAAAAACAGAGGGACACCTTGTCTTTTCGACCTTATTGCGTGAGGCTTGGTAGATTTAATTTATAATAAAAATACACCAACAGGTTGTTCCATTTAGAACTTTTGAGAAATCGTTAAAAAAACTGAAAAAGTAGATAGGAACAAAATATGGGATCATAAAAAATCACGAAAAATTTAGTAGTCTAGCTATAGCAGTTCCGGAGTCGCAACTGTCAAAGTTGAGTGTTTATTCGATTGTTTGTCCCATATTATGTTATATCAAACTGCTTTGTTGAAATGGGCCTATCCAAATTGCCAATAAAATGTAGAACTTTCCATTTAATAAATGAATGTTTAAGTCACCACATAGTTACGAACCATCCTGTAGAGATAAACATATTTTCTAAATAAGGAGTAAACCATTGGCTACAATTTTTGTAATCAACTTTTTTAGACATCACAACGGACTTATCGACTGAGCACATACTAAAAACTCCCCTTTATATTGGTATGGAGCTACTGCTCATACTTTCATGGATAATGTGTAAAAAAGAAACAAATCACCAAATACATATGTAAGACATCGAGAGCATACTCCATAGTTCTTTCTACTTTGTGTTGTCATTCATTTAAAATAAATGTTTCAGTTTTCTGGATTATTTACAAATATATTAAATAATGGCCACATCACTATGGCCTCTTTCATCCGGTATCGTGAGTGTGGGTACCGGGGCACGCTGTGATAAAGGAGAATGATATTGCAGATTCCCTTGCGATAGCAAGCTTGTTAGTCTTGAGCTAGCCGTAGGGTGCCCGCGCAAAGAGTCAGAACGAAAATGGAGAAGTGGATTGCTAGACAACACTCTCAGAAATGGAGAAGCATCTCTAGACATCTCATCGTAGGGCCCAGTGTTAAAGATGGACGCTTTTGCTTATCTTTGTATAGATCCAACCTCAGGTTGTTGGTGGGACTATTGTCTGGCCATAACACGATGAAGCGCCACCTGCCTGTGATGGGGGTGGCTGAGGATCCAATGTGTGAACGCTGCGGGGCAGATGTGTGCCACTCTGAGCTACTACAGGCAGACTGTACTGGGATCTGATATTTTGGATCCCCAGAAGGTTAAGGAGCTTGAAGTCAGGGCTATACTCAATTTTGCTAGAAGGGCGGAGCTTGAGGCTTAGGGAATGTACAGGTGCATAAAGGCCCGTTTATGCGACATATGCTCCGTCTACTAATGGTGGACGGTATGCAGAGAATTTAGTTATTAATTCATTCATTCATGGACTTTCTGTAGATGATGAGACATAACTTTTGGTTAGGTCAATGAATTGATCAACACATTTATCCATCATGTATCTGTCTATCATTTATCTAAATAGAAATGACTAAGATAGCATATTCTTCAAGATAATTGGAAAAATGAGTTTGCAAGATGGTGCCCTGAACTGAGAGTTTTCATGTATTATGGATCCACAGAAGAGCGAAGGCAGTTTCGCATTGACTTAGTGAAAGGAATGCTTGCAGATTTTGACGTCATTTTAACAACGTAAGCATGCAATTTCAGCTTTCGGACTGGCATTACAATACTTAGGTTTCAGCTACACCATGGTAGGGAGTAGCCCGGAAGAAAGAAAAATGTTTAGAGTGACTCGAATTCATTATGTAATTTTTGATGAAGCACACATGCTAAAAAACATGAATACCCAACGTTACGAAAATTTAATCCGGATAAATGTAAGTAATTAAGACTGGGTCAAATAGTGATATGAAAGCAACACTGACATCAAACGAAACTGTTCGTACCTTACTTGTGATATTCCACACTGCTGGTACTTGAATAAATTTTGAAGAGACTGAGTAGAACCAAGAAATGACAATTAGTACTTTGTCTCACGCAAAAACCAATAATGCTATATATAATACAAATTCCTTTTTCAGGCTAAACATAGAATCCTCTTAACTGGAACGCCATTGCAAAATAATTTGTTAGAACTCATGTCACTTCTTATATTTGTCATGCCTAAAATATTTGCCGAAAAAGCAGATGACATCAAGAGCCTTTTTCAGAAGAATTCGGTAAGTTCTTAGGTGTTGTCACGATAATATAACATTTTCAAGTTATGAATTCAAACACTTTTCGGGATGTATAAAATCCTCGTAATCAAAATTTCAGAAAAAGCAGCAAGATCAAGATGACAGCATTCCAGTTTTTGAGAGGGAGCAAATTGAGCAGGCTAAGCGAATAATGAAACCTTTTGTTTTGCGGAGGCTGAAGTGTGATGTACTTCAGGATTTGCCTAGGAAGACAGATCATATTATCCACGTTCCTTTAGCTTCTGCACAAAAAGAACATTATGAACAGCTAGTGGCTTCATATAAAAACATAAACGAGGTATACCTGAATGAATACTTGTCAAACATCTTTCAAATAATATCTTATTAATTTACATATTTAACGCTGCAGAACTAATAATAATAATGGTTTATTGGTGCTATTGCACAGAACGTGGTTACACAAGTCAATATAATAGAAGCCCTCAGTTCCAAGAAGAAAATAAATGACAAACAATACATAGAATAACAAACAGTACAGATTACACAGACTTAAATATGGTTAAGAGGATGACAATAAAAGTATAAAAGATAAAATTATTACAAACTACGTTAAAATCAATAAATAAATAGTATAAGAGATAGAACTGAAATAAATATTTTATACATGGTTCGAATAAGTAGCAAAAAAAGGAAATGTAGCTTGAAATATAACTATTGAGTATCCGTGGAGAAGTTGTGGTTGAGGAACTCGTCAATGGTGAAAAAAGCAGCCGACAAGAGCAATTTTTTCACAGCATTACTGAATTCATTGTATGCTAGTGATCTTAGTTCCTTAGGTAAAATATTATAAAATTTTATGCCATGGTAGTTAACTCCATTCCTTGTTTTAGAAAGTCTATGTTGTTTTGGGTACAAGTTGTCTCGGTGCGGGGTATTATATGAATGAGTTTCATGGTGGCTTGTATAAAGGTCATGATTTGACTTGACATGCAAGAGGCAGCTCAATATATATGCGCCAGGAAAAGTCATGATCTTTAGTTTGATAAACTCAGATCTCCAGGGATCTCTATATCTTAGATTTGCTATATATCGGATACATCTTCTCTGTAGGGCAAAACTCTGTACATGTGGGGAGAGTGGCCCCACGCCAGAAGGGCGTATGTCATTTTGCTATGCAAGTACCCATGGTAACTGGTCAACAGGACGTTTAGTGAAACTGAGGGTTTTAAATTGCGAATTAAATAAATTATGCTTGTTAGAGGTTTGGTAACATGACTGATATGTTCATACCAGTTCAAGGAGGAGTCGATATAGACACCAAGAAACTTCACAACCTTTGCGTGGTCACCATTCTGATTGTTATTTCGAAGTGTGATTGTCAAGGATTGAGATTTGTTTGAATTTAATGTTAATTTGTTAGCTATAAACCAATTCTGAATGCTAGATATACTGGTCGTCGTTTCGCTGTTGATGTTTGTAAATTAATCGTGGGCTGAGATCAGAGTGGTGTCATCAGCATAAAGAATGAGCTTACTGTTCATACTATTAAGAAGACAATTTGGTAGGTCGTTTATATACAGTAAGAATAACAAAGGGCCAATGACAGATCCTTGCGGCACGCCATGTAAAACTGTGCTGACTGACGATGTGCAGCCATTGTATTCGACGAGCTGTTGCCTTTGCTCTAAATAGGATTTTAGGAGGACTACAGCAGAAGGATCGATTGAATAATACGGTAGCTTTGAAAGAAGTACATCATGCTGTACACAATCGAAGGCCTTGCTCAGATCGAAGATATCTCTCTCTCTATATATTGCTTATTTTCAAATCCATCGTGTGCAATGTCAATAAAACTGTTTATTGCAGTAATCGTTGATAAGCCTGTTCTAAAGCCATATTGATGCGAATTTATTAAATTGTTGGTTTCGAGATAATTGCTCAGTTGGTCCTTGAGTATGATTTCAAAGATTTTCCCGAAGTAGGGTACCAATGATATAGGACGGTGGTTCGAAACTTCGTCAACAGACCCGTCTTTATATATAGGAATTACCCTAAATATTTTTAGAGCTGCGGGGAAAATATTTGATTCCAAACACATATTGATTATCTTAGTAAGCGGGTAAATAATTACGTTTAACATCGATTTCACAATTTTACTATTAAGTTTATATACGTCGATGCTTTTAGAGTTTTTGATAGAATTAATCGCATCCCTAACTTCATTGTATGTAACATCACGAAAAGAAAATAGATTTTTTCTGCTATGATTATCCATGTAGCTTAGTGGTGAAGTGCCATGTGACGGTAAGGTTTCTAAGAGGTTAGTAACAACGGTGGTGAAAAATGAATTAAACTGGTTAGCGTTTAGTGTTGTGGTAATTTTTTTATCGACAGGTGCTGCATTGTCTTTTATAATACTCCACATCGCTTGCTGTTTATTATTCGATGAGTTTATATACACATCGTGTGCATCTTGCTTACGTTTTACTATTTCAGCTCTGTACTTGGATTTCAGGCAATTTATTTCGGATTTAGTCACAGTTGATGAATCGATTTTGTGCAATTCTATCAAGAAAGTTAAGTGATCGCGCATGCCACGTAACTCATTGTCAAACCATTGGACTTGTTTCTGTTTATTTTGGAAAACGCGTGTTTTCTCTGGTAGACATTTACCCACCGCATCGGTCACAACACGTACGAACAGCTCAAACTTCAACTCCACGTTTAGATTTACATCATTTACAAACTGCCAGCCAGTACTTTCCAAGCTGCTGTAAATTAGAAAAAGACCAGTATCAGTAATTGGCCGATAACTTACCCTTTTGAAGCTGTTTTTTTACCAGGTTGGAAACAACAAAACTCGATCCCCAGGTGATCCGACAAGTAAGTATCAAAGATATTCGTTTTGAGAAAACAGCTGCCTTGGATGTTCGTGAAAATCTTATCCAAGCAATGCGACCCTCTTGTACTGTCCCTGATCATATATTGCATTCCATAACAGCTAAACACATCAATAACTTGGTTTGCCCGCTCATAATTGCTACCAAATTTAACATTGAAATCTCCAGTTACCACTACACGCACATAGTCAAGCTGGTCTAATGTAATACATAGCTTATTTATAAATCTATTGAAGTCACCTGCAGGAGATCTGTATATAGTGAGAATCTGAAGTTTATCAAAATATATGCCTGCAACCTCAAAAGTCAATTCTTCGGCCTCTATCAGACATTAAGTGCGTAAAGGTGAAGCATTTGAGTCCGTT
Organism: Acanthoscelides obtectus; assembly: GCA_963669975.1. Classification (NCBI taxonomy): domain Eukaryota; kingdom Metazoa; phylum Arthropoda; class Insecta; order Coleoptera; family Chrysomelidae; genus Acanthoscelides; species Acanthoscelides obtectus. Next base: position 44,381,714 of record CAVLJG010000005.1, read on the forward strand.
TTTACATATATGACAACACCACCATGAATTTTTTTCACTCTGCTAAAATTAGAAATGGATTTATAACCGTTTATGTTAACGTAGTTAATTTCGTCATTTAAGTACCAGTGTTCATTTAAGCAAATTACATCATAACTGTGTACAAGTCCTAATAACGCTATATCGTTAACCTTTTGTCGTAGGCTCTGTATATTAAGATGTAACAAATTTACCATGCATTTATTATTAGCTCGTGTTATCTTATTAATATCTAAATTTGTATACAATACATTATTTGAAACGCTAACATTTAGGAAGCTATGATCTTTGTCATTCAAGAAAAAGCCGCTTATGACATAGTACTGATTCAGGATTAATTGTCTTCAACGTGATATTCTTTTTATATGGGTTGCTCAGTAGGATATCATGAACATATCCTGCAATGCTCTGTTTTGAACCTTTCATGCGACTGTCATAGGTGAGCGATATTGACGTATTTCTGTTAAATTTCCTATAAGTGGTAACTTTGGAATTTATTCTATTTATAAGGCTATTATCAGCATGTGAACTTAATTCGTACAGAAATATTAAGTTGGTAGTGCGGCCAAGTGGTGGAAGGTTGCATCAACCCTTGTTTAAACAATAGGAACTATTGATATTTTGAGTCTTAATCATGAAGATTACAAAGTCGTCTTTTCCATAAGGTATTGTTTTCGTGAATATATCCTTGGTCGCCATTACAAACTCGATATTTGGCTTTACATAGGACTCAATGGTAAACCTGGATTTGTCAATGTACAGTTCTAGAACTTTTCTGAAGTTCCTGGCATACTCGACACCAAAAACAAGTATCTTCCTACGGTCGTTTGGGTTGTTTTTATTTGTTGCTGCCGGTGATGGCAGGGCAGCCGGTTCTTGGGTACAAGGCTCCAACAGTACCTCGTCAGTAGGACACTCGACTTCACTCTCCAGACCACTGGTATCGGTTAAGTCGATTGAACATTGAATAAGACTGTTAGTATATGATGAGCTTCCATCAGTTGGTTTGTTCCCGCACGCTAGTTTTCTATATGGTGGTGGATCAGGTGTTTGCGTGTGCGCTTGAGTCTGGTCCACAGTGTCAGTTTGCATTCCACACTCCGATAATATCTTTGGCTTATATTTTAACTTTTCTGTCAAATCTTTTAAATCGTTAATGGTTTTTTCCTTATTCAAAAGCTCATTAGATAGTTTTCCTGTTTTTTCTTTTAATTTTACAATGATTTCACACAGATCATTATTCTTGGATTGTTCACTGGCTAGTTTGTTTCGAACATCTGATAGTATTTCTTCCTTTGTAACAGTTTTGTCTTCAAAATCATCAGCTTGTAGGTGAATATAGCTATTATTAGCTTTATTCATTTTCACAGAGGTAGGTTTTTTCAATTTAGACTGCTGTCTGGTATTCATCTTTATTTTTCGATGTTTTCAGGTAATTTTCGAAACAACTGGCAACGTTCAAAGTCAATCGAACTGTATGTTTACATCTTTTTGTGGTTAATTCCAATGATATTTCCCACAATTTACCTGTTTTTTTCAATATTCATCACTATTAACTGTTTAATTATCCGAACCTGCGTCGGCGATATTTTATCAGGAGTTTACACTACTTATTTATGAATGGGAAATGCTATGTTAAGATTGCGTTGTTGCACGATTGTTAAAATTGGAAACTTTCTAAAAATTACTCTGAATTTTCGTACGTAATCGCCAAAATTAATGAGTAGTTTTAGTGCATACTCATTTGACTACCAATGCCTACCAAAATGGCAAGAGATGTATCAATATATTAATAATAATACTTACTGGAAACATCTACCTTTATTAGGCTAGTGCCGCTTTTTGCAAATTATGTAAGAAATCGTCTTAACACCACAATTGTCTGCACACGCTCGGCTTTTTTATAAAAATAACGATAGCAATAAGAAATCAATGCCAGAACTGTAAAAAATTGAAACATGTCGCGACAGACTATGAAAATTAGGAGACAAACAAAGCCTTGACTGGCTCCTTCTACCTAGTATAAATTTGTTGGTCCACAGTATCCAAAACATTTGACAATCAACGCCAACGTTGCGGCTTCATCGCTACAGATTTATCTCCTATTTTCGTAGACTCGATGCGGATATCGAAATATTCTTAAAGTCGAATATAGGGAGAAATCTGTGTGCGTATTATTACCGGGGTTAGAAGCGTATAAATATGCTCGTGCCAAAAAACTAACATACCCTCCCCTACTTCCAAATGCTTGCCCTCAAAAAAAAAACAGAAATGAGTCGGAAGGAGTCTCTGAAACGTCAGAGGCTCCTGATCATTTTCGGGAAAAACAACAACAATATCAAATTTTTGCAATTTTTTGTCATTACAATACTCCTTATCTCCATAGGGAAGCCTTCTGGGCTTTTTTAAAGTGCATAATTTTTGTGTTCTAAATAAATATGAAAGATTGCCATAATATCCAGCAAAACCCTATATATTTGATGATACTTTAATGGAAAATAATGTATCAGAAAATGTTTTTATGTACTTCATAGTAGTTATTTTTGCAGGATGGGCAAAATTCATACAGTGGCATGAGCATAATGTCTGATCTGAGAAAACTCAGTAATCACCCGTTGCTCATGCGTTATCATTATGACATGGATAAAATGACAGAAATAGCCAAACTATTGGCTATTGATCCAGGTTACAAAGACACTGTGGAGCAATATATCATTGACGATTTGACGTGGATGTCAGATTTTGAAATTCACACACTGTGTAAAGATTTTAAGGTATTTTTGTTTTGATCATATGCACAACAGTTGGGAGCAAAAACATAAGTTATATTTTTCCGGTATAAGAGTTACTTGAAGAAAGTTTGACCAAAATACGTCTTGAGCTAGGACAGACTTTTCAGCGTCTTGATGAGGCACCTGTACTCACTAGTGCGTTATTATGAGGATTTTGTTCTATTTTTGCTCCCAATTGTACCTAGCTATCTGCTTCTGCTTGAATTTTCATGGACTAGAGATTTTTTTTCAGCGTTTAAGTCATTTCACTCTCCCAGACAGCCTTATATTAGACTCAGGAAAATTTATACAATTTGATAAGATGTTACCAGAATTAAAGGAAAAGGGGCACAGAGTGCTAATTTTTAGCCAGTATGTGATTATGTTGAATATTGTTGAAGTATATTTAACAATCAGAGGTTATAAGTTTATGAGGTTAGATGGCAGTACAGCTGTTAGTATCAGGTAAGCGTTAATTTTGTTACAAAGCGGTTACTCCAAAACAATAAGTTTTACGGGAATTTTTCATAAATTTGAATCATGTCTGATATTCAGCGTGTTGGAGGTAAGTTTGATTGAACCTAGTAGTAGTATTGGGGAGGCGAAGCTTGGTAATGAGGCCACCTTTGACCCTTTTTGCCGACCGAGTATATACCAACCCCCATGCTTATAAACTCATACTAGGTAGTTAAAAATTTGATAAACCAGCTCCAATGATGCAATGTACCTATTCGATCTTGTACAGATTCAACCTGCCAGCATGTGTAGTGGTAGGAGATGTATGTCATTTAGATTGATTGAACCTAACAGTGACTATCTTTACTGCGTGTCTAGCCAAACACTTGTAATACACACCATGCAAATAAGCACAGAATGGCATAATTGTACGTAAACAACACGAATTATTGGTGCTCTGTGACTCGGGTAGTTATGATGTAAACATGGTCATTCGGCGACCTCATTTTGTACAGCCCAAGCCATGGTTTATGTGCTTCCTAACTTACTCGACTGTGTAGCCTGTTGACTATTTTTACGCCGTGATGCAATAGATAATAATGTTTGTTCTATGCGTCCACACGTGCCAAGAAATGGCAGCCCATTTACAGCGTGCGCCTTGAGATGTATAATATGCAAAAATCTAAAGCTTACTACTACTACTCTTCGAGGTCTTATAAAGCAAGGTCAGAAATCATGTTTTAACCGTTTTTAAACATTTAATATACCCAGTTCAAATTTAAACAATTTTTCTTAAATGGATCACGTTTTTTTGTCCGGATTTTGTGGATCATTCTGAACAAAAAAGGCCTTTTCTCTAAAGTTGTCTATTTTCGAGTTATAAGCGATTTAATGTCTGAAACTCCATAAAAATGGGTATATCCACTGCTTAAGAACTATCTAAATTTATGTTTAAGTCTTGCTTTATTATACCCCGAATAGTATTTTGAGATAAGTATATTTAAATGTGATTTGTAACATTGTCTATTATGCCAAAATTGACGAACTTTTACAAGTTTACCTCACAACGCATGGGACAAGTGAGTTGGATTTGCGACATGTCAGCAAAGTGCTTTGTAAACACAGTATACATATGACCATTGATTCGCACAGGGCCTCCTCGTCAGAACTGGAAACATGAACACATGCGACTTCGGGCGCGGGAAAGTGTTCCAATTAAAGGAGTCTTGTTCTCTAAATTAGGTCAGAGACACCCCTATGTCAAATATTCTCTAGTCGCACTGTTGCGCAAACATAACCGTTTAGTAATAGTAGTAGTAGAAAGACTTATTTAGCACGTTTGGCTACATAAATAGAATATAATAAACAACTTAGAATAAGTAAATTCAAGCCATATGATGCACATGCTGGACAAGCTATAATTATAGATTTAACAAGTGATTCCTCAATTTTACTTTTGCCATTGTATTCTATTTTATCTCTGTATTTATTATATTCAATGAACCTTTGATGCATTACAGATTTGGAGCGTAAATTATGCTTTTTGAACATTGAAAGGAAGTCATCTTTATTTCTGTTATTATGTAAATGATGGTAATTTAGTTAGACATGGTGGAGATATATAATTTTTTACTTTATAAGAGATATTTGGTTACTTTATAAGCGATATTTGGTAAACTTTTTCATATTGAGCCATTTTCATTTGCTAAACATCAGTATAATTGGAGCATATTTATCTTTATTCAGTATTATTCTCATACACTTGTAAAATTTGCAGTCTATCAGAAATTGAACTATTAGCTAGACGTAGAATAGTCGTACAGTACACGGAATTTGGAAGAATGATAGTATTAGAAACTCTTGATGTCCCACTTTACAACTAGTCTTGTTTATATTTTTCTCATAATGAATATCAAAATTTAATTGTGTCAACAAAAACCCCAACGTATTTGAAATTTTCTGTTTTAAATATCTTCACCATCATTATTTAGTTGTGCATTGTTTTTACCAAGTAAAATAGCTTTCGTTTTAATTGTATTTAATTTGAGTTTGTTAGAAGCTAACCATTTTTGAAAAAAGTTTTAAGTCTTCATTTATGTAATACCAGTCTGAATATTTTGGGTATTTATATAAATCTGAGTCAGCGGCGAAAATTTGAATTTTGCATTTTTTATTATGGCAGGTAAATCATTTATGTATAAAATAAAAAAGGAGTCTCAAGATACTGCCCTGTGGAACACCTAACGTATGTTTATTTTTTTGATGAAAGTGTTGTTAACATTAGTAACTTGCATTCTTTTTGACAAATAATTTTCAAACCAGTTTATTGTACAATATGCAGTACAGTAGCACACAGTTCTGATGTTAATTTTGATTGTATCAGTAATGTCTTGTCAAACTTCAGGGCCTATTAGCTAATTTTTTTATGTTTGTTTTATGTCGTTCTTGAATGCATATCATTAGTTAAGTTACTATTAAATTGCCCTGTAATTGGATTGGGCAATTATGTATAAATAAATAAATCACTTCCTGATATACCATTTGAATGAGTGCCATCACATCACTGTTGATTAGGGTTTTTAAAACGGCGTTCATGAAAAAGTGGTATCAATTGTCTATTCTTTCGTTTGTTGAATGAGCCCAATTCTTATTAAGATGTATTATAGGCAAGACCTGATCAACGAGTTCACCGAGGATTCCAGCTACTTCATCTTCTTGCTGTCAACTCGCGCCGGTGGTCTAGGCATCAACCTAACATCTGCTGACACAGTTATCATCCATGACATCGACTTCAATCCGTACAATGACAAGCAGGCGGAAGACAGATGTCATCGGATGGGTCAAAGTCGACCTGTCACCGTGTACAGATTCGTGTCGCAAGGCACCATCGAGGAAGGCATGCTCGAGATGAACAAAGAGAAGCTTAAGTTGGAAAGGGAGATTACCACGGACGGTAAGATCACAATATAGTTTCTATTGTCACGGGTGTGGGAATACGGATAAATATCCTTATTGGAATGAAATTATGCTCCTTTTCACGAGTATCCATTACGTGTTGACATCTACTGAAGTAAACAGTTGACCAGCAACATTTTTGTGTTACAGCATGTAGTGTTGATAATAATGAATTGGTAAAACTCAGGACCATACTCAGAACATAGCCAAAAACTGTTTACCTTGGTTTACTCCTACGTGACTTGAAATATAGTTATGATTAGCAGCTATTTTGCTTGAAGCGTTTTTCTTGTGTGCGAAGGTACCTCTCTAAATAGAAGAGTCGTTAGGAACCATGAACGTATAGCGCACAAAGACCACAACAAAATACGTCTTCTGATCTAGCGTTGACGAATTCGACAGAATCGTGTGTCACTTGTCGTCGATGTGGGGCGCTTTGAAATGTTACTAGATAATCAGCTGTTGTTTTCCATTACGTTTGACGTAATAATTAGTCGTGAAAAAGACTATATTGGGAATAAATAAATAAGGGTGTTCGTACCAGAGACAAGGGTGAACATGTTAAAGTCGCATATCCTTTTTTCAATAGTCTGTTTAAAGGAGTATTCTTGATACTTTTTTCTGTTTCAAGGTATGTATATAAATGACAAATAAACAGCATTATCAATTTTTTGTCAAAAAATAATAATACAGATCTGAAATTGTACGAGAATATTCTAAATTTATAGTAGATTAGTGTCATTACTTTGCTCTCATCATTTTTTCTCTTCTTACATAACTCGGCTTTTTGAAAAAACGCAAAGCTTTTTTTTTTATTAAAAAGTAATTACTTACTCTAAGCGAGCATTCAAGTATTATGAGTACATGAGCAATATTTATTTTTTAATTTTATCGGGTTTCTACAAGATTTGGTCCATTTTGATTTGAACACATGGCAACCCTGCTTGTCTATGCTGGAAAGTGAAACGCATCTTCAGTGATTCCCCAAAAATTGATATATGCTTGCTTGTTTAGACCCAAATGAAAATACTGAGTAACAAGGTGGAGGGGGGGGTTAATACATGTAGAAATCTGCTTACATAATATTTGAACAGCCCCTAATCTACTGTCACCAGATAATTTGATGATCTCCAAAACTCATGAAAAAAATAAATAATTACACATGTTTATTTTCATTTCAGAAACTGACAATCCAGACACCAAAAGTGTGGTCAGACTACTGTCATCAGCATTGGGAATTGATTCCAGTAAAGCAAATATCCTCGTTTCGCCAAAGAAAAAACCTTGAATACACTTGTGGAATCTTATGTGTTACTCACTTTTTATACACTTTATATTATTTAGTTGTCGCCGTGAAATCCAGTAATGTACAACAGACTACGCCTAATTTATTTTAAATCCGTGCACTCGAATCTGTCTTGACAGACATGGTGTAAAACAATGGATATCTTTAATAAAATTATTTTTCCAACCTACAGTTGCATCATTTATTTTTTGTAAATTGAACAACACAACCGTCGTATTAAATCTAGATTTTATTAAAGTTTGCGTCAAAAGTATATTGAGAAAGCATTTTACAGCTTCATGGTGAAACGATTTCCAGACAATGCCGAAAATGTCATGAATAGAATAGAGAACAGACAAGCCGACGTCGAGTCCAGAAACAAATATAACGAAGCGGCTCGCAATGCCAAAAACTAGCACGATATAAAAGTTAGGAACAGGGTGATGTCGCAGCGCAATGGCAGTCGGTCTTTCTGGACGCTGGCCAAACAGATTGAAAAAACTTCTCACATTCTCACCACTTACATGTCAGGATGGAACTATTGTATTTGACTCAAAGGCCAAGGCGGAAGTGCTAGCCAAGATGTTTGCTGAAAACTCCACCATGGACGTCCCTCCCAATGCCCAAGTGCCGTCAATTTAAAGGGTTCCCTACACTATGCGGGAGGTAACATTCAGGCATAAGACCGTAAGACCAGTGCTCTTGTCGCTCGACATCAAAGCTCACGTCCAACCCATCCCAAAAAAAAAGGATCTAAGACCGATCCTTACAACTACAGGCCTATAGCTCTGCTTTCTGTTATAAGTAAGGCAATGGAGAGGTGGATAAATCGCGAGCTTCTGTACTACCTCGAACGTCAAAGCTTGATTAGCGACAGGCAGTATGGTTTCCGGCACCAATGATCCACAGGGGACCTCCTAGCTTACGTCACGCAATTGTGGAGTAAACTCATCCAGTCTTATGGTGAAGCTCATGTCGTTGCTCTTGACATCACGAAAGCGTTCGATCAGCTGTGGCACGCTGCCCTCTTAGGCAAACTTCCAACCTATGGCCTCCCAGAAAAGCTTTGCAGATGGGTGGCTGACTTTATCTCTGGCCGCAAGATATCCATCGTAATTAACGGGTTCTCCTCTTCATCCCATAATGTCAACGCGGGTGTTCCCCAGGGATCGGTCTTGGCTCCAACACTGTTTCTCTTACATATCAACGACCTCCTTTCCTGTACGATCAACGCAATGCACAGCTTCGCGGATGACAGCACTCTACATGCAGGAATTCAGAGTGACAAGCCGATCTCTGCCGCTGAGCTGGAAAAAAGAAGACCAGCGGCGACTTCCTCTCTGACAAGAGACCTGGAGGCTATCACTGTTTGGGGACGCAACAGTCTTGTACAGGTCAATGCTTCCAAAACACAGTACTGTACTTTGACGAACAAAAAGCTTCCTAGCGCTCATCCAGTTTCGATGGACGGCCCAGTTCTACCAAAGAGCCATTCATTTCAACTGGTCGGAGTCCAGATCACCGAGGGCCTGATCTGGCATGAACACATCTCACCAGTAGCTGCAGCTGCTGGGAAAAAGCTATTTGTTTAGGGCTAAGAAGTACTTTTCTCCGAATGACCTTCTCACTCTATACAAGGCCCAGATAAGGCCTAGCCTCAAGTATTGCTCACACGTTTGGGGTGCTGCCGCCCCGATTACATTATCCATGCTCGATGCTGACCAGAGGAGGGCGGTCCGACTGATCGATGACTCTTCTTTAACAGACAGTCTCGGGACTCTTTCGCACCGGCTAGCCGTCGGTAATCTGGCTCTTTTCTATCGCTACACCAACGGGCTTTGCTCCTCAGAGCTCTCTTCCATGATGCCGCCGCGCGATGTGCCTGCCAGACAGACCCGCCTGACTTTGGCGTTCCATCCTAACTGTGTCAAACTTCGTACATCCAGAACTGGCCGATACGACCGCTCCTTTGTCCCGAGGGTGTCGAGATTGGAACAATCTACAAGAGGAAGCTTTTTGCAGTTCTACTAACCTTAGGCAATTCAAAAATCGTATTAACATAATTTCTTTGGGATCATCATAGCCGCCGCGGTGCTCCGGCATTTAGGCTTATGCCTGCGCGACTGCTTCGATATACATATAAGGTGTTTATTTAGGTTTAAACTACAATATTGCATCAACAAAAAAGTCACTCGGATCTAAAATACATTCTATGCTATTTTTTTAATAGTAGTAAACAATTATAAAGTTTGAGATATCAATTGTACAGTTGTTTCTAGCTATGTGGCAACTCTTCAACATGTGGACTTGGTCTTGGTGGACAACGAACGAGAGCTGAGAGACTCTTATCTACTCTCTTCCGGCCACAGGCGGCCAACCATGGACAGGTGTTTCGTACTGACAATGCGAACTAACATACAGTTCCAATAGACAGCGGCTGTTTTCATTTTCGCAGTGGTCGATCCTATGAATAGATGGCACTTTATGTTGTCTTATTTGGATAGACCGTATACCCTGAATAGTTGGTCAGCTTTCATCCGTTGTTAACCGCAACGAAAGCTACGCCAAACTGAAGAGATGTCAAAGAGCACCAAAACAGCTGTCCATGGTTGGCCGTCTGTTGTCGGACGAACGAACACTACTACCACTGTTTCGTGTTCAGAAGATGAAGAGGTGCAACTTTTTCAGATTTTTATTAGGTTAATATAAAGTATTTCCAGATCTCAGTTGTTAATTTCGAGTTGCACAATTCATTTCAACACTACTTATTGCATGACTTCTCCTCGATGCATAGACGCGGATCCGTTTGCGCTTATTCTAGTAAGTAGTAAGTAATTTAAAAGAACAGAATGCACACTTATTTTGAGTTGTCAAACAAAAACATTGTGGTCTCTTGTTCTTTCCCCTTTCCTCATTTTTTTCCTGCAAGTCTGAGGCTTTTGGCGGAAGGAACCCCGCCCGCCTTCCCCCCCTGGATCTGCACCTGCCAATGCATGATACCACTGTTTATTAACGAAAATCGAACATATATAAAAACATTACTGATCACGTTAGGAACAGCTACTTCTCCATATCTAGCAGATGATGGAACAGAACATGTCATTCTAAACTGGAGCCGAGTAGTCTCTATGGCGATGAGCCATGTTCATGCCGCCAGTTGTAAAATTTGGATTGTGACATCCGTGAGTGTACTGTTGAGGAATGTGATGAAAAACGCAACAGCTACCTCGAAGGTGACTTTTATAGGCAACAGGCTTATCTTCTTTTGTTTCTCTATACTTTTGCTCTGCATCTGAAAATAATGCAAAAATTTATTTCTTCTAGTCTGATTCTGTATTCTGCAGTACAGCAAATCTTTGAAGCTAATAAAATATGACAAAAGCGAGCGTCGTTTTTTTAAGTAAGAACCGTTTTGTAATGAAGTCAGAGAAGCTTTATTTATGAACATGAATTGTATACTACAGGGCTGTATGGTGGAAACTTGCCCAGTTGCGTCTGTGTTCTTGCCGCGACGAGAGGCCGAGGGTTGTCGTGAAGCAGAAGGACGTCGCTAGAGGGCAGGCCCCACCGGGGGTTTTGAATAGCGCGCTTAAGCCTAATAACTTCAACAGGCTGCAGAACAAACTTTTTTGCGTTTAAAAACCGAATTACTACGCACACTCTACAATCGGCGGATTTACTGATTGACATGGTGACAAATAAGGCAGTATAATCAAAAAAGCAACTCTAACAGAGACGTAATGACGTCGTAGTGAGCTAGTGGCTAAGAGTGTCTGAGGTTGAACGGACGTCACGTGACAAGATATGCGGGCATGACGTGCAATCGGTTTTTTCTCTTTAAAAATGGTCCTCGTATATGTCGTATTCGAGGTGGCCAATTAAACTTGAGAACATACGATAGCCGTTCACGCCTCGTTTCAGACGCAGTTTTTGAACTGTTTGTTCAGCTCGCAGCGTACTCGTATCTACTCATCCCTATCACCATTGAACCATTTCCCTTTTCATTCTTGCACTTTGTTGAACACATCGCAGATATGAATAATAAATGTATTTCATTATTAAACAGCCACAGACTATAACAAATCAAAGGTCAAAAAGAAGGGATGCAAAAACATATATGTACTCATACAGTGGAAAAACAAAATACAAATTAAAAAACAGCTTTAGATGCAAATAACTCTTCCAAATTATAAGAAAACTTATCTGCTAGAAAGAGTTTCAAATGATTTTCGAAACTGCTCAATATTGGTGATTTTTGGATATCTTCTTTTAAAGTTAAGTGAAAATTTTACATCCCATATGACTTGAAGTTTTCTGATATGCTGCATCCGATGTTAGGCGATCAGCAAATCTTTTGATCGAGTTTGATAAATAAGTACTTCTATATTATTGAAGAGATTTTATTTATTTTAAACAAGCTACTGTTAAAATTCGTACGAATCGAAAATACTGCGGGATTCATGCCAGATTCGCGATAACATATTTTTGAAGAAAAACTTCTCCAGTTCATCTGCATGACTAGTTTTAAATGGCATAGTGCAACTGATAATTAAAGCTTGAATGGTATAGAGTATAGAGTAAGTAAAACTCACTGACTACAATGATTTGATAAAAAATGTATCATAAGAATTTCTACATAATTTATCACACAACAATTCTACATGTAGCTCCCAAGTTAGATGACAATCAACAGTAATACCCAACAACAGGAAGAGATGTTTCACTTGTTGAAACGTTATAAAAATACTGAAACCCTGGTCATCTCTTGCACATTTCAATACTTGGGTCTTATCTGTATTTAATATAAGATCATTATTTACTGAACATTTTTGAGCTGCTGTGTATACTAGTTCTAGATTATGCAAAATTTCAGACTTCATTGTTAATAAGATGTTAGTATGATCGGCATATTATATTATTGACATTGGATAGGTATGCACTGAGATCAATTTTCTCACGCTGACATAAACTCTGCAACTGCTTTATTGAATGAGGATCTTGGTAATTTGGTAAACGAAATCACAGCTCATCAGTTATTTATCAATCAATTAAAATCAAATGTTTTGTTATTTGGGAAGCACAAGAAGGCTTGTAGGCTCTTTCATTGTTACAATCAATAATAGTATTATCTCACATACATCTGCTACAAGGAATTCAGGCTTAGTCATAGATAACGATTTGAGATTTACAAAGCATGTTGATAGGTGCATTGGTCAAGCTTATGGTCGGCTTAAAATCCTGTTTCCATCCCATCATATTTTTCCCACTGACCTCAAGATTTTACTCTGTGATACGCTTGTTTTGTCTTTGTTCAATTACTGTGAGTCAGTGTTTGGTCCTTGCTTAACACAAAATGATACTGACCGGATACAGCGTGTTCAAAATTCTCGTCCCAGGTTTATCTTTGGAGTTAGGAAATTTGAACCTGTTTCCTACAAGTTATCTGAAGCAGGCTGGTTAAACATGCAGGCAAGGTGAAACCTGTACTCTGCAGTAATTTTTCATGAGATTATTTTATATGGAACTCCGCCGTACTTATACAATAAAATTACATTCCGTAGTGATGTTCACAATGTCAATGTCCGGTTCAGAGGTGTCATTTCTCAACCACCACATCGTACTGCAATGTTCAGTAGGTCATTTTCACACTCTGTTTATCTCTTGTACGCTTGTACAACCACGTTCCCACAGACATGCCAATGTCAGCATACAAAAGAAATTTAAAAAAATTGATCTTGGAGCAACAATAGTTGAGTATGGTTGAGTCTCTCCTGTGTTGTCCTTCTCATCTGAGTATGAGTTTCAAGTTGAAGTTTGATTATAGAAACATACTGTACTTTAATTTTTTTCTACAGTTCTTTTTTTTGTCATTTTGGAATGAATTGGTATTATCCGTAGCACGCAGAAATCTTTGCGATTCTGGCTTGTGTATCTCACATTCTGGAGGAGAGTAGGCCTAGGAGAAGGATAACAATCTTATCCGACAGCCAGGCTGCAATGAAAGCACTAAGTGCCTGTAAGATTACTTCGAGTCTTTTTTTTATATACTCCAACTACCACGAAGGCCTAAGCACCCATTAGGTACCGTGGGGCTATAGAGGGATACATGGAAAGGGGGAACGCCACACGGACTCTGGCGAGGGAACACGCGTCCATGCAACATGCACACATTCTGGCTCCGCCTACGAGAACCGCCGGGTGGTACCTCCGCGTTCGACTGTCAGAGACCGTCTACCACCTACGGACAATCACAACATCCATAGCCAAAACTTCTCCTGAGACGGGACTCGAACCCGCACAGCGCACGGCGACTGATCAGTAGACCGAAGAGTCTACTACTGCGGCCACCGCTGCTGCCTGTCTTGTATTGCAATGCAGGGTCTCTGGATTGCCTCGCAGCGAGGCATCCGGTATCGTTAATGTGGGTACCGGGGCACGCTGGGTTAAGGGGCAATGAAACGGCGGACACTCTGGCGAAGACAGGATCAGCCAGCAAGCTCGTTGGTCCTGAGGCAGCTCTAGGAGTGACCTCGCATAGAGCTAGGAGGAAAATGGAGACGTGGGTTGCAAGACAACACTCTCAGAAATGGAGAAGTATCTCCAGAGATCTCCGCCAGGCTCGGGAACTCATTGAATAGCCCAGTGCTAAGGATGGACGTTTCTGCTTATCTCTAGATAGAGCCAACCTAAGCTTGCTGGTGGGGCTGTTGTCTGGCCATAACACGTTAAGGCGCCACCTGCACGTGATGGGGCTGAGGATCACTTGTGTGAATGCTGCGGGGTAGAGAAAGAGACCTCGGCGCACGTTTTGTGTCGCTGTGAAGCTCTGAGCTACTATAGGCAGACTATACTGGGGTCCATTAATTTGGACCCTCAGGACGTCAAGGAGCTTGGACTCAAGGCGATTCTCAACTTCGCTAAAAGGGCGAGGCTTGTGATCTAAGGAATGTAGAGGTGCATAAGGGTCCGCTTAAACGGCTTATGCACTGGCTCCTTATGGTAGCCGGAATGCCTCTAATTACGATTAAGATTCATTCATTCATTCATCCGTAGACGGCTACAAAAATGTGCTCTCTGTTTTGTTTTGTCACTAGGCCAGTACTTTGATCACTCCTTGACTGTTTGCTGGTCCATTTTGCAGTAAGTGTAATTTGTTGTTTTTTCCATATTTTGTATACCATGTATTTTTTTAACTGCAAATAAGCGCCATTATTATTATTATTATGATTATTATTATTATTCGCATATAGCAAAAACATAAACGGCCCCAGGGCTGATAATTGGAGAACATCTGCCCTCCATAACCATTGTATAGATACTTGCATAATTAGCACAACTTATTGCTTTCTTCCTTGAAGATATGATTGATAAAATGGTAACCTCCAAACTCCATATCATCACAATTTATACAGTATCAACTCATGATCAACATAATCAAAAGCAGGATAGAAGTCTAAGAAAAGGCTACAAATATGTTTTTTTTATCAAGGGCTTTGGTTACACTGCACACCCCAGTATCAGTACTTTTATCATTGACAAGACCATGCTGCTTTTCTGAAATAACCATATACCTACTGAAAGATTCTACCAGTTGTTTTTTCATATCAAGCACCATTTTTTTTAAAGCCAGATATAGGCTGATGCCTCAATAATATAATTAGCATGGATCATTGGGGTCATTCATTTCATGGATGATGTGGTGTGGTGAACTACTTTACCATGTACATGACTTGGGACATTTTAGAATTTTACAATACTACAATCTGTCACATCTCCATTCAAAATCTATCCTTTTTGCTAAGGTTTTCATACTCACCAGTTTTTGGAACAATCCAGCTATATTTACTCTCATATAGCTTATATAATCCCGGGATTTCTTCATACACCTTATACAGGGCGGAATGTTCACATATTACCACCAATGCTAACATTTGGAGTGTCGGTTTCTCAGCATATGTTCGTGATATGCGCATAGCTGATTGTGCTGCTGTGGAACTCACCAAGGGGTATAATTTGAATTGTTTAAGACCAGTAAAAGCTATACCTGAAATATAGTAACAATTATGCAAGAAACATCATACATTCAGTCAAAAACAGTTAGAGATTTTGAACAGGTTTGAAATGGCAATATAATTCATTAAGGGGGTGGTCAGTTCTTGAGCTTGAACCAAAATAATATATGTTCCTAGGTTCTTCATATCATTATGTTTCATCACGAAGTTAGCTTCTATAAAAATGAAATTGTTGGACGATGATGAGACTTCCGCGTTTTTTCTTGAGAACGACCCGGGGAGGAAGTTTTCCATCAATGCTATAGTTCCTTATCAAGTAATAGATCCACGCCCATTTTTTATCAATTATTGGATAACATTAATACTTGGCGTTCTCTGAATCTCGTGCACGTATGTCAAAATTTGGAGGATAAGGGTAAGTACAGACGACACGAGTCAGCTAAATGGAAATACGCAGAATTAATACTTATCGTACACATGGAAACGGGCATCAGGAAATATACACGCGTATGACGCCACTAGACGCAAGATATGTCAATACGCGCATCGACGTCGACTAACTCGCGATCCATGTGAATAGCAAATACTGATTCTTTGTATTTTAAAGAAACCGAGCGTTAGGCAACATGCGGCTGACGCCCGTTATCCGAACTTACCCTTGTCCTCCAAGATAACGTCACATGTACGCGATCCAGTATAATTAAAAAATAATAATATACCTAAAGGTTTCTTATTGAGGTAATATTCTAAAGTTCCATTGCACATGTCAAGATGTACACCAATTATGCTACCAAATCCAAACTTAGATCCATATCTTTTTCTGACATTGTCATGTTGTATGATACCTCTATATGAATATCCCCAAGAACTGGAATCAATGCCCAACATGCTACATGCCTTATATTTCCAGTTATTCAGTACAACATCAGATGTTCCAACTCCAACCATCTACGAAGTAAAATGCTATTAATATATGTTGTACAAAAGGAGCACTGGATTTTATTTTTATGGATATAGTATTATTATCATGCATCATAGGAAGTGTAAATGGCAACACTAGCTCAAAGGTTCCCAACTTACTGGCCTTATCTGACCTGCTTTATGAAACATCACTGTTCATGGTCGTTGGGTGGGCAGCATGGATCCAATGTTGTCATTTACATTTTCCATTATAACAGAGTTGTATATATTAGTATCATTATGTTCAGCAGATTAAAATTTAAACTTTAGGATTATAAACATTTTTACATAAAAATATATTATAATTTTTCTGACATAGTATTTTCATATACAGGGTGGCCTAACGAAAAGGACACATCCCCATTATTCACTCTCCTGGTATATATTGGGAAAAACACTCGAACACGTGAATTTTGATTTCTAGGGGGACGTCTTTTTATCTATAGCCGTACAATACAGGGTGATCAGTAAGTTCATTATTATTCAAAAATTGAAAGACAAAGTTTTTCTATGACATATGATGACACTGACTGATGCTAAATGTTCTTGCTGGTATCCATGATTATTATTTATCCCCATGCATTCCATTATTGTCACTATTAAATTAAGTTAGTTGAATTTTATTATAAACTCTAATAGTTTCACAACAATTGAAGATAGGTATAAACTTTATTATGCAAAAGTTACTAAAAACTTCATGGAAAATCTAAAACTTAAGAAAAAAATAGGATTTTCCATTTAAAAATCTAAAGTGTAACGCAATCTCTTTTTTTGGATCACCCTGTATTGTATGGCTACAGAAAAAAAGATGTCCCCCTAGAAATCAAAATTGACCGGGCCAACATATACCAGGAGAGTCACAAATGGGGGTACAACCTTTTCATTGGGTCACCCTATATGTAGTTTGTAATGTTTTACATTGAGAATTACCACAAGGACATTTTAAAAATACTATCAGTAATATCATGTCAGCATGGACTTGATTATGACCAATAAAAAATTATCTTTGGAAAAAAATAACTACAGACAGAAGAATCAGTAATTATAATGGTAAGATGCATATAAGTGGTTTCAACCTATATAGCTGGGAAATAATACTTAATCTTAGGCTAGGCGCATACATTCGTTTTCAGCGTCCGATTTCCGTATTCGGAGACCCGAATGCATCAAACGCTAATAAAATACATTGACTGCCGCACATGGTCGTTTTTCTTCCGAACGGAACAAATTCCGTACATGCGTACGTTTCGGAAGCCAGTCCGTGCGTTCGTAAAAACGGAACGGATAAAACCTAATGACGTCACACGGAACGCAGCACTGGCATACATTTGTAATGTACCGTCGCATACAGTCGAAAATTTCCAACCAGAACCGCGCACTGACGTGCGTATTGGACATTACGTCATTGCATCAAGAGCTCGAATGCATCAGGACAATGTGTAAAGCAGAAGAACTAATATTGGCTGTTGAAAAACACTCCTGCTTGTGGGATTTTCATGACAAGGACTACCACAATAGAGATGTCAAAGATTTGGCTTGGAGCAAGTTTTCAAAGAGGTTATACAGGATTGGAACTCGTGAACAAAAGTTGAAAAAGAAAACAAGAGTAAAATTACTTTTCTTTCACTTTTATTACAAAGACTATTGCCTACTGTACTTTTATTGTTGTAAATTGGTAATCCTTTTGTTATATAGGTATGATATTTCTCCTGCCAGCGTCATGAAGTACTGAGCAAACTCGTCTCTTATGCTTCGGCCTCGGTTTCTAGATCTATGTTGTGTATGCGGAGATAATCCCATCCAGGTATCTTGCTTCCTTAATTTATCACGTATGCCATTATGATGTTCATCGAAAGATTGTATTGACATCCTGTAGAAATCAAAGAATTTATCTGGATGTGCTCGTAACCTTGATATCTTTAGATAAAATGGACTCTCGTACATTCTACGACTGTTTAACGCATTCACCCACTACCGCAGTTTCTTTTTCTTCTTTTTTGATAATGATAATAGAATTGCAATCGCAATTAAATCGTCGTTCTCCATCGCCAAGCATTCACAGAGCCGCAACTGAACGTACTGGTAGTATAATATTCACTTCAAAAAATTGAACGTTTGCGCTAGGGTC
Organism: Acanthoscelides obtectus; assembly: GCA_963669975.1. NCBI lineage: Eukaryota > Metazoa > Arthropoda > Insecta > Coleoptera > Chrysomelidae > Acanthoscelides > Acanthoscelides obtectus. Next base: position 44,400,299 of record CAVLJG010000005.1, read on the forward strand.
ACGGAATTCCTAATTGGAATTCCTGATTAGGAAACTGTACACAAAAAACGAATGTATGCGCCCAGCCTTAATAAAAAACATTGTCAGAATACATACCACATCAGTTCCATATAGCATTGTCAACATTTTTATCTCCCAATAATAATGAAAGTTTGGTTTTAGCTCTAAATCTCCTCTTGCAGCTCCAGTTCCTGAACTGATGTATGGATGGAATAATATATCTCGGCTATTATTCAGAACTCTTGCATTTGTAGAGACCATTGACCAGTGCCACTCATTTATCCCATCTTCACCACAATGGCATTGTAACCTACCTTCAACAATATCATCAATGCACTCTTGGGTACAGATTGGATTCAAGTATTGAAAATTCATGGTGATAGAAATTCTTTAGCAATGTATTTCTCACTTTTGATCTGCACTGGCAGTGGCAAAGAATCTTGATATGAAATGCTTTGTGTGTTACAATTTCCTACTCACAAATTAATCTTCCACGAAATTTGAGAAGAAACAATACATTATCTATTTACTGAAGTATTACACGCATTGAAATCTCTAGGTCACAAAACGTGTATAGTTCAAAAAATTTAAGGTTTTTAACCCAAATCTCACTCCGACCCTGTCCCTGTTGCATTCCAATTTCCAATCCAGCTGACGTTTGCTGACAGCGACCTCTGTAACTTGTAACAAGGGCAAAAGTATTGCAGTGCTGCCAGCATGAATTTGTCTTCATAAGCTAGGTATACACGTTCAAGTTTGCTAAAAGACTGACGTACGAAACCCTAAATAAAACACCAAGCTTAGCGTTAGCCTCGCTTCACACATGCCTGATGGTTGCATCCGTTGGGGTTGCAGAATTTGGTTGGCTTCATACGTGCTAGATCTATCCAACCTGCACCGGCTACTCTATATTACATGCATCATCAGGTATATCAATACGATGGTGCTGCGTCCTGCGCCAACCCAACAGATAGCAGTCAAACCCAAAATCTCGTATATGAACAAGTTAAGCTCTGAATGTTCATATGTATATCCAGTGCTTACAGTCCAATGGATGTTTAAACCATACTTGACCAGGTTAAATGAAGGACGCCTAAAATCGATCGTGTATAGATGACGTGCTGCTTTTAGTTCAAAAATACTTCAATTACATATCTATAATGGTTATTTTTTCCCATGTATGCATCTGAGCTTTTTGCTTTCCAGTTTAAGCGGAAGGCACAAAAACCTGCGAGCTAATACTTCGATTATTGTAATTTTGAATCGTTCTGATATTTTATTCAGACAATAGAGGGTTATTAATATAGATCATCTATCTGGAAGAGAATGTTCCTGCAACCATGAGCGCGTGTACCGAGCTTAAGTCTAAAACTTTTTTGACAGTTGGGCTTTTTAGGTTATGACAGGAAAACTATCAGACATTTTATGTATATGTCAAAAAATTAGTATTATATTATTTTTAATAATATAATTGTGATCGCCCAAATGTGCTTTATCTTTACTTTCTGGAAGAAAGGAAGAACCGCACTACGGATGTGGTGCTGATAAATATAAGAACTTGCTGCCCGTGATGATCTGTGCAAACAAAATGAACATTTCCATTCTGCTAATGGATCACAGAGTAGACGTTGAGTCGTGGTTGTTTAGTTTTCCGCTTCTTGACTGAAAACCGTAATGTTCCTAGTCCTAGTGATCGTTTAAAGACATTAGTTCAATAGACAATATAGAGATGGAATCTGATGTTGCCCCTGCTGTGGGTGAAGAGCCAATGGAGCAGACAATGGAACAGAAGGTTTTTATGGGTGATCAAAACTTAACCAACACTGGGATGGAAACTCAAGGCAATTCTGCTTCTTTGGAAACTGCACAAGACTCTGTAGAAGTCCCAGGAGAAACAGACACAACAGATACCGAGTCCATAAAGACTCAAGAAATGACGATAGATCAATTGTTGTCTGCTGAATCAGAATCAAGCACTTATACAGATACACAAAAGGAGCTAACAAATGAGTCAACATTTTCAAATGATGAACATCATGTGGAAAGTCCAACTACAAGAGAAAGTTTTACCTTCAAATGTGTGTTCTGTGACAAAGTTCTTGGTGCTGCAGACAATCCCAAACTTCTGGAATGTCTGCATAATGTCTGTGGTGGATGCATCAACAGTCGGCTTTATGAGCATGGAGATGATTCTCATCAAGTTGAATGTCCTTTGTGTACTATCCCATGTACAGCAGATCGCATCATTGATAACCAGTTCCTATTAGAGTTAAGTGCCAGTGCAGGCAACAGCTGTGGTAGTAATGAGGAGACCACCAGCGCCACTCAGAAGCCCACTGAACTAAAATGCAGCAGTTGCAGTGATGATGCAGATGCCACCAGCTATTGTGTGGACTGCTCAGAATTCATCTGTGACAATTGTGTCCAGGCTCATCAGCGTCTGAAGATTACCAAAGACCATACAATAAAGCCAAAAGAAGATGGCCTTATTGAGTCTAACTCAGTTGCCAGTGGCAGCGGGCTCAACAGTATGTTCTGTCAGCAGCACCCACATGAAAAGTTGAGCCTGTTCTGTGAAACCTGTGACATGCTCACATGCAGAGACTGCCAATTGATTGAACACCGTGAACACAAGTACAAATTCACCAATGAGATTGCCTCTGAAGCCAGAAAGTTCATTGGGGAGATGCTCAAAGATGTTGGCTATAAACGGGCTTTGTTAACAAGTGCAATGAAAGTAATCGAGGACCGACAAAATTTGATTACAGAAAAGAAACATGCACTGGTTAGGGAAATCACACAACTGGTAGTCAAACTAACAAACACAATAAATGTAAGAGGGAAGCAGCTGGTGTCAAAGTTGTCCGAGGTATGTGAATCTAAGCAAAAGACACTGCATGAGAAGAAACAGGCACTCGAACAGTTATCCAAGATGACTGATCATTGCATCAGCTTCACACAAAATGCTTTAGATAATGGAAGTGATATGGCACTGCTCTACAGCAAGAAACAGGTGACAGAGCATTTGAAAAGAATAAAGTGCAAAAGGGCTGATATTCCAAACCCAGAAATACCTGTCAGGATACATCTAGCATTGGATAAAGTCCCAGATCTAATCAAAGTTATGGCAACAATTGGTCAGATAGTAGTAGATGGTCGCATCTACCCATCAGAACCAGTATCTCCTGCAGGGATTGGAGGGGGTTCCCAGCAACAGCATATGGTACCACAGCGCCCACCTTCATTGCCCAACAGCCCTAGTCCACATCAGAGGCCACCTCAGCAAATGTCACCTATAGATGTTGCCCAACAACACCAGATGTCTTCTCCAACAGGGTCTGCCGGTCCATATCCAACACATCAACAAAGAATTCAACATGCTGCGCCGAATTACGGACAAACCAGTGGAGGTCAAGAACAGCAACAGCAGTATCAATACCAGCAGCAGATGCAACAACAACAGATGCAGGGTCAGCAATCACGACTACAAAGCATGGGGCCACCATCGATTAATAACATTCCTCAAGCCATCCCAATATCATTAACCCAACAGCTGAACATGAAGCCAATGCAGAGGCCACTTCCAAACATGCAGCGACCCAATGTAGCCAGACTGCCGTTGGGCCTCAACCAACAGCAACAACAGGTATCGTCTTCAACTCACCCATCTGGCATATTAGGAGAAAGGAACAATCTGAGGCACCTGTTACAACCAAACACCAATAGCGGCGGTAATCCGATCTACATACAAACTGGTCCTGGTCAGTATCAAGCCATACAGCCACACATTGTTCAGCAGTTCCAGAACAGGTTCCCTGCCGCTGCAGCTTCTCAGGGACAACAACAGATCAGATTCAGTCATCAACCAGCCTCCAATCAGATGCGGATGTTGGTTCCCAACCAGTCGCCGCAACAACAGCAGCTGTCTCGGATCCAACAGCACCTGCAACAGCAACAATCCCATCAACAACAGCAACAGAGGCCTCCACCTCAATACCAGAACAGTATGAGTGCCATCGGAGGCGCCAAGTGGCATACCCCTCAGCAAAGCATGGGTGGACATCATCAGCAACAGCAGCAACAACGGTGTGGCATGGGGGGTGGCATGAGCCTACTGACAACCGCCGTCAACGACAACTTCAAGATTACGCTTCGTCAGCAGGCAGTACCGGGGACATCCACTCAACCCGCTACTGTCACTACATTGCCTCAGGCCACGTCTGCAGATAAGACAGTGTCCAGTACCATTCCTAAAACGCCATCCCCTAAACCTCCACAGGGTAAATCAGATACAGAGAGAAGCCTAGACAAATTTTGCGAAGACTCTGTAAAGGATTTGATGGCGACCATTGCAAAATTGGATTCCAATGGAGTTCAGGTGTTGGCAGAAGGAAGGCAGAAAGGTAGTTCGCCGCATGTGGACAGCTCAACCGGAGATTCGACACCTGTGCACAAAATCAAGACGGAATTGTCAGAGGCAAGTAAGGACGATCCGAACGAGGACTGGTGTGCGGTCTGCATGGACGGTGGGGAGCTCGTCTGTTGTGATAAGTGCCCGAAGGTGTTTCATCAGTACTGCCACATACCAAACCTGAGCGTCGAGGAAAACGACACGTGGCAGTGTCTATTGTGCATGAATTTTGCGGACCTGACTGAGAATGCCGGTGCTACCGACAAGAACGGCCATGAACTTAGCGCTAAAGAAAAGAAAACTGCAGAACGACTCGTTTTGGAATTGTACTGCCAATACGAACCCAGCTTGCATTTCAGAGAAGTCATTGGATCAGAAAATACTGAATATCACTCTATAATTAAAAAACCAATTGCCTTGGACACGATCAGGCAGAAATTGAACTGGGGGTCAGAGAATCAGTATAGAAACTTGGCTGATTTGGTAAAAGATGTCAGATTGATGTTCAGGAATGCATACACTTTCAACCCAATGGATTCGCAAGTATACCAAGATGCGAAGACTTTGGAAAAGTTCTTTGATGAGCAGCTCGAGAAGTTTCTGCCAGAGTTTGCATATGAACAGTTCAACGATGATGAGGAGGAGGATGCTGAGCTGCGACCCCCCGGTCGGAAGTATCGCAAGGTCGTCAATGATTGACAGATAGTGCACGGCGCGAATAACACCAGCTATTTCTCACTGTGATCATTCACCACGGAATCGCTCTCTTATCTATTCAATCATTTCACTGGCGTCGTGCATGTCGAGACTTTCTAATAATCAGTTATCTTATATTTATAAGTGACTGGTCAGAAAAGTGAAGTGACCTCACTTACTTGGTATGCGGGTATACCAAGTCTTCATTACATAAATTAGTGTGCTGGGCGCTGTATGCATAGTCGCTCCTCCAATTGAAGTATCCTTATTTTAATGAGGTATCCTTGAATGTCTTGACAGTTGAGACTGAAATGAGAGTTGTTGAAATAAGGTAACATTTTTTGACCTGATGCCTCCTTACCTTATAATTTGGGAAAGTAATTATTGATTCTGATGATTGATGTGAAATATGTTATCTGTTGTTTCAACCATAATTAGTTCCTTAAGAAAGGCACTGGAATAAAAAGGCATTCATCATAAAAAAAGTTTCATGACAACTCACATTAGCTTCCAACTGTCAAGGCAAATAAAGTTTCCTCACAATAAGAACACCTCACTATAAGAAGCAACTATACATACACCTTTTAAGGTGTTATATAAATCAGAAGTATTGTGATATAAATTAGAGGTTAAACATCTAGGAATGTAAAATGAAATTAATACTTTTGTTATGTTTAACTGGATAAACAACCTTGAGTTAATTAGCCTGTTAGATATTAATTAAAGCCTATTTAACAGTAAATTGTATTATGATAGAGTGGTATAAGGCTTCTTTTCAAATGCGATCAAGTAATATGTATGGTATATAATATTTCAAGTAATTAAATAAATATTAATTTTAAAATTGGGTTAAACTATTATTTCAGTAAAAAAAATCATATCACTAATTTACCACCCCAGAAATATGCTCTGGTTCCAGAAGGAGTCGAGATACATACATATATCAACAAAATGGTAGGTATACCTGCTATGGACTGCCCCTTTCATATTTAAAAATAAATCTAAATTCATTCAACTGTGTTAGTCTGGAAGGCCAAATATCTGAAATTGCATGTGTACTATGTCCATTTCCTCACAGAACACCCTGTGTACATTGACTCTCATATCTTTTGACCATGTATCATCTGTTACTTTACCCCCCTGTATCTCAAAGTTAAGACATTTAGAATATACGCCCATTTTTCCTCTTAGAATGGACCCAAAAATCGCCCTGTTATACAGGGTGACTTCGAAGTTGAGTCATTTATTTTAACAGTGAGTAGATCTAATCAAAAGAAATGTTTTTTTCCTTTACCATTTTTCTGGTAAAATTAAAGTAACAAAGTTATAGCCCTTTGGAAGTTTGAGTACCGCCCTGTCTCAATAATAATATCATGTGCTCGTGTTTGGCAACAACGGATATAATCCGCCTTATCGGTTCATCGCATCGGAAACAAAAAAGCGAAAGAAGTTGAAACGCTGATCACAATGTTTTTATTCAGTCAATGTATCAGTCGGTAACGCGTGAGGGAATAGTGGTGTTTGCTGCGTGGCTCAAACGTAATAAAAAATGGCACATATTTATGCGGATCGGTTTCCCAATCGAGTGCAACCAACCCCTCGTGCCTTTGTTAATGTAGTACAACGGGCTCGTGAATCAGGTGACTTAAGACCTCACAGGGGACCTCACGATCAAATACAGGTCCGCACTGAAATACTTGTCGGGAGGATACTTTATAAAACAAGGTAAATTTTTTTTTTATTTTTACACACATATTTTGGTTTATCTTCCTTCTACAATCATTATCTGAAAATTAATGACTCAACTTCAAAGTCACCCTGTATATATTGACAATCAATTAGGAAACACCCTGTATAAACAATACAAAAGATGAAATCGAGGTTCCAAACGCTTGGCAACACCGGAAGTTTTTGTGTCATTTTTGACGTTGATGTTTTTCTCCTTTTTCTTGTGTTTATGGCGACGCGGTGGCGGTGGTGACTGCATATAGTCTTTGTGGTGTATGTGTATGTGTTTTTGTGGTAACTGTTGTAATAATAAAATTCTAAAAGTGTTGTGTTGGGTGCTACGATTGAAAATTGTAGCTGGACTGTTGCTTTACAGGACTCTTTAATTCACTTTTGTAGCGATGTCTCGCAAAAGAGATATTTCGGTAAGAAACTCAAAAATATTGTTCTTGCTAATACCTATTTACTAGTTTATGGACCTCTTGCAAATGTCCAAAACTATGAATGTTTTATTTTTTTTTCAAATGTCTTGAGTTAGGATATTCTGAGTTGCGAGAGGAAATGTTTTACACACAAAACAACCTCTAGTCTCAGTTGTGTATTTACATGTACAAAGTTTATTGACAATTGAGCCCACATAAGAGGAACCTTCACTGTAGTACAGTTCCACAAAATATCCATGAAATTCTCTGTAACATTGAATTTGAACAGATTTGTTATTATCTCCCATGTTTGTCCAATGAAACCACATATATTGAAAATTCTCTAATGTAGTAAACGTTTTTCCAGTTTCATTTGCCAAAGAATTTATTTAGCAAGTAAAAACTCCTCTCACAAATAATTTTTCAGCAAAATGATAAAAATGCAGTGTGGTGCTAACTCTAGTGACCTGGAAGAAAATGTTATAAACCTCATAAAAGTGATAGTTTTTCACTCTCTAACACTGAACTCCTGAAAGACAACTATTGTTAAATTTCCTTTGAAATATACTGAGCAATCAGCTTTTTAAGATGTTACAATAACTCTGGTTTAACCTTCAAAGATCTTATAGAGCAAATAAGCATAAACCTTTTCTACAACAGAGGAAATTATAAGGCTTGCTTATATGGGTTTATTTCATTGCCAGATATTGTATGGTAATATCGTTTGGCACAATTGCACCAACTGGCAAATAATATTTTGACAACAAAAAGCAGCATTAAGAAGTATCTGCCAAATAAACAGTTGTGATTCTTATAGAAATCATATTAAGAGGTTATCCATCTCAACTGCTCCCGCACTGTAGATCTCCTGCTTGTTATGGGTTAAAATACACTTTTTTACCAACATGCCGAAAGTAGCAATTTTCCACACATAACTTTTCTGCACAAATACCTACAAGTTTTCATAATCAAAATAACAGTTCTTCTGCTTTTAATATTGGTAATAGTTATTATAAATGAATTATTGATGTTGTTGTTGATCTTATAATTATTAAATTTCTAATAAAACATAGTATGTATTTAAAATTCTGGGTTTATTATTTTCTCACCCTGCACCATTGGAAAAAATCTCACACCCAACATTTGCGAAAAGTGATACTTTTACGCACGCGATGGCAGTTGCACGAATGACAAGAACAAGAAACTAACTATAACTATTACTGAGTTAAAAACTCATTAAGATTCTCACTCCTATGTTACCATAAACAGGAATTTATTAATTACTTCTTGACACAGACTGGCCCTTACTCCTATGATTTATATAACTATGGCAATAAGGCTGTAAAATCACCTTCCAGATAGGAAGAGAACTCATGCTTTTCGTAGGTTTTGAATGGAACTAAAAAATGTTTCATTGTCTTTGTCTCTGTATACTATTACGCACGCGATGGCAGTTGCATGAATGACACGAACAAGAAACTAACTATAACTATTACTGAGTTAAAAACTCATTCAGATTCTCACTCCTATGTTACCATAAACAGGGATTTAATAATTACTTCTTGACACAGACTGGCCCTTACTCCTATGATTTATATAACTATGGCAATAAGGCTGTAGAATCACCTTCCAGATAGGAAGAGAATTCATGCTTTTCGTAGGTTTGGAAACTAAATGGAACTAAAAAATGTTTCATTGTCTTTGTCTCCCTATCCTATTGCGGAATTCTTTGGTTGTGATATAAATGTATATTTACCTAGCACTTTGTAGTTGCTGTGTTGATTCAAAAAGTAAACAAGGGTAGTGAAAGAGTAGTGAACTTAAAATGGGAATATTATTCTAGATAATCACCTTTCTTGAATAGATTTCATTTTTATCAGGAATGTATCGCAACAAGAATGTATGGAGAATTCAAACGTGGACGGGTGAGTCTTAGCGACGATCCCAGGATGGGTGCACCAAAAACGGCAGTCACCCAGGAAAACGTCGATGCTGTGCGCAAACTCATCATTGAAGATAGACATGTGACATATCGCGAGATTGAGGCGTCCTTGAAGATCTCAAATACCCTAATTCAAAAAATTTTACATGAAGAATTAGGAGTACGAAAATTAGTTTCTCGTTGGATACCCCACCTGTTGACTGAAGAGCAGAAAGCAGCCAGGGTTAATTGGTGTCAAAAAACGCTTGACCGTTTCAATTCCGGAAACTCAAAAAATGTGTACAGCATTGTTAGTGGTGATGAATCGTGGATTTACTGTTATGGACCAGAAAATAAACGACAGTCGGCTGTTTGGGTGTTCCAAGGTGAAGAAAAGCCAACAAAAGTCATCCGAAGTGTTTCGAAAAAGATGGTCGCGGTATTTGTGTCAAAAGCGGGTCATATTGCAACAATTCCTCTCAATGAGCAAAGAAAAATCAACCCTGAAAGAAGAATCATCCTCCACCAAGACAATGCAAGCTCGCACACAGTCCAAAAACAAGGCAGTATTTAACGGAAGAAAACGTGGAATTATTGGACCATCCTCCATATAGTCCGATCTAAGTCCTAACGATTTCTTTACTCTCCCGAAAATTAAAAACAGACTGTGTGGTCAAAGGTTCCAGTCACCAGAAGAAGCAGTTGACGCATTCAAAAATGCCGTTCTGAACCAGTGGAATAAGTGCTTCGAAAATTGGTTCTAGCGCATGCAGATGTGTATTAATCTTCGTGGAGAATATTTCGAAAAACAATAAAGTCATTTAAAACTACCCACCGTGTTGTTTTATTTCCATATGCAAAACTTAAAATACATTCCTCATACTAGATGTTCTTCGCAGAGAAAGTGTTGGCTGGAGTAGGGTTCTATCGTAAAAATTTTAAGTTATACCTAAGACTATCACATAATGTTTGTTATCGCAGTGTATTATTTGTATTTTTTGTTATTTTGAGTGTTATTATCTAGGTGTATTTTACATTGATTTTTCTAAGTTTGAATCGTTTCATTCAATTTTTGTATTTCTTTAATATCATGTACATAAAGAAATAAAAAAAAGAAGTCAACTTATGCACAGGCACACAGATGCATCTGTATGGCGGTGTCTTTTGCGTCCTAGATGCAAAAAAGATGTTTCTTTGCTTTCTCAAAGAAAATTCTAAAGATTTGTTCCAAAGGAACACCAGTTTAGATGGTTATTATTTAACTGACATGGCAGATCTATTGTTTATCTGGTTTATGTCTGAACACCAGGATATATTTACCATAGGATTAAAAGAGCCATGCCTCAGGGCAACTGGTTGGGAGGGGTTGCTTAAGAAAGGGCAGATTGAGATTGCCCTGATGCAGCCTGAGGCCACTCAATGTTCAAATGCCAATAGCACAAAAATACGCTCTATGATTAGCTAATTTCTTTGTTATATATCTGCAGGGTTCTAGGGATATTATCATCTGTTGGTTTTGAGGAGGGCCATGACATTTCACTGTTTGTTTACGATGGATATGTGAACTGCTTTATCCTGATGTTTACAGCAGCCAATTGAATAGACTATTTACCTGCCTTAAAATTTTTCTTGCTTCGAGCTAGTCTACTTTTGCATAAATGGTAAAAGCTATGTTTTCGTGAATATTTTCTATGATGTAGTTTCTTTTGATAAATTTCTGTGGGGACCTACGTGCACAGCACTGCAAAACTAGCTATAGAATTGCATATGTCTAACAAGCAGTAGCAGCTGCTTCAAGTCCCTGAGTTGTTGTTTTATATTTGTTCAACAGTATTGTTATTCAACAAGAACATTAGGCACATGCTACTAGCTGAGTGATGCAAGTAATTTCACGTTTTAATTTCAAAAGTCATTCCATATAATGGAATTTCTGTTTTAAGGGCTGGTGGAAGAATAGCCTATGGCTAAACCTTGCCCTAAGAAAGACCTATTATGATTATTATTATTATACTGTACTTCACAGGGTTAAATGTGAGATTAGTCTTTGGCTAAATCTCTCCTTTAATAAGAATGGTATTATTTCCTAAATCAAATGTACAGCATTGTTAGCAGCTTGGTTTTTCTGATAACATTTGTATTATTTAATCATTTATTCAAGTTTGCTTATAGGTCTAATGATATATAGCATCTACTTGTGCTTTTTCTTGTTCCTTGAACATTATATATATTATATATTTTATCTGAACAAGTTATTGTTCATAGTTGAGTAAGTATAGTTGAAACAAAGTATTTTTTGTTATTCCAGAGAGAGGAAATTGCTCGACAGTTTTTGTTACCAGAAAGGCAATCTAAAATTGATACTCTATTAAAACAGGATGGGCAAGCATATTGCATTTGCAGATCTTCTGATTCATCAAGATTTATGATTGCATGTGATGCGTGTGAAGAATGGTAACTATCTTTATAAATCAGCATATAATCATACATTTTATATCAGTGTTCTAAAGTTGCACTCAATTTGCCTTGTCAAATGGCACTCTTTTTCGAAATTAAAGCTACACCCTCTTCAATTTTTCCAAAACCTTATCTGTTGCTACATTGACCATAGAGATATAGAAAGTCTGTTCACAATTTGTATTTCCATCTGATATTCCAGTGGTGTGACCAGCGACGTAGCTACCGCCGCGTCAGGTGGTATCAGTGATACGAGTCCCCAGCTTACACTGACCCCCCACGTACGAAAAACATGCTTAAAGTGTTTTTTACAATCTCACGCAAGGCTTTGGGCAGTACTCTAAATTAGAAATTCTCAAGCGCTAAACCTTATATTGTATGGCTACATGATAGTAGAATGCTTAATATTATTAACCCTCTAGATTACAACTGCAACAGCTGAAAGAAGCATTTCGAAATTAAAAGTAATTAAAACATCCAGAGACTTCTATGAGGCAACTTTGAGTATCAAGCATGGAACTGCCTTTAGAGGCTGAAAATTTCTAAACACTAAAATCATCTTCCGCTATGAATGGAATATTAAAAAAAAATCGGAAAAAATAGTGGCAAGTAGATTGACGGTACTTCTCAAGCATTCACTTATACTGGTTTTCAAATTGTCCATGAAGTCAAGATAAACCTTAGTAAAGAAACAAAATGTTTGAGCTCCATAATGTTTTTGCATATACCCTAACCTGAAGCAATCAGAAATGATGAAAGCAAATTTTTGTATTTTTTTAAAATTGTAATTTCTCTGCAAAGATGTTTGACTACCCTTAAAAATGTTCAGAAATTTGTAAAACATGCAAAAACAAACTTTGGGATGATCATAAAGCTATTGTAATTTCTACTCATAACACTGCTGCCATTTAAATGATTTCAAAAAATGAAGTAGTATTACCTACTATGACCCCAGATTTACGTGTTGTAGACATTGCAACATTTATCTGACATTCTAAAATTTTCGCATTCACAGTTATCTCTTGCTGATGATCCTTCCCCTCTGACAGAAAACTTCTTCCAGGCGCCCATGGTCAATATGTGACAATTCATATTATTCAATGCAAGCTTTTATGTTTGTTTTGTAAAAATCTATACTTCAAATTTTTCCCTGAATTTGGGATTTGTCACAGTTTGGTGAGGCTCCCTTTATATTTTTATATGGGGCCCTGAGGAGGAAGCTACGCCACTGGGCGAGACACTAATTTGTTAAAGCTAGGTGCACACAATATTTTTGTATGACTGAATCAATATTAGTTATTCGTTTATGATTTATCACATAGGTACCATGGAGATTGTATTAGAATATCAGAAAAAGAGGCAAAAAACATCAAACAATACTACTGCATCCGCTGTAAAGAGGAGGATCCAACATTGGTTACTCGTTGGAAAACAAAGAAAGAGCGACAAGAACGCGACGATGTTCAAACTGCGAAAACAAACTCTGAAGACTATAGGTCAAAGAAAAGGAAGGAACGTGGAGAAAGCAAGAATGACAAAAAGGTTAAAAAATGCGGAGAATGTATGGGTTGTTACAGAACTGAGGACTGTGGAAGATGTGACGTGTGCACCAGAAAGAACAAGCATGGTTCTTCCAGAAATAAAGAGAGGTGTAAACAGAGGATTTGTAGCAATTTGTTAGGAGGGTATGTCACTGTTGATATGAGTTAATGATACTAAGCCAACGCGAGTGTAGGTTTCTTCAGGGATTCTATCAGTTATGTACTAGTGTCATAGTGTACAAATGATGGGCTCGCAATATCATGGTTGGAACCAATCTTTCCCGAGATAAATTATATACTGTAACATGGGGTGGGGGTAGGTATCTAAAAATTTCCAAAATCACAAAAATTAGGATTGACGCAGACAACATTTTCGCAGTGCCTCGCATCTGTACCCTACTTCACGAGTATTCATCACGCGTTGACGTCTACTGAGGTGAACAGCTTGTCAGCAAATGACATTTTTGTTAGTCTGCGACGTTGGCAATAATGAATCGGGTGTAGATCTAGTAAAACTTGTTTGTAGCGTTTTGTTTTTTGGATGCAAAATTAACTTTTCTAAATAAAAGAGCAATTAGCAGGTACAAAAAACCAAAACAATATATCTCTGTCTACCTGGCATTGATGGATCCGTCAGAATTATGTGTTCTGTGCCGATATGGGGAAATTTGAGATATTACTAGATAATCAGCTGTCATTCTACCGTGATGGATATTCGTGAAATAGGGTTTAGGGCTCATTTGTATTTTCTAGTGACATCGCAAAATGAATTTCTATAAAATTTAGATGACTGGAAATAAAAAATAATGTAAAAACCTTTTCACTTTGATAAATATTCATGTCTAGCATATTTTCCCACCTGTTACTTCACCAAACAGAGATTTTATTTTCTTATCTCTTTTATTTTTGAAATTCAGCAAATTTGTATATGTACTTTCCAGAATGAATAAGAAAAAGTGGATGCGCAACTAATTTCTAGCTTTGAATCTCAAGTAAGTGTATTTGAGACAAGAAATCAATGGAATCCTCACTATGCACCTATGCACTAAGTATACAACTTACAGCTTAGATCTAAAATAATGCCATTTCTGAAGCAGATGTTACATCACATCAGAGCCAAACATCATGACGTCTAGGCAACACGTACAACTACAAAACAAGTGCTAACTTAACATCTTGTAGAAAAACCCACGTAATCTCGAAAGAAGCCGACCTAATATCTGTGGTAATAATCGTGTCGGTTACCTATTTGCGGACTTTGTCTATTTGTTATATATATATATATATATATATATATACTCCTACTTTCCTCCTTTTTGCGGATTCTGCCCATTATTTTACTACTTTTTGTTTTATATACCTATCAACCTTTCTACGCACGATCATTTTCTTTTTGTAGATCCTTTGAGGCGGCTACACACACACGCTTTTGACTTAATTCATGAGCGCGCGTTCGTAAACGCGCACTCAATAACGTCAGTGTGTATGCAGATATCAGCAACGTTCATGAACGTGCGCTCACAATTGGCGTGGCGGGCAAATTTCAGTTCTCGACAGAAATTTTAAACGCACGTGCAGAGACGCGCATGCAAGTCTCAACGTGTAGCGGCAAAAGAACGTGTGAGTTCCGCAGACAATCAGAGATCAATGCCGTTGATCAAGAAAGTACGAATTGTCTTCGAATAAGTAATTTTTATTGATTGTAGACATGTCTGACATCAGAACAATGACTCGAGACTTCACCAGAGAATTCATTGAATTGTACAGGGCACATCCTTGTCTCTGGCAAACAAAAGCAAAAGAATATCTAGATAAGAATAAAAAAAATGCAGCATACACATTGTTAGTGGAAAAGTTACAAAGTATTCAACCTAATGCTACAAAACAATCAGTCATAACAAAAATTAATACTCTGCGCGGTGGTTTCCGAAGAGAACAAGTACAAAACTCAAAAAGAAGTGGAGCTGCGTTGGAAGATGTATATGTGCCATCCCTGTGGTATTACGAATTACTGTTATTTCTTAAAGATCAAGAGATACCAAGACAGTCTGTTTCAAATATTGAAAGTGAAGAAGAAGTGCATGAAGACGTGGAAGATACGCAGATGATAGATGAAGAGGAGAATGAGAGAGAGGTAGGTCAATAAATAAATAAAGTATATTTTTAATATTTATTATATACAAAGTAGGCGGTGTACAATCTTCCAAATTGTAGCAGCTAACTTTAATTTCCAAGTGATAATAATTCAGAAAACTACTTGTTAAAAAGCAAAAATTTTGATTGTTATGACTGCACCATTAATTACTGTATCATTCGTTCTTGCCAACTCAGAGCCCCTTCTTCATTGAAAAAATGAGTAAATTCTTGCCGCACATGACTTGCTTCGCTACTAAAGTTTCTGCTATGGCTACGTTGCAGATTTGCTAGTTGCTCAGGATTTGCTCTAAGCCCCATTTGCACCGTTCCGTCTGTACGATTTTCTTGATCTAAAGAATCCAACGGTGTGTAAGACTGACTGCACTTGCGTCTTAAGAAATTATGCAGTACGCAGCAAGCCATTACGACCTTGTCTATCGATTCTATATGTAGACCGATAGCTGTCTGAAGTACTTGAAATCTTGCTGATAGTATACCAAATGAATTTTCAATTTTGCATCGTGCCCTTGATAAGCGGTAGTTATAAATTTTTCGATCATGATTCAGGTCGTTTTGACTGTAAGGTTTTAAGAAATCACTGCGTAATGCAAAAGCTTCATCTCCAACGAATACAAATGGTAGCTCTCTGTTACTGTTTCGTGGGCATGTTGCAGGTGGCAGCTTCAATGTTTTATTTTTTAATTTTGTGTAGAAATGAGTGCATGCTATGACTCCTCCATCCGATATTCGACCATTGGTACCAAAATTACACATTATAAATTCATAATTTGCATTACATATAGCCATGAGAACTAAACTGTTATACCCCTTGTAATTATAATAAAATGCTCCACTGCCTGGTGGTGGTTTGATTTGAACATGCTTGCCATCTACGGCTCCTACACAATTAGGAAAGTTGCATACTTCTTCAAAGCCCTCAGAGATACTTTTCCATTCTGTTTCTGTTGTAGGAAACTGTAAAAAAAGATATATATATATATATATATATATATATATATCAATTAATAAAATATATAAATATATAATATCATATAAAATGTGTGTATTATTTTCAGGCGGGTGATGCCGTATCTGAACAAACTGAAATGGAGGCACATTCAGAACATAGTATGGCGAGCACGTCAAGACCTTCCACATCAGCACTATCCAGTCGATCATCACCCCGTTTAACCAAGAGGTCCAAACAATTCAAATCACACCACCAAAATATTAATAAAGCAGATCAGATATTAGATATTGTCGCTACACGACTCCATCACCCGGCAGACGAGTTCGACCTTATGGGAAAATCGATAGCAATTAAATTACGGCGATTACCAAGAGAAGTGCGACTATATTCAGAAAAATTAATAAATGATATCCTATTTCAAGCGGAGTTAGGAAAAGTTAACGAACATACAAGAATTACGTCCGAACCCAATCAACTCCAACCAACACCAATTAATAATAGTAATACATTATTTCCTCCGCCACCAAACTGTGTTCCCATCTGGACTCAGTCTACACCAACCAACCAACTAACAACAATGAATAATAGTAATACAGCTGCTGCGTATTACGGCTCTTATGATCCTTTACAATAATTAATAATATACTGTTATGAATATGCTCTTATGTTTTTCGTTATTTAATGGAAATATATTTTATGTTTTTCTTACCTTCATGTATTTTGGCTGTAGTACTTTGTATATGGCTGAGCATGTTTCAGGAATTATTTCGCTCAACGCTTGCGGAGATATTATCGTGGAAAATCTTAAATCGTGATAGTTTCGTCCAGTCGCTAAATATCGAAGGGTTGCGGTTAACCGTTCATGTGCACTTATTGCAGATCTCATAACTGTGTCCTGACGTTTTATTAGTGGAGTAACCATTTCTAACAATTCTACATAGGTATCCTCATCCATTCGTAGATAATTACGCCAATCATCGGGTTCTCCTTTCAATTCGTTCAATAAGTTAATATGTGAAAATGACTTCCTTTTTAAAAGCCATTCCTTAGACCACATGCGACGACCTTTTTTCGACTTTTTGGCACTTTTTAACACGTAATCGCACGCCACTGCCATAACAGCAAGCTCTTCATCGGACGACATCACAACTTCTTTCGTCGCGTACACCGATTAAAAGACGGTAGAAAAGTTTGAGCGTCTGTATATAAAAGCAAATTCGCGTCGATGCATGCACGTTAATGCACGCGCGTTCATGAATTCAGTCATCAGCGTGTGTCTGTAGCCGCCTTTGGGCTTGAAGTACCACAGCAAGCGGCTATAACCGGCCGCGTGGTTGTGGTTAGATGTGTCTCCTTGAAAATTCGAGGTCTTCTAACCATTTTATACTACAATGTGTAGTAGGTTGGCTCTTGTTGTGGACTTCGTGTGTCGTTTTTTTCCCTCTCCATCTTCGTTTCCTCAGGTTACACCCGTATCCGGATGTGTGGACATGTGTATCTACTTTTGTAGTTTCATATGTGCATTCATTTCGGGCTTGATGAAGCCAACCAGCAGAAATACGTATCGCTCGGGTTACCTATCCTATTTTCTGCTCGAATCCACTTTCCTCTTTTTTGCGGATTTTGCCCATCATTTTCCTACTTTTTGTTATATACCTTTCTCCGCAAGATCATTTTCTTTTTGTAGATCCGTTGGGCTTGAAGTACCACAGCAAGTGGCTGTGGTTAGATGTCTCCTTGAAAATTCGAGGTCTTCTATCCATTTTATACTACAATGTGTAGGTTGGCTCTTGTTGTGGACTTCGTGTGCTGTTTTTTCCTCTCCATCTTCGTTTTCTCAGGTTACACCCGTACCCGGAAGTGTGGGCATGTGAATCTACTTTTGTAGTTTCATATGTCCATTCATTTCGGGCCTGATGAAGCCAACCAGCAGAAATACGTATCGCTCGGGTTACCTATCCTATTTTCTGCTCGAATCCACTTTCCTCCTTTTTGCGGATTTTGCCCATTATTTTCCTACTCTTTGTTATATACCTTTCTCCGCATGATCATTTTCTCTATACTTTGAAGTTGAGTCATTAATTTTCAGATAATGATTGTAGAAGGAAGATAAACCAAAATATGTGTGTAACAATAAAAAAAAAATTAAAAAAAATGTGTTACCTTGTTTTATAAAGTATCCTCCCGACAAGTATTTCAGTGCGGACCTGTATTTGATCGTGAGGTCCCCTGTGAGGTCTTAAGTCACCTGATTCACGAGCCCGTTGTACTGCATTAACAAAGGCACGAGGGGTTGGTTGCACTCGATTGGGAAACCGATCCGCATAAACATGTGCCATTTTTTATTTCGTTTGAGCCACGCAACAGACACTATTCACACGCGACTGACACTAACTGTATGTATAACTGAACTGAATAAAATAAACATCGTTCCAAATTCTTTCGCTTTTTTGTTTCCGATGCGATGAACCGATAAGGTGGATTATATCCGTTGTTGCCAAACACGAGTACATGATATTATTGAGACAGGGCGGTACTCAAACTTCCAAAGGGCTATAACTTTGTTACTTTAATTTTACCAGAAAAATGGTAAAGGAAAAAAACATTTCTTTTGATCAGATCTACTCACTGTTAAAATAAATGACTCAACTTCGAAGTCACCCTGTATATATGTTTTATATATATAAACAACAGGGTGTCCAAGATAAGGATCCTCTGCATGGAATCTTAATACCTGTGGAAGAAACAGCTTAGGTTAAATTAGGAAAAAGCGTGATATTCATTTAAATTTCGAGCCAACTCTAAGAAAATGGACTTACTTGGCTGCCTGCTTTCGGGAAATTTAACAAGATTTTTGGAGTATCTATAGTATTTTTGTAGCATAAAATATAGCACGTCAGCATGTCGAACTTTTCTTCATTGCTAAAATGATCGCCTGGCATCATTGACGATAATAAAGCAATATTTACAATACATAATTATAACAATACTCGGTGACAGGTATTTACGCAAGCATTTGTTTGCAACCCCTACTTAAAAAAAAAATAAAAAATCAGAAAAGAAAATTTCTTATAACTAAGAAAAGAAATGTATCATGTGACACATCATTAAATTCGTATTAAAAATGCTATTATATATAGGGTGTACTTTTTTCAGACAATATAAAAAATAAATTTTCTGATCAAAAACGCACCTATATTCAATATTCAGCTGTCACATCAAGTAACAAAACTTTCCTGGCCATGTACCTTGAGTGATGCTGCGGCAACCGAAACTTTAGTAAAGTTATTATTTGATCATAATATGTGAATCCGTTTGTAGGCGAGGATAATAGGGAGATGAATCGGAGAGACACTGCCAGAATAAGCTGGAGAATGCGATAGTTTTACCAAATAACATTTTCAATCCAGTTAAATTATTTCAACAGTTTGCCATGATGGTTTTGTGATATTTGTGGCTTTTAATGTTTCAGAGCTAGAAGAAAAAGGCGTGATTCCAGTTCAGACAGGGAACAATCTCACAACGAGCATTTGAAAACTGATTACCCTCGCCAATGTTACGGGCCAAAATGTGTGAACAGCGCCCGATATGGCTCAAAGTACTGCTCAGAAGAATGTGGCATGACTTTGGCCAGGACGAGAATCCTGCAAGTTCTTCCGCAGCGCTTGCAGGAATGGGCACTTACGCCTTCTGTCGCCGAGGAAATCAACATTAAAGGTCTGAGGAATCGGAATTGAATGTTCACACTTGTACCCTGAAATTAATAAGTCGAACTTTTTTTCAAACTAATCAATTTAGAGTGATTTAAGCCTCCTTTTCAACGGCTGTATTTTTCTTATTTTCATTCTTTTCTTTCCTCTGCACTTAAGTTTTAGCCATTGATCATCCAGTAATATCTTGCCTACGCTAAAATGCTTACAACTATATATCTCGATCGACGTGTTTAGGTGGCAGCGTGCTTTTATTGCTTATCAGGGAATTACTACGATCCTATTTTTGGCAACATGTCTGTGACAGTGGAATATTGAATTTGAACGTCCAACTACTGCATACGGTTGAGCATCTTAGAAAATAAGTTAATCAATGGTTCTAACTCAATATTCGGTACTGACTTGATACAATCTGACACCACAAATATGATGCAGTTCAAGTATCAGGGAAAATATAAATAGTAACACTGGCTAGGAATCTCCGTTAAGCAGCAGCTGATGGGTGATCTTTCTATGGAAGGTTGAAGCCATGATGAAAAATGAACAATTTCATTCAAAAGGAAAATGGAACCTGTTTATATTACTTATAAGAGAATAATTGCGATACTATTTTGCAACATGGCTCTGACATTGGAAATTGTATTTGAACGTCCAGATACAGCATATTTTTGGGCATCTTAGACAGTTCGTTAATCAATGGTTCTAACTTAATATTCGGTACGCAGGTCTAGATGCAATCTGTCACCACAGATATGATCCAGTTCAAGTATCAGAGACAATATAAATGACAACACTGGCTGGGAATCTCCACTTAGCAGTAAAGTCGACCCTTTTACCAAAGCACACACTGCATCAGAAGCCCCTAGTCAGTCATACAATGATTAACTGTCTATGGTTCCTAAGTTTCTTAGTTATTATTTTTATGAATGATATTGCTGGGAAATATTTATTTTTATTTTTCCAATATAGCATTGGACCAAGTCCGCAAACAACAACATGAGGTGAAGCAAATCCTGCGAGAGTTGGATATTCGTCATAAAGAATTGGATGCTATCATAGAGCGAGCTAAAAGTGCGACTATTGATCCAGATCAAGAGAATGACAATGAGGATGACTCAGAAATATCGACTTATTGCGTCACTTGCGGCCATGAAATTCATTCTAGAACGGCTATTAAACACATGGAGAAATGTTTTAATAAGTACGAATCGCAGGCATCGTTCGGATCTATTTTCAAGACACGCATTGAAGGTGAGGTATCATATTCAATAAGAAAATTTGGTAATCCAAATCCAGCGATGTACAAGATACCCTATACAAAGCATCTGGAATACAAAATACAAGATAGTGTTAAAATAACTATTCCAGATACCAGATACAAAATACGTATATTTTAATTAATTTTTAAAGATAAAACACTTTTGTAAGAAAACTGCATGTTATAGAGTTTATTTTATTACACGAGTTATTTAAATGTGACAAAAAAATATCATGTTTTTATGGTTTTAATTGAGACAAGTAGAAACAGTATTTTACAGATATTTTCACTCACTTTTCTTAGATGAGGCCTTATTATCATACCCAAAAGGGAATAGCATTTGAGCTTTTAAAAGGAGGTATCTTTATTATTTAGGTATTGCAGTGTTTTTAAAATCAGCAGTGCTGCCAGTAGACCTTATGTTTTCGCCACTTGAAATAGCGGAATCAGGGTCTTTTAAAACATGCAATAAGATTCCTCCTTTGACTTATTTTTTATATCACTTCCAATGTTGTCTAAAGCTTCTTAACACATCAATTAATTTTTCATGTTACATTCAGGATAAGTTCTTTTACATATTCTTTTATACTTCGCCCCAGAGTAAAGTTTCAAGGGCGTGTTATGTGACAACATGCATAAGTGACTATTACTAAAAGTACTTTAGCAAACATAGCATGTACCAAATACTAATACTCGTATATCAAATGAAAGGTTTCTATAACAAGAGACAAATACGATTTTAAAAAAGTATCTTAGATACAAGATAACAATAAAGTAATATGTATTTTGTATCTTATATCTGTATTACAGATATTTGTATCTCAACAAGTCACAACTATGTCCAAATTACGTGTTTTGAGCATTCAGCAATCCTTTGAAACTCCAACAAATCGTTGTGCTATAGTTCAAGCAGCCAAGAGAGCTAAGTGTGATTTGATATATCCAACACAAACTAATATGGGGTGCGGCAGTACAATTTTCTTTTTCCAAAACTTAATAAAGCGCATTTTCGTTTGCTTTTTTTATAATATACGCAATGTGCAGAATATATTCAGCTCGGTAAGGGCGTTGTGTGGGAAGCAACCTACTTGACGCCATTTTTATAATATAGACCTATATGTATCTAGTTTTGACAGATAGATGACATCCCCATTCTCCATGCACTGAGTAAACTGGCGTTTGTCATGACGCTTGTCAGCATAGCGACCGTTATGTCGGCAATTGCTTCGTGTATGTTGATCTTCAAATTTTGTAGGGTCCTTGGACGGTTCACATGATTTCAAAAACTCCATATAAAATAATCACGAGGGGTCAAATCGGGATAGCGTCCGCGGAACGATTTCGAGACGCATTCATTCGAGAATTGAAGTCACGTTCAAAAAGTTCCTGCACAATTGCCACCTTGTAGGGATGGAAATGAACATCATCATGATGAATTCTTTTCTCCGGACGCTCGTAAAGTCCAAGGGCAGACGCATGTTTGCACGCCGTGTGATCGCAATATTGAAGGTTTCACTGCCTCAGTGTTTTCAGGTGATCTAATGGGCGAATTTGCAGTTTGTCTGAACGTAGTGACCCACGTAACAACTGATTTCCCGGGCAAGAGCCAAATGGGCGAAATTAAAGCGAGACCGAAATGCGCGCTGGGTTGCGATCACAGAACATCCGATCGAAAAGTATGCCTCAACGGCAAAAGTACGCTCCTCAGTGTTCCAACTAGTGCTCCACTACATCAACCACCTGAATGGCACGTATTTTAAAAAAAGAAGTTAGCCGCACCCTGTAATAGATGGCATTCACTCTTCAACACAGTTTGACCAACGTCTATAAATGTTTCGGTTTGTCACTGGAACTGTACTCGCTACTTACACATATAAAAAAAATTGTAGGGAATAACATGTTCTGTGACTACTACAATCAAGGAAACAGAACTTACTGCAAAAGGTTGAGAGTGCTTTGTCCAGAGCACTGCAAGGATCCGAAAATAGGAGAGCACGAAGTTTGTGGTTGCCCTTTGGTTACCAATGTATTTTCTCTCACCGGGGAATTTTGTAGAGCTCCGAAAAAATCTTGCATCAAGCATTACGTTTGGGAAAAGCTCAGAAGAGCAGAGGTTTGTATAATACGAATTTTACTGTTTTCATATCCATATTTTATTTTGTTATAATTCACAATACCAGAAAAGTTGCCAAACCAAACATGTAAATATTGGTTAGGATTACAACACGCTGACATGTATTTATACCCTATTTTACGAGTATCCATCACACTTTGACGTGTTAGTCTGCAACGTTAGCAATAATGAATCGAGTGCAAATCTTGTTTGTAGCGTTTTGGTTTTTGTATGCAAATTAACTTTTCTAAATAAAAGAGCTTTTATCAAGTACAAAATGAATCTGTAGTGTACAACAAATCAAAACAAAATATGGCTTTGTCTACCTGGCATTGACGGATCCGTCATAATTACGTGTCGTTTGCGGATATGGGGAATTTTGAAATATTACCAGATAATTAGCTGTCATTTTACCATAATGGATACTCGTGAAAAAGACCGTAACGGCTGATGCTGGCGTACCAAGAAAAAAGTTCTGGTGATTTTCACAAAAGGTTTGGTTTGGGCAAATTATGCCAAATACCCCATGTTTGCCAAAATCAAAGGACTGAAGCGAATATCTAAATAAAAAAACGAAAACTTGAATATACTAATTGCAACAACTAATTACTTGCTGTTTTTCTGAGAATGTTTGTTCAGATGGTTTTTGTTCTTTTTGTCACAGTAAGCTTTTAACAAAAAATGTTTTATATGAAGATAGTGTGGTTTTTTACTACATTCATTAATAATTAAAAGTTGTTACAAAAAAATGACAAATGTGGATTG
Organism: Acanthoscelides obtectus; assembly: GCA_963669975.1. Taxonomy (NCBI): domain Eukaryota; kingdom Metazoa; phylum Arthropoda; class Insecta; order Coleoptera; family Chrysomelidae; genus Acanthoscelides; species Acanthoscelides obtectus. The sequence goes on from CAVLJG010000005.1 coordinate 44,424,424, forward strand.
ATTTTCATTGTGATACTTGGTTATACTATAATGTTTAAAGTGCAGATATGAAAGGTTTCAAATATTGGAAATACTGTGAATAGAAAAATGCATTTTCCTCTGTTTTGCTCATACTGTAGCATAATCTACAGAAATTATATATTACTAAAGAGTTTTACTATATCATATTGTTATGTATAAGGAAAAACATTGATTACCGAGTCTGTTAATATCAACGAAAACGAATAGATCAGAAGGAGCCAAGCCTATATGTTTAGACTGTTCTGTTTGTCGCCAAAATTAGTTTTAGTGTATACTTTTGCTACCAATATCTAGCAAAGTGACATTGTATATTAACATAATAATAATACCAGTTGAAACATCCACCTTCATGAGGCTTGTGCCGTTCTTCCAAATTATGTGAGAAGTACCATGTCTGAAAGTCGTGCTTCCACTAATGTTGATTTGATTATGTCTACTTAGGTGTGATGGTACTAGCAATGCTTATTTACTTTAACCTCCATCTGTCCACAGTGACATAAAAGTGCCATAGATGCGTCACTATTTTTACCAAAAAAGTAATTCCAATGTTATTTGTAACCTTTTGGTTGGACTGGAATATTATTTTGGCACACCTTTATTCCAGATCGACTTGGAAAGAGTACGTCAATGGCTGAAAATGGACGAGTTATTAGAAAAAGAGCGCCAAATCAGGAGCAGTATGGCAAACAGAGCTGGTGTCTTAGCTCTCGTGTTGCATAGCACGTACAACCATGAGCTGATGGAACAAATCACTAAGGTTCAAGATCAACAGACCGCTCAGCGAGAGATGTCCAAAAGAATGAAAAGTAGATAAATTGCAAAAACATGAATTTATAATAGCTCGTAAAATATTGAATAAAGTTGTTTTCCTTCCTCCAACATTAGATTATTGTCATTTAGCAGGAACCTGATCGTTGGAAAATATTCAGCTTAATACATTAACAAAACATCTTCGATAACCATAACGTAGGTAATCATATTGATTCTGTGAGATTGTGGATATAGTCTGGTGACATTAGCTTCGCGGGTTTATTAGGGAAACATCTCTAACGGCACACGGGTTACGTAACTTCAGAAGCGACATTATATCGATTTAATGACATTATGTAGGCATTTCCGAAAATATGCCACTTTTGAACTAGCTATTATTCGCTTCGTGTCCACTTGTAGTAGCTGTGCGTATTGCCTAACCGTCGTAACACTTGTTTGGTGGGTGAGTAGTCAAACGCAAATGGCGGATGACTGATGATATTGGCTATTTACAGCGCCTAATTAATTTACATTCTGCCTTAGTTTTAAGGAGAAATAATGATTTTTTCTTTTTTTTTGAGAAAATCACCAGTTTTTAAATTTAAGTTTCAATATTTTTTCTACTTACGGTCGCAACGGCGCAAAATTGTTTTTTTTTTTATACAAACAGTTTAAGAACAAGTAACTGTGGAGCAACAAACTTTCTTAAATCAATGGAAAAATGTTACGTTAACTTTACAATAAGCAAAAAAAATAACACAAAAGAGTACGTGGTTTTCACATGTTTTCTAACGGTATGCCACATGTAACATAAATAATTAGATAACAAAAAAAAATTATTTTCAACGATTCATGATAGTGGATGCAGCCAAACCATTGGGTTTCCGTCTAACACAGCTAAATCTATTGCGTCGTTCCTCTGCCTCGTACCCCGCTTCATTATCTGTACCTGACGTATTTACTCGATCTCCACTACTTCACGTGTATTTACCTCCACTATTAAAATTGTTTTTGTTTTCGTTCAATTGCGCGAAGTGTTCTTGATTTGTTGTTACTGTTGCCTGCTATAGCTGATATATTTACCAACGACGAGTATGCCATCGTGCTAATGGCATATGGCAGAGCTGATGGAAATGGCCGAGCAGCAAAAAGGATTTACCAAGCACGTTTTACCAATAGACGCCAACCGTCATACTTTTGAAACTACCTTTAGACGCTGAAGAGAAACTAGGAATCTGAATTGCCTTGAACCTGGAGTTGGTAGACAACGTAGGGTTGCTGATGACAAACGCATTCTGGAAGTTTTTGATGCGGATCCTACAACGAGCATCCGGTGTGTAGCTGCAACGCTAAATCTAAGCGTATGGAAGGTGTTGTCTGTTCTTCGTGCAAGGTCGCGTTCAGTTTTGCCGCCTCCTGCTACATAGGGATATTGATAATCGAGACTTCTTAAAAGTATTCTGTGGAAAGATGAATAAAAATTCTCAAGGGAGGGTATTGTAAATCTCCATAATTTGCATTTTTGGGCCCCAAAAGGTGAAACCCCAAAAATCAACGGAAATTTTCGGTAAACGTCTGCGCAGGTGTAATTGGTAATACACTTATTGGTCCACATTATTTACCGGAAAAGTTGAATGGGCAAAATTATCTAGATTTTTTAATAAATAATCTGCCCGAACTCATGAACCGAGTTCCAAATTTTGACAATGAAGAACCAGTTACATTCCAACACGATGGCTGCCCAGTGCACTGGATATTAGCAGTACGGGAGCACCTAGACAATGCTTGGATTGGCAGAGATGGTCCGACCCCGTGGCCTGCAAGATCACCGGACTTGACCCCGCTAGATTTTTACGTATGGGGCCGTGCTAAAGCACTAGTGTATTCCGAAACCATTAATACAAGAAAACAATTAATAGGAAAAATTAATAATGCTTTTGTTATCATGAAACGAGGAATAACGCTACAGTCTACCACAAGAGAAATAAGGAGATGATAATGGAACTCAATTTGAACAAGATTTACAATAAACTGAGCATAAAAGGTTTAGCTGTGTTTGAATGAGACATAAGTGTGTACCTGCTCAATTAGGTAATTAGAATGATTTGGCTGCATCCACTGTCACGAATCGTTGAAGATAATTTTTTTAGTTATCTAATTATTTATGTTACATGTGGCATACCGTTAGAAATATTGTTAACTAGAGAAGTTTTAAATGACATTTGAAAACCCCGTACTCTTTTGTGTTATTTTTTTTGCTTATTGTAAAGTGACGTAACATTTTTTCCGTTGATTTAAGGAAGTTTGTTGCTCCACTGTTACTTGTTCTTCAACTGTTTATATCAAATGTTGGTTGAATCTGAATGAAGTAACAGTAAGCTTGAGAATAAAATCAATTTTGCGCCGTTGCGACCGTAAATAGAAAAAATATTAAAACTTAAATTTAAAAACTGGTCATTTTCTCAAAAAAAAAAAAGAAAAAATCATTATTTCTCCTTAAAACTGAGGCAAATATAAATTATTAGGCGTTTTAAATAGCCAATAGTCTCAGCTATCCGTTTGGCTGCTTACCCTCCAGGCACCCTTAAGTTTGGAACTCTCTCTCTGTGTCTGTTTTAGAGATTCCGGAATGACGGCCGTCGTGCGATTCCTCCATAGATGGCGCTCACAGCGAGTAGGCGCACAATGGGCTAGCGACTATTTAGTACAAAAGTTGATATACCGATATTTAATGACATGGCAAACACCTCGAGTGGGAGTAGTCGATATCGGATGAATTAACGGATATAGTCTAGTGACATTTGCATTTATTTGGCTAACGCCTCAAGTGGTAGCAGTTGATTGTCGTCGGGTGGATTAACTTACATAGTGTGGTGAAAATAACTTGCAAACAGATTTGGCAAACAGCTTGAATGGCATTAGTCGATGTTGCCGGGTGGATTAACTTGGAATGTTTATTTGGCACACACCTTCAGTGGGAGTAGTCCATGTCGTCGAATAGACTAAAGGATGTATCTGTACGCAATTGGAGCTCTATGATATTATACACAGACCGTTGACAAGGTTGGCAACTCCAAATGATCCCACGCAGAGATTTGGAAAAGCTAAGAGGTCTGTAAAATTAAGCAATGAGCCTGTCAACGTAGCGTTCGATCTGGCAACACTGCAGGCGGCGGGCTCAGAGGGAAGACAGGGGAACATGTGACCCGCATTCAGTACAAGTTTGAACTCGCTCGAGTCATTTGGTTGTCCGTAGCGATTTTTTTTGTAAAAGTGTTTTTCCTAATGTGTTCTAAAAATGAGTGACATCAATTTCGAGCAACGGCTTTTCGCTTCAGACTTGGCCATAGTGCAACAGAAAGTCTTGCTAATCTTCAGCCGACCTACGGAGATAGTGTTTTGTCAAGAGACCAGGTTTTTTTATGGTTTAAGGTATTTTCATGAGGGAGTCGATTGAAGATGAACTTCATCTTCAAGAACCGATGAAAATATCAACAGAATTCTGGATCTTGTGCATTCAGATCGTCGTGCTATGAGGAGTGAAGAATCTTCTCCGGCGCTGTGGGACTTCAGAAGTTATTTTGAGGGTGACAATATAAAATTGTAATTAAATTCGGATAAAAAAATTAAAAAATCAGTCTCATCACTTAATTTACAAACCTCGTATCAACTAGTAGAAAATATGTTACGATTGCAGTAGCATTAAGTCTAGAGAAATAACGTAACTTTATTCTTGATACAAAAAATATTCAAATATACTTTTCTCGTTAACCACAACTAGGTTCAAGAAACCACTAGATCCTCTCCTTCATTGCTTGACTGTATCTTCCGCAGCTCATGGTGGAGGTATTTTATGGCAGTTGAGTTAGCTTTGCTTAAGTGATTACAATACTTGAGTCCGATAAACATATTCGTAGGCGGTTTTGATCAAAAACTGAAAACTGTTATTGTCCTGCAATGTCTTCATAGACTCGGCTTCTATCAAGACATCCAAAGGCGGAAGAATATCTTGTGGGTTCGCACCTAAAAAAAAAAAACAGGATGTGAAACATTTTTCAGAAAACTAATTCGTAATTTTTTCCAATTTCTACTAAAAAACGATGAGAGAAGGGATGCACCGAGTACTACTTTTTTCAAAAGGGCGAGTTCGGGCTACTCGATCAGATTCGAATATCGAGTACCGGGTAGTCTGTGGAATGATATTAAGAATATGTTTCCTTAAGGTACTTTATGCTTAGAATTGATTTACTTTTCCAAAAAATTAACGCGCCACAAAAAAATAAACTGTTGTGCTGCTTAAACATTTTTTTGTTAGTGAAGCTTCCTAGGTTAGTGTGTTTAGGATATTTTCAGAAGTTTATATTTATTGATATTTAAGAGTATTGCAATAGTTAGGTATATGAACATTATTTGTTGCTATAGTAGCTGCTCTATGAACTTACCCTACTTTTTATGAAAGAACATGGAGTACTGCCCTAAAAAAATGGCAATCGACTAGGTTGACTATACTTCACATGCAACGCTGACCTCAGTCCATAAATGAGTTTTTTGACACAAGTTAGCCCTTCAAACATTTAAAACAAAGGAATATAATTGGACAAGTCAGTCAAACAGGCCCATACAATTGGTTCATAGTTCCCATACATTATCGACCATTTGGAAAGGTTGCTGTGACTAACATCACTCTCCAACTACCCAGTATGGTGTTTCAGCCTCCTATCGGTCAGCCCTCAAAGCAGGTATACGAGTATGCCCGTTCGTTAATAGAATGGGACGCGTTTATTTTAATATTTCGTTATTATTCGCATAAGTTTTAATGGCAAATGAACGGGGAAGTCTATGAAGTATTAAGTGGTGGTGGTATTAGGTGGTGCGTCGAATTACTGGGGTTGGAAGCGTATAAATATATGACCCCTACAATCTCCAATGTTTAACTCCTACAAAAATGTTTTTGAATATTCTGAGGAACCGATGTTCAAGCGCTTTTTTGTTTTTTGCCTTAGCTCTGCCACCACTGGGGCGATTTTCAAAAACTGCATAGCTTTTTTATCTTTGGCATAGTGGTAACCTTGTGTGAAAATTTCATAAAAATCCGAGCGGTACAAGTTATAGATGGGCCAAGGATTAGCGGACAGACAGACCGACGGAAATGAGTTGATATGGTTTGACATTATGTACATTTTCCGCGATTATACTTCCTCTCCAGTGACACGGGAAGTAATAAGCACACAGCTTACGTGAAGACGGTAAAAAAATTATCCAAATTACGCGACTGATTCTGGCAAAAATATGTTGTAACCCTGGCTATTTTTTGATGGCGCTTTAATTTCGTGGCGAACGCATTATTAAGGTGTCGAAAGGCATATAAACTCAGCCTTTGCACATCACATCGGCCATTTTTTGATTTACAAAAGTTCAGGACGAACAATTGCCCGGCCGAGTAATTTAAACCTCGGTAACTTGGACCGAGTACCGGGTACAAACCAAGTACTCGGTACATCCCTAGTTGAGAGTATCATCAAGACAGCCAACATATCGTCTAATTCATTCATAAGAGTTAATTACGTAACTCACCTAAGACGAGGGACAGCTCAACAATTCTGAAAAATAATGTCCTTTGCAGGACTTCCAGTGGCGCATCCAAATTTTGATAATTCCAGTTGTCTCTGAGAATAGCAGTTCTCCAAATCTAAAATGGTGAAATCAATCAATATACTTCTTTCTGTATATACAATGTGTCGGATAATACGAGTAAGTGGTCGCACTCACGGAAAATAGGAAAATAATGAACAAACTCCACAAAAAGAAGGAAAGTGGATTCGAGCAGAAAATAGGATAGGTAACCCGAACGATACGTATTTCTGCTGGTTGGTCTTGTTGTGGACTTCGTGTGTCATTTTTCCCCTCACCATCTTCGTTTCCTCAGGTTAAACCCGTATCCGGGTGTAGGGACATGTGTATCTACTTTTGTAGTTGCATATGTGCATTCATTTCAGGCCTGATGAAGTCAACCAACAGAAATAAGTATCCTATTTTCTGCTCGAATGCACTTTCCTTCTTTTTGAGGATTTTGCCCATTATTTTCCTATTTTTGTTATATACCTTTCTCCGCATGATAATATATATATATACATACGAGTATAGTAAATTATCATGCGGAGAAAGGTATATAACAAAAATAGGAAAATAATATATATATATATATATATATATATATATTATGCGAGTATTAGTCATTGCCATTGCCAACGACCAGTTGGGAAACATTGCAATTAAATTTTTTTTTTTTTGTTTGGCATTGGAAGTTATCCATTTGCCACAGATGTGTGTTACTTATATTTCTCTAATTATGGACAAACACACGACGTCACAACATCCATGGCGAAGACGAGATTCGAACTCGCGGCCCGGCCGGCCGGCTGATCAGTAGCACGACACTCTGACCAACGCGGCCAACCGAGGCCCCTGCAATTGTTTATTGGGAATTGGCAAAACTTAAAGCGTAGTGAACTCTTTCGACTGAAATCACAAGCTTTTGACAAACTATGTTGTCATCTTCAGGAGTCGTCGGTGAGGTTGCTGCTAAATGGTGTTTTAAAACGAAAGCGTGGATGAGAACACTTGTTACAATTATAAAAACAAAAGACCGGACACATAGGGTTTGTTGTTAGAGATGGAACACAGCTATGCGCTACTAACATCTGTCAATAAACCCGAACAGATTAAAAAATAGAAAGAGTAAACAAGTTATTAAAAACTAAAAACTACATTTTGGGGAAAGAAAATTTCATTTATCACCGTATACCTGTTGCACGTGGTCTTGGTAATATCTTAATTTTCATATTGATCTTATTCCAAATTAATTAATCATTCTTGATTGCTGGATGTTCTATTGCAGTAACACCTTCTCCTATACTTGAAAATTATTTTTTCTTTTTAGTTCGATTTGCTATATTAAAGTTTTTTTTAGTTGACGATCGTCTATTTTCTGAATTTTTAGTGTCAAAACGACAACAAAATACTTATAATCAAGAGCTTCGATTTTTTATATTAGACAATAAATCTAAGTTTACTTTTAATATCAAAATTTCCAAAAAAATTTCAAAACATTCCTTTTTTCTAAATTTTTGAATTGTTTTCCGAATTTTCCAATTATTTTATAATTTTCGAATCCAATTTTTTTTTCAGATTTCAAAATTTAAATATTCAAATTCGAATTCTTTTCCAAGATTATTGTATTGTTATCGGCCTAACAAAAGTACTAATCAAGAGCTTCGATTTTTGGTAATATACTTCAAATCTAAAATTTTTAAAAGAAAAATTATGGTGTTGTCATCGGTTGACCACTCTGCAAATTTTCAAGTTAATCAGACTTCTTGAAATTGGTGAACATTAGGTTGAAAGATTCCGTTACATGCAGGTCAAGCTAATAAAAGCGTGTTAATAATGTGGAACGTTCCTATAAAACGTTTCAGCGTTACCTTCAGTTGCATTTCCTCGCGCAGTTCGGGATCCTCGACGAACGGCAATATGTCAATCGCTTTTTTAAACTCTAGTTCGGTAGCGTCCGAATACTCTGAACACGTGTACAGATGGATCAGATCCTTTGGAGGTATGACTCGAGGTGTGACAGTATCATAGCCGTATTGCTGCAACACGTAGTCTGGTACCTCTTCCTACACAAAAAGAGAATGATAATTACTGAATATTTTATTCAGCGCGGAAAACTAAACTTCGGGTTAGAGCGAATTGTAACAATGCTGTATGACAAGCAGTCTTGGGCACTGTTTTCATCAAAAGCAACGCCATGGCCGATTTCCACTTCGGCTGCGTTGCTTTTTGATTTTTCGCTGAAGCAACTGCAAAGCAACGAACAGCCTCGTGAATAAAGCCACTGGCTATACAGAGTTAGTGCTAATTCATCATTATACTGCATTTTCTTTAGCACATAAGAAATGTGCCAAGGTGGTCAGGGGCTCTTTTCTACGTGAAAAAATGATACATTTAATTGAAATTGTAAGAGAATGAAGATATTATACTTCAAATAAATTAAGTATAAAAGCAAGATTAGTACTAGATCCGATTTCTAGTTTAGATTAACGATTTGATAAATGTATACATAAATGGTAAATGCATAGTGTTTACTGACGATATATGGCAAATGAAATTAGGTGAAACATTTACAGAGATAAACAATCAATCAAAAAATGGTGTATTAACAATGCTTTACTTTCAATGTAAAAGCAAATTCATGACAATTAAATGCTCCTTGATTCTATAAATTTAAATAAGGTATATTCTTTAATTCACCGGTTGAGATACCGGTGCAACCGGTTATGCAATTTTACTTCCTTTAATTACCGCTGGAACGACCGGTTGTACATCAAACTTGTCTTTAATTTGATGGTGGATATGCCACCGGTGCCAACAGCATCCACCGACGTTCGGGCTCGGTTGATCCACGATATTCTATACTCTACATTTTACCATTTTTTGATAACTACAGTTTTGTGTGAAAAAATGGAAGAAGAAAAGATTGAAGTTATGCTACAGCATAGGAGTGGCCTGAAATTTAATGTTTTTGTAACACAATTCGAAATAATCAGAGCATCTGAAGGCAAGTGATTTTATTTTGAATAATGCAGAACTGAAAATGTGCTCTTTCTCTCCACTGGATAACTTCTTCATCCGAATCATCACTTGAATCGTTTAACAAACGTTCTACCACAATACCAACGGCTGCGTACATTGCCATAATGATTTTAAATGATATGCAGTTCAAATTAACAAGTATCCATTCACAATAAAACAAAGGTTAGGTTTTCTCGTATGGCAGCAACCTGAAGGCTAAAAATGAGTCTTTTTATTAACCGCCATTCAACGGAACCGGTTGTTGACGTCATCACATCAGCTGTCAACCATAAGTTCACCGGATCCATCACTGATGGAATCAACCGGTAAATTAAAGGATATATAGTCAACGCCAAACAAAGTGGCGTGCACGTCATCAAGGTGGGTGTGTTGAAAAATTTACATTGTCGCCAAACTTTTTGTAAAATAATAAAATTTATTATTTACATATCTAGGTTTATAAGCAATATTAACCTCAAATGAGAACAAAAATAATAGTATAATAAAATTATAGATCTGTACTTGCATAATCATTAAGTATGACAATTATTGATCAGATGACACTATGAAACTACCATATTTAATTGATAGCTTAAAGGTACTGAATAAAAATCCAAATGGGGTCCTCCAAATTTTATGCATGGTATTTATTTTACAGAATTCATACAGAAAAATGCATTATAAAATTAGGTAAGCTACTGGTGTACGCTTTTTCTGTACAATAAAGTTAGTCGGAGTTTCTTTCTTCAGCGCTGTCTGAATCTGAATCTTCATCACTCTCAAAGTTGATTATTAAAGGTTCGATGTCTGGTCGATCAAAAATTCGTTCTCTTTCATACCATTTAAAAATTTCTTGCTCAGTATGTCGAACACTATTTTTCCACATGTCTGGGGTAACCGTTTGTAGAGCCTCGTTCCACATATCCAAACAGTCTTTTTCACTGTTACCATCTCTACCAATATGTCTGTTATAGTAACCTTTTGCTACGCCCCAAATTAACTCAATAGGGTTAAATATACAATGGTAAGGAGGCAGACGAAGAACTTTGTGCCCATGTTGTTCCGCCAATTCATCAATCACGTATATTTTAGGTGGTTTGTTTCTAAAAAAGCAGTTATTTTAAGAATAGGAATAAACAAAAGAAATATAAACTGTCGACCAAAATATATATAATTAAGAAGCATTATGTACCGAGCAACAATACTCAATAGCTCTGTTTTAAACATTGTGTTTAAAAATGGTATGTTTTGATTTGTCAACCAGTCTTGGATATTTTTTTTTGTCCATGCATTGTTGGGCACTTTGTTCAATATCATGCTGTGATAAGGGGCGTTATCCAGTATAATCATAGATGGACTCTCCAATTTTTCTAATAACTGATGTTGAAACCATTTCAAAAAATTGTCGTGGTTCATCTCTCCATGGTAATCGCTCAATTTTGTTTTCGAAGAAAATATCGCTTCACTACCCTCAATAAACCCATTTTCATTTCCAGCATGTAATATAATGTATCTAAAATATATTAGTTTTAAATTTTATAGTGCAAATTGTGTAAAAGTACATACCTTTTACCATCTGTTTTAATAGCTTTCACGCTTTTTTGGTTTCCATTTTGCCAAGAGCGACCTATGGTCTCATTTTGAAATATCCAAGTTTCATCGAGGAAGACAAACTGGTATAAGGCCTCAACCTTGGCTTGATTGTATTGCCTTAGAAATTCCACCCTTTTCAAAGCTATACTTGGTAGTTCCATGAGCCCTCGTCGCGGATTGTCCTTAAGCCACTTAAATCCAAGATCTCTAACCAACCGCCTTAAAGACGTGGCACTACCATCAAATAATGCCCTATCTCTTAATCGAGACCATAAAGTTTGTATCGTAACTTGTTCTTCTGAAACCATGTGTAATATGACATTATAATTTAGTTAACAAATTAATGCAAATTTCTGATAAGTTATTATAATAAGATCTTACTTTTGTGATACATATTATAGATCACTTCTCGAATGGCACTTGTATCCAATGTCGCTGTGTTGGTTACACGTTTAATATAACTCCGCTTTTTCTTGGGCGATTCTAAATTTGCATCACTTTTCACACCCTCGGAAATACGACTAACTGTCCTTAAACTAATTTTTAAAGCAGCAGCAACACGCTACAAAAAATGAAATAAAATTTCACTATTATTAATATACATTACATATAATTATTAGTAACCTACCTCTAGAACAGCATTTAAAGGCAACAAAGGCCCGTTGTTGTCCCTTTCTTGCTCAAAGTAGTGCATTAACGAGGCCACGAGTTCCTTACACCGACTATTTAACTGTTTGGGCATCTTTATATACCAAAATTGCCTTTATCTACTCGTAAAATGAATAATTTTGTTTTGAAACAAACAGCAGTTGGTAAATTTACAGTATGCGGGGCCAAAGGATTTATAAAGATTTGAAATGCCACAAATTGATTCAGTGTCAAAATGAATACAAATGTCAGTTCCCAGTTTAAATAAGTTTCAAGGTGACAATGTGTCAACGCTGCGAAATCGGTTTAGTGCGTTTACATGTCGATAAGTGATTGGAGCGTTTGCAAAACATTTTATTTCGCATAATGCGTCTAAATTTATCAGAAAGCAACTTATGTGATATTTTAATAACAATGTTTATATGACTATTAACCATAATAAGAGAGTAATGACCATTTTACAATTTATATATCACATTAATATGAAACTGCAATAGAGCAATTGTTTGTGATAGAAACCTAGGCATTAGGTCGGGGAATTTTTATCGTGATGACGTGCACGCCACTTTGTTTGGCGTTGACTATACCTACTATGATTTGATACACAAAACAGAAACCATCAAATTTTTAGGAATGACCATTGATCATAAATTAAATTTTACTAACCATGTAGACCAAATGCTTACTCAACTAGCAAAGATTCCATTTATTATAACAATTAGTTACTACATAAGATAAATCACAGCCGTAAGCAGTTACTTTGCTTTATATGATAGAATATCTGATATAGCATTCCCTTTTGGAGCATCTATTCCCAAAATTGTTTATAAAAGATGCTTATTCTACAAAAACGAACAATTAGACATACACCTATAACTAAAAGCAATCCTAAAACTACTTGCAGGCCTTTATTTATAAATCTTGAAATAATGTCTGTTAGATCGTTTACTCTTATTTTCAAAATTAAATCTAAATCTGAGATATCAAATATAAGTTAGTGTATTGGATGAGAACAAGATCTTGAATGATTAGTACCTAAATCAACACTTGTGAAAGACTCAATAATTTATAATGATAATATCAAAAGGATCAACAATTTAAAGGTATTTCGCCATGAACTTAAAAACTTATCTTGGGATTTTAAATTGTAATACTCATCAGCTTCTTTTAAATGTAAGTCTAATTCCTCTTGAATTTTGGTTTTTTCTTCACCACTTGTCAAATTTATTTTCATTTTTAGTTTGTCACATTGTCCACACGTAATCTTTGCTTGGTCTTTTTATCCCAATATTAAGTCTATGTAAAATTTCTTCAAATTTGGTGAGACTAATATTAATATCGGTTGGTTCACTTAGGTATTGATTATACAGCTTGGAAATTGTGTAATGTGGAGGTAAATATTTTTTATTTGTGTCTCTTCTACTGTAGTGGCTCTGATAAAGTGGAATTTAGAAAAAAAAAACCCGTTACTTCTCTGATGGCATCATCTGTGTATTTGTTTTTTGGTGGTTGCTTCCCTCTACGATCACTTTCATAAATATATTCCACAACAGTTCAACTTTATTTTTTGACTGCATACTTCCAAAAATGTATTTGTTTCTCCTAAGGTCTTACGAAAGCATTGTTTGCAAATGTTGTGTTCGATGCCATGTATTCGTAAGTGGTACGTATGTGTAAACTCCCGAATTTTATGTTTTCCTTCGGTCTTCTTTCGTTTAGAAGAAGCTTTCGTTTCTTTTCTCACCAAGCTGGTAATAAAATGCACGCGTTGTGCAAAGGAACCAGAACCCCAATATTCTTTAAAGATGGTTTTCCTATCTTCATCCCTAAATCTTTCTCTGCACCTCATTCGGCAATTTGACAGAGGTTGACACAATCATTTTTTCTTTACTCTTCCGAATTCGGTAATAACCAAAATTTCGCTTCAGTTTTCTATCCAGTTTAGCAGCTCGAGTTTTTCCTTTAACATATTTTCTGGCTTTCCTCTATTTTTTCCCATGATGTTGACAATTTTCTACAGTCGTTGCTATGACGTATTTGTCTTCTTCACCAATCAGCAGCTTTTTATCCTTTAGCACAGATAAAGGCTCATCACTGTCGCTAGAATCTGCATCAGAAGGCACACAGTCACTGTTACTACTCAGTTCATTCAAAAGATCCCGAATTTCTTCGGGCAACGATGGAGGATCACTTGAATCGGAGCCTGAAACAGGAAACAAGTTTCACAAGTATTTCAATTTTAAACTAAAAGGAACCGACTTCAATGATCAAGGGAGTATGGAACTACCTGGGAGGTAATGTATATCCTTTCAGATAACGTAACTGAATTCTCAAAACCAGCTTTTTTGACGGACTCCATCTTGAATTTGAAACTTTTTCCACATATCACTGTATTTTGCAAAACAAGCGCTTTTATTTGATAACCATAAAGTGGTAATTTTACATCATTATGTATTCCGCCATTAGGTGAAAGTGGCCATCTTAAATTTAAAGCTTCTTCCATTCTACAAGTCAAACCCTTTCATTTGATACCCATATTGTGGTGATTGTGCAAAAATATTCAATTCGCCATTTTGTTTTTTGTTAATTTTTCAAAAAAAACTACGTAACCACCTATGAAACATGACCTATCGAACAAAATCGACTCATCAAAATCGGTTCATAAATGGTGGAGAAATATAAATTATAATAATGTCAAAATGTGAGGTTAGATTCTTGAAAGCAAAATTTGCCAAAAAACATAAAACATAAATATACTCACCGTTATTGTATCACTGGGTTTTTTCACACATTGACAAGATTATTTTGCCTCTTGAGTCCATTGCGAAACACTACTCTCAGCGACACGATTTGACAAGAAGCTAGACCAGGCCTCTCCAACTCGAGCACTTGGTGCTGGTGCGCTCCGGTGCTGAACCCAGCGGCACCGGTGCCGTTCCCCCTCCACCTCGACCGCACATCCGCCGCGACAGAGAGAAACATATTAGCCGACTATCTCTCGGGCGCGGGCCATTTTTTAATAGGACAAAACAAAGTGGACAGGTTTTTTAGCGTCTTAACGTGCATCTTTTTTTAAACGATGTCATTTAATTCTGCATGAAAGAAACCTATTTTTTGTAAATACTGATGGAAAAGCAAAATGTTCAATTTTTCACACGGTATTGAGGCCAGCCCTTCTAAGTTCTGAAGAGTAATTATTAATTTGGTCGTAGTTGATTATTATTAATGGTGTCGTAATGCAAGTTATATTGTTGCTTTGAAAATCGCAAAAAGTGGGAGACTGTTTACTGACGGTGCACTTGTCAAAGAATGCTTAGTGGAGTGTGCAGAAATATTTTACCCATCTCCTGTAAGCAACTTTGAGACAATTAGTATGTCCGAGCAAACAATTTCTCGTCGGATACTTGAACTTGGTGCAGATTTAAAATAACAACTGCGGGAAAATGTGCCCATTTTGTGCAGTATTCTATAGCTCTCTCACCCAGCATAATTAGCTGTTTTCGTTAGAGGTGTCGAAATAGTCTTTACTATCACCGACGAACTACTCGACGTTATCCCGCTTAAAGATACAATGGCCGGAGAAGATATTTTTGATGCTGTAGAATACACAATGAATGACATGGGTATACTAGTCAAAAGTTTGCGTAATGTTGTTACCGATGGAGCTACAGCAATGTTATCGGAAGCACAAGGTTTTACTGGGCGAATGAAAATAAAAGTACGCGACGCTGGGCTACCTCCGATATCATCGGTACACTGCATACTACATCAGGAACAACTATGTGCAAAAACCTTCCGTAATTTCAAATCTATTATGGATATAGTAATAACATGTGTCAATTTCTGCAGAAAGCAAGGTCTCAACCACGGCCGTTTGAAGTATTTTTCAAAGACCTGGAAGCAACTCACTGTGACGTACCCTTTTATTGTGTTACGCGCTGGTTAAGCTGCGCAAAAGTGCTAAAGATTTTTTTTGTAAATCATTGACGACGTTGAGATGTTTATGCAAATGAGATTTTTACGACGCCATATTCAGTGCTTTTCGAAACAGAACCGCCGCAGTTCCAAATGGAGCTGATTAAGCTTCAATGCCATACGATCCTTAAGGATAGATACTACCACTACAATAGTAATTTAATTGCTCCATGTTCGGTACAACGTACTTCTGCGAGCAGATGTTATCTTTGATGAATTTGAACAAAACTAAAAACAGGTCTTTGTCTGATGTGCCCTTAGAGGCGATACTCAGAATTTCCACTGCCCAAGCCACTGCACCAAATATTAGAAAACTTGTTGAATCGAAACGCTGTCGAAGATCATCTTAAGAATAAATGTGTTTACGTCGAAATTATGAACATTATTTTATCACCCACGCGTTGACTCGATCAGACCAATTCAAATGTCAATACGAATGTCACTCCACTCATTTTCTGTTGGAGCTGGGAACCGGCGAAATTAAACCTTATCGCGGATTCGACTAAACTTAGTAACAATATGTAGCTTTTAAGTAAATGAACAAAAAGGGCTTGGTATGCCG
Organism: Acanthoscelides obtectus; assembly: GCA_963669975.1. Classification (NCBI taxonomy): domain Eukaryota; kingdom Metazoa; phylum Arthropoda; class Insecta; order Coleoptera; family Chrysomelidae; genus Acanthoscelides; species Acanthoscelides obtectus. The sequence continues at coordinate 44,440,604 of CAVLJG010000005.1, forward strand.
CTGAAAGTACCTGTCATATCGACTTGAAGATACAACGTGACGGTAGGATTTTACCATAACCTATACGTATATCAACGGGCATGACGTTTCATATTCATTTTACATATACTTTCAAACATCTAGTAGCCTGGTGTCAAACTGACAGACTCAAATGAGCTTTTAAATGCAAGCATGAAGCATACAAACACGATGTATTATTTTTATCTATTTGCATTGCCTGCTATAACTTCTGGCGGAAATCAGTTTGTCATACCATGTTTTTCCAAATGACCCTAAAATTTCCATCAAACGTTGTAGGCTTCATTGGATTCGGTGAGGACGGTGAAATTCTCTTGTCACGCTGTATCTTTAAGTCGGTATGACAGGTACTTCTGACAGGATGCGCCCCGTCTTACTCAGCTCTTCTTGTTCATTTACTTAAAAACTACATATTATTACTAAATTTAGTCGAATCCGCGATGAAGGTGTACTCAATGCCACCAGCTCCTGAGTCATTTCTATTCGCAGGGTGCTACGGTTAGCACAACACCTTCCTCGCGATGCGTATGCCGCTGCCTAATCCCTCTCCCACCTTCACGGAGTCACCCCGCAGCACTGTGCTGCGAGCAGTGTTCGGCGCTGCACTGTGCCACCTGAGTTGGAGAGGCCTGAGCTAGACTATAAAATATTACGGGTGGAATGATATAAGTCGAGTTTTATTGTTGTTACGTCCTGGAGCGATTCAGCTCACATTTTTGCACCGAAGGGGATAAGTTAACTAACCTCCTCATGAACATTATCAGGGACATGTTTGAACTTATCTCATTATATACATTACTTCACTGCTGTATTTTGAATAAGTAACATACCTCACTTTGTCCGTAAGAATGATCCCATAATATACAATAAAAATTTGAACTTATCCCATTTTGAACAAATTTTGACTTATCCCCTTTTTCCCTGGCACCCTGTTCTTCAGCTTGTTTGTCATCTTCCTTGTATCAACTGCCACTCTCCCGGAAGGTTTTCAACACTTGAGCTGAATCACAGAAAGCGATACAGACGCACTGTTTTCCGAGTATCAAATATTTTGTTAAGATACGGCTTTAACGTTAGCTTGTCACAATAACATTCAAAAATGACATCTGACTGTTGACCAACTGGTCGCATTACCGTCTTTTTGGTGTGAATATAGTATACAGGAGTTTTTAGTGTGGGCTCGGTCAATAGCTCTGTTATTGCGCATAAAATCTGAAAAAGTTAATCACAAAAATTGTAGCTAACAGTATGCTCCTTCCTTGGTAAATATGTTTATCTCTACAGGGTAATTCATAAATATGTGGCGACTCAAACATGCATTTTTTTAATGTAAAGTATTACATTTTATTACAGATCTGTTATAGCTAGAGTACTGAATTTATCGTTAAAAGCACAGGGCCAAGAACGCAAAATGAACGATTTCTCAAAAAAAAAAAGAAATGGAACAAACACCCTGCGCGTTTTCACCTTCCTTGATTCCCCTTTCTATAAGATTTTTTTGATATGATACTTTTGAGGTTTTTTACGATCGGTTTTTGGGTTACAACTGACTTGTTTGTAAATCAGATATCAAGGCGAATGAATATTGCAATACCTCTCAAACAAAAATATCGCATTTAGTTAGTAGAGTATAAATTAAACCTACCTAGCCTGTGTGAAAATATACAGGGTATTCAATTTGAATATTTTGAGAAAAAGTTAATTTTGGCTTCTTGACTACCCTGTATAAGCTATCAAAAAACTGAAAAAGTAAGTAGATAGCGACAAAGTATGGGATCATATTTTTTTAAATGAAAAATTTAGAACTCTAGAACTATAACAGTTGCAGAGGTGCGAGTTGTCAAGTTTAGTATTTTATTCGCTACATTTTCAAATATCTCAACAATTTGGAAATAGGACCATATAGTATGTTATATCAAATTGCTTAGTATCAAAATGTGTATCCAAATCTGCAATAGAATGTAATGCTTTTCGTTTAAAAAATGCATGTTTCAGTCACTGAATCGCTGTGAATTACCCTGTAGAGCTCAAAATATGTCCCAAATAAGGAGCATACTGTTGGCTACAATTTTTGTAATTACTAAGCACAATAACAGAGTTATCTACCGCGCCCACACTAAGAACTTATGATGTCTTTCCCTAGTTCCAGTTGCCAGTTGATATCGATAGGAACGGTCCTTTAAAATCTGACTGACATGAGGAGAACTTCGTGGGATTTGTTTTGCTTCCGACAGTACATTTGTTCATCAACATGACCTTACCCTGAGAGTGACCAACTCCAGTTTGTGATTGATTGTGTCGATTTTTTCTTCGATGTCTGCGACTGGAGGGGCTGCTAGGCTGGCCAGCTTACTGATGCTCAGCATGGTTTTCTGACGAGTCACAGATTCGGTTTCCTCATTAGCAAGATGTACTGAAACATTTTACATGAGAATTGTTCGAGTGTACAGTCCACTCCTACTGCACTGAATGGTTTAAAAAATGGGATCGAATATACTTACGCAATGTTTCTGATGCTGCGGCAAACTTATGGTCAAACACTAATTGTATCCATGAAATGGACGGGTGATCTTTCAGAAAACTGGTCAATTTATCCAAGTATTTAGTTTTTCCTGACCTAATTGAAATAAAAATCTAACTTTAAGCTTTGAATAACTGTACCATACATGCATTACTATGTGTAATAGTGTCCGATAAGTTATAACAAATGACGTCAAGCTGATTGACTCTGCACTACATACCCAACGCCATCAGTTAAACGCAATTTAAATCATCTGAGAAAAAAGTCAGTTACCAACATATATAACATGGCATAGTAGCGACCATGTGTGAAAATTTCATTAAAATCCGAGCGGAACTCATCAAGTTATAGACGGGCCAGGATTAGAGGACAGGCCAACTTACAGATATCCAAAAAACACAATATCTCATTTTCGAAAATTTTCGCAATTACAATGCTTCCTTGTACAGTGGCGTAGCAAGTAAAACCTCTTCCTCATATACTAATAATAATAATTTATTGGTACTATTACACAAAAATGTGTTTGCACAGGTCATTTAAAGTAGAACACAAAAGAGTAAGTAAAAGTAACAAACAATACGAAAATAAGACAAACATAAAACACAAAGTGGCAATAAAACGTAAAAAAAACTTGATAAAACTATTTTAAAATTTAGATGAACAATAAAATAAGATGGTTAAAAAATTATGAAATAGTAATCATTTTTTCATGTTTGTACTCAAAAGTTCTTACACACGTCTGGAGAACGATAAAATATAATACAAAAATAACACATAAAAAAAACACAAACGAAAACAAAGTAATAAATAGTCAACAATTATGGAACAAAGTCGGTAAAATCATTATTTAAAAACTCATAGAATGTCTGAACGCAACGTGCATCACATCAATGAATTCGTTTCAACAGATAACATTGACCAACATTGAAAATTAATACGTATTTGACCGACTTACCTTCTATACCAATCGATAAGTCTGCCTTGCTTGTTCTGTTTCAAGAACCAGTTGTATACATATTCTGAAAAGCCGTCGTTATCGAACCTTTGAATATACTCATCCAGCCTCTTTTGGTTGTCGTTCGTCTCACATATGATCACGAGCGTCTCAAAGTCTAAATACTTCTCTGCTAGCAATGCTGCCTTCTCCCATTCCTTTTCTTGTACTATCAACAAACATTCACCATATATTGGAGGCCTGTTTGACATGAAAACACGAAAACCTCCGAACCTGAGTCCACTGAACGGATTTTTGGAATTTTTGGTGGGATGCGTTTGGGTTTGGTATAATATGTATAAGTCCCTAAATGCCTACCGTCGATTCACAGAGTTCCATCAAGATCACTGGAGGAATTTAAGAGAAATTAAAAATGTCAATGTTAGAAGAAATTAACTTGAACACCTGTAAAGTATATAAATTGACCTAAATGTCCGAATTACCAGTGAGTATTTATACACCTGTATACTAGATTAAAATGAGAAAAAATAACAACAGAAAAACAAAAAGTGTACAAAATTATATAGGTAAACTTTTAAAAATATACAATATTTTAAACGCATTTCACAGAATATCTCAAAAATCCATTCAGTGGACCCAAGTTCCGAGGTTTAACCCTAAAGGCACTCTAGTAGTTTTTTTAAGCATTGTATTAATTTTGGAAGAGACGTGACCTCGATAGGAAGATGCATTGGTGTCAGCACATTTGTTGTATTTTAAAAATTATAAATCAATACTACTCACACAAAGGTTGAATCAATTTATGTCTGTCTGAAGCATACAATTTATACAAGGCTCGTTCTCTGGAAGTGTCCTTTTGGTGGAGACTCTCCAGGTGTGTTTTTCTTCCGTCCAACATTACATCTGTTATGGCGATGAAATGATCTAGCAAAGATGTCCGTAGGCTGCCATGACCGATCAGCTTAAGGCCGTAGTTGTAGGTTAAATTATGCTGCAAGTTTACAATATAAGAGTGTAATTCAAGGTAACCCGTAACTTGATACCATTGTTGTCGTACCCAAAGAATAGTCATAGCTCATTGTGACAAGATAATTAAGCTGCATGGTGTAATGATAATTGTTTGGAGATTAACGTTCCTAAATGTAAAGTTGTGTGATTTTATAAACGTACCTATATGTTCATTTATTCAATTAACATTGTTCTTAGGAGTGATCTCCAGCTGTGTTCTTAGCTTTAATAAACACATTGATAGTATTTTGAATTTCTGAGATGATAGAGCCATTAAGGTTTTATTCAAAAACACCGTCATATTTAATAAACAAATTCATACGTAGACATGGCATTAATAGTACAGCACATCTTTATTTCAGAATACATATATTTACAATGCGATCAAATCATATAATTCATTAGACTGCAGTTAAACGAAACCAATCCATTACCCAAATTCAATAAAAAAGTGAAAGAAGTTCTACTTGACCAGCAGCGAAATCTGTTGTAACCCATAAGTGGCCTCATATTTTCCTTATGCCATTACTTAGATTATTCTGTCGTTATTGTATACAGGTATTAATTTTCAACAAATTCTGTTTTTTTTACATCTCGTATTGTTAAGGGTTAGATAGTAGAATAGAAATATTATCTAAATCTCGCCTCCTGTAAGAATATTACAAATAAAAGACGTTAATTATTATTATTGTATAATTGTTTAGCCCGCAGTGTTTTCGAATATAATATTAATGTTTAGAGTACATATGACGATTGGTATGTTGATAAAATGGAGTGATTTTAGACACCAATTTGTCAAATGTGTATTGTACAAAGTTAGGTTCCCATTAAAGACTTAGAATACACGACCGGATTACAGCTGGTAGGACTTGAAAGTCTTGAAAAGCGTAGAAACAACATAATGGCTTATTTCAAATTCGTGAACGGTATTATTCAATGTGCCGAATTATGGTCTAAGGATTGATTTCCTAAACCAAGAAGACAAACGCGGTCCAGACAATACTTGTACACGGATCTCGTTTGGACTAATTATGGCTCTCAGCGTTTTCTAGAGAGGATTCTTAAAAATTATGACAAGTTTATTGAAATCGACCTCTTGCGTCACAGCTTCGAAATCTTTAAAGAAATAATGAAATATTCATAAATACTTGATACAACATTTCGCTGTTTTGCACTATTTTTATGAATATTAATTTTACATTTAGACTTAGTGTGATGTATATTTTTTGTAGTATTTGGGATCTTTTCTTGTATTAATTAAAAATTAATTAATTCCTCCCTACCGACAGGAATCTCGAATGCGCTAGCACTGTATCATGTCGCAGAGCAACTAAGTGAAGTTTTATACATTGGACATTGAAAGTCAAATTGATAGTTTATATAATGAGAATGTCTACCTATGGTTTATTATTGAAAATAATTATGACGTAACGATACTGTATACTATCTCCGCGCGGTGGTACAGTGGTATGTGCCCGCTAGCCGGCGTGGTGCATCTAGAAAGCGATTGGAGATACTTCACCAATCCGGTTTGTTTCACTTGACTGCCGCCAGAAGGGGGATCAAGCAGCTTGAAAGAACGAAGGAATAGTGACATGAGTAGGATTGAATTTGCATCTAGAAGTCGATTCTGAAAATTGGTCAGCAGTTAGCAGCTGGTGGTGTGGATTAATTAGTTGGCTCAACTCCAGGGAATGGAGAAGATGTGGGTTCGAATCCCGCCAGCGATCATTTTTCTCTCAAGTTTGCTAAACATACTCGAATACATGCCGTTATTATTGTTGATAAATTACATATCATTATATCCCAAAATCGAAAAATTAAGACAAGTAACGTGTTTCACCTACTGTAATAGGAATTAACTTTTGTTTTAATACTTTGTATGAAAATAACCTGTAAGAGAAGGGCATCAGCTAATCCTTCTTCTCCTGGTGCTGACGTCCACGGCTGGTATTCCAGGTTGTTCAACGACTTCACAATATCCGAGGGTGCGAAATGGTCAGCATTTTGGTTCCGGTACTGGATCACTTCATTCATAACAGTCTGAAAAAAATATTTAGAGTGAAATGTAAAGGAGCTGCATGTGTCCCCTCTCATCTTAAGTATCTTAATGATATTATTTACAGTAATCTCGTGGTAAGTCTAAAGAAGTGATCTTAGAAAGTAAAACAAGTATTTTAGAATGCAAACCTTACCAATATAATTTCATTAGTGTCGTGCACCACTTGAGCAACTTGACCAGGACTCAAATCGGAATGTGCAGTTTCTTCACAACAGTTTGCCTAAAACAATCATTAACATATCTGATAACAAACTAATATGTAAGAGTTACCAGTTCTTGAATGCCTCTATGCATTTTTCCAACCTCCCTATAAAATACATCCTGATTCGTGAGTCCGTTCTTCGGCTCAGAATCGAAGTATTTAATGGCTTTTTCGACTGCGTTCTCAAGAATCAAACTGTTCGGGAGGCTTTTCAATACTATAGCGGCTGTTATTTTTTCTGCAAGTTCGCCTGAAATGATCCAATCGGAATAAGAAAATACATAGTCCTAAAACTCGGCAATTTAACGGTCCATTATATGCCTATTCTATATTTCGCCAATGAAGAAGTACACTTACCAATGATCGAAGTGGTTGCCATAACTGTGCCTCTTATAGCTACAGCAGAAAGTCGATTCCAAAGTCCAGAATCTTTTAAAAACCTCACAAAGAACCAGAATGCTTTTTGTTTATCCTCTAGTTGCAGCATGACCTACAAAATTTGTTTTGCAGTTTACAACATTTTGTGATCATATATTTTAGCTGAATGCACTATTCACTTTAAGTGGAATTCGCAGGGTATTGAGGTTAGGAAATATCAAAATGACAATTCAATTTGATACCAAGCTAAATCGTGTAACCTCACGTGTAAGCCCCTAAAAGCAAATTAGCTAGGACTTATAACCAGAATATTCCCGCGCTATCGATACTTCTCGAACGCTCCTGTTGTCGACCGAAGCTCCTCAATGCGGCAGGAATCGTTCACATTCAGCCGCGTAACCCTGGTTGCCCAAGCGTCGATGTTTCTGGACACCTGTCGAATCTTATGGTCGACGTACGAGGGTGTCTCGCTGGTACCAGTTATACGAGGGCGTTAGAATATGTTAAAGTCGAGATGAGTAGAAGTAGTAGTGGTGGAGAGCCGAAGCCTGGCTGCTAGGCAACCTTTGACCCTTTTGCCAACTCCTTTGTATCAACACTGTACTATTCCGCATGCCACCTACCGTAACTAAACTAAGATAAAGCTACAACTGGCAATAGTGTACCTATAGTATCTTTTCAAGGGTATTATGTCTGTAGCTCCAAAAAGTAACAAAAAAAAACTGTTTTGTCGCCTGCTTTTGAATATTAGATTCCAATCTTGAGGACAAATCTAAGGTTTCAACAATTACCCATATTTAAGGGGTTGAAACGACCCCAAAAATTAATTTTATAATATCAAATGAATTACAACTTAAATACAATGAATGATTTCTTTTCTTAATGAAAGCATGATTTTATAAACATGTTTTCAATAATCCTTAACTTTTTTTTGGTTTCGATGAATGATGTAACGATTGAATACAGAGATCCAATTTTTTGAAACAAATAGCTATCATGCAGAAACCGCTTAAACAAACTGGTAATAACTTTATATTAAAAAAAGTTCAGAAACATGGGGATCCGATAGTGCAAAAATATATAGTGTTCCATTTAATTGTCTGCGAAAAAGTACATGCGGCATTTTGACTCTGTATTGATCATGCAAAAAAATTGAAAAATTAATGAAGTAGGTTAAAATTGAGTGTAATTACATATTTTTGACACAAAATTCACTACTCCAACTATTAAGATAGAATGATTCTAAATGGGTTTCTGCCGTTGTAATTAATTTTGATGGCGTCTTGTGACGATATATGTACTTGATTCACTATGATAATTTTGACATCTGATTATATCGATTTGATATTCAAATTATCATGGCAGTGTTATCAAAGTGAATCAAATATAGCGTCACAAGGCGCCATCGAAATCAATTCAATGGTCAAAACCCATCTAGAATCAGGCTCCAGCTATGCAGACTCGCATATTATCAAACTCATGTTTTTTTTAGATAAAATACCCAATAGCTTAACAACTAATCAAAACCCGTAAGTAATGTTCCATTAAACTCTTACTTTTAAAAGGGTCTATCCGAATATGCAATAAAAAGTGGCGGATTCCATTTGAAAAAATCAACTTTATAAGGGTCAAAATTGGGACAACCGTTATAATTGTGAATAATTTAGAAATATACCTCCAAATCCCATTTACAGAGTGTTCATTTGAAAACTTCCCACCACGAATTTATCGATAACAACTAATTACTACCCCCAGGGTCATCCTGTTAAAAATTTCAAATGACAAGGGGTATCGAGTAATAGCTTGATTGGAAGGTCTTTCGAAATCCTTTATTGTGACGTCTGATTTTTTAAAATCAGTCGATTCGTTTTCGAGAAAATTAGAAAAATCCTTCTTTATCTTAATTGGTTCAGATAGAAATCAAAAACACACGAAAATATCACTTTTTATTTCAATAAGTGTTCAAAAGTGGCCCATTAGGGTTTGCCAAATCCAAAATTCGTTTACGATTTAAAACGGAAACTACGAACATAAACATCAATTCGGAAGATTAGACGTGACAACAACCAATAACAACCCAATTTTTTTCCGCATTCTGTTCATTAACACAGATATCGTGGGCGAACTATATTTATTGTTATACCTGTTTAGTTATTTGTTGCCAAGGGAAAGAAATAATTTGATTTGCTGTCAGTTACTTTGTGACAATTTTGGGATAGTGAAAATTAATTTAGTTCCAAAATGGTTTACACACTAGCCACTAGCCGAAAGAGTGGAAATATTTCTAATTTATGGTGCCCAAACTCACGTTTAACGCCAGACATCCGGGGAAGATAAATTCGCATAGGTATGTTTTGGTCCTTGTTACTAAATTTACTCAAACTAGATCTGTTGCAAATAAAAAACGTGATCGGAGAGTTTTGGATCAAGCCGCTCAAGTTGAAATTTTCGTCATTTTGGAATAAATCCTAATTCTTCATTATGCAAATTTTTTGCTGCAACTGGTATTTCATTAGGCTCTGTACACACAGTTACTAAACTCCATAAATTTCATCCATTCAAAATGAAAATATTGCAAGAGTTAACCGAAGATGATTTCGATAGGCGAGTTCAATTTTGTGAACAAAGGACTGCAGCAATTAATGATAATACCATTCATGCAAAGAATATCTGCTTCATTGATGTAGAAGGGCACACCCAGTACCCCTAAAAAATTAATGTATGGACAGGCGTTTTAGGAAACAAAGTGATTGGGCCATTGTTTATTAATAGAAATTTGAATAGACACAGTTATTTGGATATGTTGGAAAATACCATCAATCCGCTTATCACTGAAACCATTGAAAACCAAATTGAAGAGGATGGAAACCCTATACTTGATGAGGCTGAAATTTATTTCTAGCAAGACGGCGCTCCTCCTCATTATGTTCTTCCGGTTCGGTAATGGCTGGACGACAAGTTTCCAGATAAATGGATAGGGCGAAGAGGGCGTATACAATGGCCTGCTAGATTTCATGATTTGACGCCATCAGACTTTTTTCTATGGGGCCATTTAAAATCTATTGTGTTTACTCCAAAACCTGAAAGTTTGGATGAACTTCGTCAATGCATCATCGAAAGCTGCCATGATATCCCACAACATGTTTTTGAAAATGTCCGTCAGGAATTTGAACATCGCCTATATCATTGTTTGGCCAATAACGGGCAATATTTTGAACACTAATTGAAATAAAAAGTGATATTTTCGCGTGTTTTTGTTTTATATCTGAACAAATTAAGATAAATAAAGATTTTTCTAATTCTCTTGGAAACGAATCGACCGATTTAAAAAAATCAAACGTCAAAATAAGGGACTTCGAAAGACCTTTCAAACAAGTTGTTACTCGATACCCCTTGTCATTTAAAATTTTTAAGGAGATGACCCTGGAGGCAGGGGGTGAAATGGTTTTTGGTTAAAAAGTTGTCCCCTTGACAAATCTTTTGACGTGTCTCGACGTTTTTTCTTTTAATCAGTGATTTTCGATAAATCCGTGGTGAGAAGTTATCAAATGAACACCTTGTATAATAATCAATAAATAGTTGTCTTTGAATAGTTTTTGTTTAGGAGATATACTCAATACTCGCATGGTGGACACATTCTGTCGCATCGCATTCATAGGGCCCCTGAACATTTGGGCCGATAGAGTTATCTCGCCATCGTAGTAGGAATCGTACGTGGCTTTGATTCAGCCAGACCAACATGGGGGACTATCAATTCAAGCTTAACTTAAAGTCGACTTTAGCAAGGCGATACAAGCGGTCATTGATTTAGTGTCAACAGAGAATTGTCAGCTTGAAACTCAAACTTTTCCTAACCTCAATACCCTGCAAGCACAGTCTGAATCTTCGAAGTTATTTCTCGAGAGAATGTCTGTACCTGCATTGAATAAGAGCTTCCAATGCCAGGATTAGAAGGCGAGTCCTTGGTCCACCTAGGATCGCTGACAGGAATGTCGTTCAGTATGTCGGTGGTCATCTCAATTGTTATCTTATCCAAAGTACTATCAATGTTCGGTACGTCATGCATGTCTGGTGGAAACAGTTCAGAAACGATTTCTTGGTATTCTCTCTAGGAAGAACATGAAAATAAAGGTTATTGAACAGTTCTCACCAAAAGCAACTACTTTAGAACGATTCTGACTTCAGTTGCGTACTCACTGAAAGCAACTGATAGCCTCGTGTTGAGGTTGTGGAAGAATGCATTAAGTATCTACTTACTAGTGAGAATGCGAAATATAAATATATTATGTTTGATCTCTCTTCTACGATTCTTTTGAAAATCTGTGTGGCTGGCATTCGAAGATCTTCTTGGGACAAACGTTTAAAGTAGCGATCCAAAACATAATCGGATTTTTTCGGTCTTCCGTATTCTTGATATTTACTAATAATTATCGAAATCGTCCCTTTATTCATTTTTAATCTTTGAGAAATGTCAACATTTCTGATACCACTTCTAAATAATTCAATTACTTTGTCTCTTAAATCTCTTGAAAATTCTTTTACTTTTGCCGTTCTCACTGATGTTAATATTTACCGCACGCAATATCAGAGTAGAACGAATAAATGGAAACTGAAATATTTCCATGCTGTTGTCGTTGCAAAACTGTGGCATTTAAAAAAACGCGTGTTTTGATTTTCAGAGAATTTGAATTTTGATAGATAAGAAAAACCTTGTATTAGTACGGGAGCCAAAGGTAGACTTCAATATTTATATTATCTTTTCCTTCACAATTATAATTTAGGTATATGAAATAGTTCAAAATAATGTTAATATTTGTTAGCAAACCTTTGTCCGCTACTGTACACGTTTAATAAATGAATAACGATGGCACTGATAAAATTTTAAATCTAAAAAACAAATCTCTACACGAGTGAGTTGACGTAACCTTGGCTATATTTCTCACTATTTTGTTCTGGGCAATAAACACGTCCATAGATGTATGTAGTTGAGCTTTCCGAAAAGCTAATTGCATGTGCAAGTCTAGTACAAGCTGGGCATAATGCAAAACTACTAAGCTGATATTGATTTAAAACGTATCTTCAACATCTGACGAGATGTTTTGATTACTGGTTATGTCTTACTTATTTGATTCATATGATATTGGACAGCAACATATTGAGATCTACCAGTAAAGAATTATTCAATCCATCCAATTTCTTGAGTCTAATAATCACTCGTACACTGTCGGTCTCCTGGAAGGTTTTCAACAGCGTTTCTCCAACTGAATCACTTCAAAGATCACATAAAAACGCGATGAAGAAGTATTTCTATCGGATGATTAATAATATTTTGAGAATAAGAAAAGAACCAGTGGGGAACCCCAAATCAACTAGCGATAGCAGTGCCAGCAACTACTGAGCAACTGGTGGAGTTGCCGTTGCTTGTATTTGAATGCATGTACCGTGCTGGGTTGCGCTCGCCAGTTGCTTTCGGTGAGAATGGCTAAGGAAATTTTGGTGATACTCACTTAGAATGCTAGAAAAAAAGTTGGATCGGACTTGGTAGATCGTTCCATATTCTCGTTACACAAAGAGCGAAGGAGCGGATTTACAGGCCACCTATATACTGTTGCAACTCACTCACTTGAACTAGGCACCAAAATTTGCTAATGCATGTATGTTTATACTTGCATGAAAAGCTACAGAATAAAATATGCAAAAGGAGCAAAATCCGGCTGTCATTAGGTTGAGAGGAACGCAACGATAGCGATTTCGGTTACCGAAATGAGATAGAATATGTGTGGAAACTTGAGTCAACCGATGGACGAGATTTGTTATTACCTTCTGTCCCTTGATGTGGAATATGAAGGCGGCCTTGAGCTGTCCGACGGTGTCCTTATATGCATTGTAAACCTCCTCGGGATTGAGGTTATAGATGGAGAGGTTATTGGCAGCAGTGGACAGGGTTTCGTTCACGAAAGAACTTTCTACAGGTGTCATCACTCCACTTTGGTTCAGAAAGTCGGTTGTCTGGTCTCCGATAGCAGAGGAGTTGCTGCAGATCAACACTAATCCATGCAGCTTCGAGAAGAATACCGGAGTACCGCCGCAGATGGAACCTCCTACGAAACAAAACTATGAGATGACATATTCAAAAGAATCTGACCCAGTTATGTACTCCGATTACACAAGGTAATCCAAGAAATGGATGAAAACATCTAAAGCAGAAAGTGAATTTTATGTAGTAAAAACAAGTTATAGAATTTACACAATAAGCAGATAGTGGACAATTCCGGTTTTTGTTATTCTCACCTAATAAATAGTCCTGGGATGCATTGAACTCGACAGTGTCGGGATCTTCTTGGGGCCTGATCACTATTACAGATTTGAGGTTATAGAGGTAAGCTGTGTTGCCCGACAACAGAAACCTGTATGACAAGGATTCACTGGAATGTTCCTCTCTGTACAGGCCCGTAATTTTTAGAAGAAAGAAGTCTCTTATATCTGCGTTTTCTTCAGTCGCAAAGGATATGAGCGCATAATGGACCTAAAATTCACAAAAATGTCAAGGTATAACAGTGACTTGTTTTAATACTGCAACTCAACAAAAAATGTCGAAGTAGTGAGTACAGTTACACAACAAAGATGATCCAATGCATCGATTATCCTTTACCTAAAAACAAACTATTTTTTATGAATAAGATTTCTGGCAAGTTTTGACACATTACTATTTATTAATGTGTACGCAAGGTCATTCAAGAAATGCTGTAAAATCATGCAAGTGCAAGCAAAATCTTCAATCAACTCCACTATCTTACCAGATAATCAGTGGAACTAGTATGCGAGACCTGTAAATTAGTTTTTAAATGCAGTAATTGTTAAAACAATTTTTAAGCAAAAATCAGAAACCCAGCAACGTTTATTTCAAGGAAAAACAAAAAACTATAGAATATAACATGTATGACAACAGACGGAAAGGATTCTCCAAGAAAAAACAACTGTTTAAGATGTGTTTACCTGAGGTGATGCGTGCATGTTAACAGCACCAGCTAGTACGATAATTCCATCTTTATCCGGTCTTATGTCGAGTAACCAAGTATCTATCTCAGCTTGGTCACCACCGCAGCCTGGCCATACTGCAGCCCTGAATCTGTTTATTGTTGGAAACAAGAATTTTTATAAGTTGTACTATAAGAAATATTTGTAGTTGAACAAATTATCACAATTACGAAAATAAGTAATGAAAATAAATAAATTTAGTTTGGCAAAACTAAACAACATGCTTTAATAGCAAATTGAACTAAAAAGTATAACAAAATTTTCCAAGTGTAGGAAAGTTTGTGTTACTGAAATAGGAGATCCAACAATCAAGTATGACGATTTAATTTTTTGCTAATATCCAAAATTAAGATATTAGCAAAAAATTCAATTATAATAAAAAGAGTGGGGTGCTTGATATTAAATGTTTTTCCAAATCAATTATCCATACTTGATTGTTGGACTTTCTATGGCAGTAACACAAACTCTCATATAGTCGAAAATTATTTTCTAGTTTTTAGCCCGATTTGTTGGTACAGTGTTTTTTCTTTACTTTTTTTAAACTAGTTTATTTTCTTAATTTAACGTCTCAAAATTACAACAAACGTATTTATAATCAACAGAATCGTTTTCTGGTTTTATATTTCATATAAAATTTACCTCCAATTTTTTTTCGACGTTTCTAAAAATTTTTCAAAAACACCAAATTTTTCACGAATTTCCAAATTCAAATTTTTTTTTTCTGGTTTTATATTTGATATTAAATTTACCTCCAATTTTTTTTAAGTTTCGATGTTTCTAAAGATTTTTCAAAATCTCCAAATTTTAAAATTACTTTTCAAACTTCATAATATTCCAAAATTTTGGAATCCAAGTTTTTTACGAATTTCCAAATTTTAAAACAATTGTCAAATTCGATTTTTCACAAGATTATTGTATTGTCATCGACCCTTAGCCCCTGTGCAAATTTTCAAGTTAGTCGAACTTATTGAAATTGGTGAAAATTAAGTTGGAATCATCGGATCGTACAACAGATTCCGCATTCTGATTGAGCCAAAAAGTATATGAAAAGATATAGTGAGTGAAATCAAATTAAATCGACAGTTTAAACCTAATGTTAAGAATTCAAAAATTGAAAAAAAATAATTACCTATCCCTAACGGATCGTGCTACATCGCAGGCCCAAGCGAGTTGGTCCTGTTCCCTGTGTTTTATCTGCCATTTTTGTATTGAATGACCTGCCAACACATATACAGTGTACGCACCATCTATAGAGGGCGCTGTCAACACGCGAACCAATCGTGTTTCAGCAGCATGCTCGCCACCTGATAATGGTCCGAAGATCAACGACGACATACGTTTTCCGATACCTGTAAACGTCCGTCGTTCAGAGCTAGGAAATACTGATGTAATACCTCAAAACTTATCGTGTAGTTGTTTTGGTGAGGGGGTAGATAATGCAGGTGTATAATAAAATCGAACATTAAGTACTTGATGTTAAGTGTTACTTCATGCATTTGAGGACAGCTTACCTCCGAGCCAACCAGCAGGCTTTGTAAGTGGCCTGCAATGCAACTTGGGCCTGCACGCACCACCACTGTCCTGGTATGGTCTGATAATGGCCACAGTGCAGGTGGTGGTAGCCAGAACGCACCCTATATCTGCGCTCGCATCTGTCAGGCTGTCGCATTCTTGCCCCTGTAACTCCACGCTCTGCTCTACGTACGATGTTTCATGCGCCACTGCTGACCAGTAACGCACCACTCCTACCACGGTACAATAAAAAACATTTATATACCCGTATATAACTCATGCACAATATGTTAGGTAGGCAGCAATATGTTCAGATAAATGACTGTTGGTTGAATAGAAGTGTAACTGAAGTGGTAGTACCTCAGGGGTCTGTAGTGGGTCCATTGCTGTCAATCATCTTTGTAAATGACTTCAGTATGTCAAAACTTGTCATGTACATAAATGATACACTGATTGTCATCAACACAACTAATATAATGTCTCTGCCGCAAAAAGCTACTGAAGAGTGGCACAGTGGGCAGCAATGGTTTTTAGATAATGGACTCCTACTTACCACTGAAACACAATTTATCAAGTTTGGCCACACAAATCATAGCTTTGATAGCAGCCTGGGGGGATCAATAGAACATGTCTATGCTACAACATTTTTGAGAAAACAAATTAACTAATGCCTAAAATGGAAGCCACATGACCATGTTTGCAATAAACTTGATTTAACATCTTATTGTCTTAGGCAGCTGCAATTTCTGGCTGACAGCCCTTTGCTGCTGATATACTAGTTTGTGTATGTCTATTCTTTTAGTTTTCTATTTTTAAACTGTAAGCATATAAAAGACATGAACACCTTTTAAGTACACTTACATCATTAATAAATAATAATAAGAGGATTAGACCCAGATGAGAGCCCTGTGGCACACCAGATGGAAAGGTTATGTCATAAGAGTTATACCCTATTTCATGAGTACCCATCATGGTAGAATAATATCTCAAAATTCCTCAAATCGGCACAAGACACATAATTCTGACAGATCCGTCAATGCCAGGTAGACAGAGCATTATTTTGCTTTGGTTTTTTGTACGCTACAGATTCATTTTGTACTTGCTAACAGCTTTTTATTTAGAAAAGTTCATTTGCTTACGAAAAACCAAACACCACAAACAAATTTTACTACATTTGTACCCGATTCATTATTGCCAATGTTGCAGACCAACACATGTCACTTGCTGATCAGCTGATCATCTCAGTAGACGTCAAAGCGTGATGGATACTCATAAAATAGGGTATAGCATCACCCATTTTCACACACTGTTTACAGTTTATGATGAACAAACTAATCCAGAATAGATAGTACCAGTAACACCTGTGTTTTGCATTACTATGTGTTAGATATGCTGTGATAGCATTGCAAAGTGATATATTACCCTCTGGTGAAACGGCTATACAGGAAGGAGTACTGTGTATATTTGTTTGGAAAACAGACACCAACTCAGCTTTATGGGCAAGGTCACTTTGAGGTAGCTGCAGCTCATAGCATTGATTGAGGCTGGCATGCTTCCTTTGTGGTGTCTGTGGGGTACTGCTCTGAGTTGCCACTTGCTTATACTGCCAAATCAAAAGTCGACGTCCACACACTATCCATACATAACCAGATTCACTTATTCTCGCAGACACAAGCTGGTTTCCTAAGATTCAAAAATCAAAGACAAAAATCAATGAACAAAGCTTATGCTGGAAGTCATGGTCATTTTGATAAAGAGAATGCATACTCAAGTAATTTTGAATAATGATACCCTGAATAATTCATATAAAAACAAACTATCAAATATATGACTACATATGTCTCTTGATATAAAAATGCATTTCAACAATTGTTGCTGAATATAACTGTATCGATATGAATTAAACTGATACTAGTTAAGCTTTAATATATATACTTACGATCAGCAAAAGTAAGTGCTTCAGTGATCAACACTGGCAATGATTGGCCAAATCTTTCCACATAGTTCTGTGCAGACCTCAAAATGATCTGAACTGATTGAGAGGACTTCAGCCGCCTGCATACATAATACATTTATACATAAAATTATTATTCTCTATAATATACAAACTACAAATAGAGGAAGTAAAGTTGACTTTTTAACAGCTTCTAAATTATAGACTAAACGGTTTACATTTTTTGTATTGGTGGGTACTCACGAGGACTTCCTAAACGACGAAGGAAGAATTCTTTTAGACGAGGAAGAGATGCTCTGTCGTGATCTCGGCGAATAAGGGCTTTTTGTAGAAAAACTACTTTGAAAACTTCTATCCATTGTTAATTCGATTATACAGTACAGATGAATTCTTCTTGATTAGACTTCAAAACGTACTAGGGCCAGGGAAAAAACAACAGATAGTAGCAATTCACTGAAACACATAAATACAGTACAATTTGGTTAAACAGATCTCCAGATACAAAAGCACAGATTCTCAAAGAAAGGATGCTGTAAAGCTTTGATAAATATGCTTTATTTCACTTAATTTTCTATATTTTTTTCTGAAAATGTTAGGTTAGATTCCCGGCATTTTTAAAGTTGACGTTACCACAACGTTACTGACACTAATCCAATTCAAGCGGATAACCAAATGGAAATGGTATTTACCATTTTGGGTTGGTATTTACCAATCCGTTCAAGCGAGTGTAGTTATCGGTTTGGTTATAAGATCCGTGACGTCACGAATCAGCTGTTATATGTCATAGTTATCACCGCAAAATTGTGGTATTTACCCAACTCAAGAGTAGTTTTATATTTCTGGTTATTATTTGAAATGTGACAAGTTAGAATTTTGCCGGGTATTGGATATTGTTATTGTAATTCAGCTTCATTTTTGAGAAAAATGATACAGGCTGACTTCAGTTTTACCATAAAGTGGAGCACCTTATTAGTTATACTCATTACGGTTGTTGGGGACACTTTAAATGTAGTTCCTAGCTTAACAAAGTATCCTGTGTAGCCATATACCACAAAAATATTAAAATATGGCCATATAAACTTACTAGATGATATCCACCTGTACGGTTTTGCTAATTTCTTTTTCCATCATTTCTGCTGAATCAATAAATGTTTTCTTTGACATGCGGAAAAATTTAGAGAATTGAAAGTTATCATAGCTACAAAGCCCATGGTTCCCTCATTAAAAAAAAATCTGAAAAAAACGTTTCTCCCATGAATATTATGAAAGGTTTCTTATTTAAACTTTCCATATACAGTTGTAGACGAAAAAGCACCGATTATTAAGTGATAATAAAAATAATCAGAGATTATATACGCGCTTTTCTAAAATAAACAACTTGCAACAAAACCGCGGTTAAAACCAACGCGTTCAAGCGATTCGAGTAACTGACGTCATCAACCAATGTGTCATCTTGAACCATATTATAACCGCGGCACATAACACAGAAATTTTGGTTATTCGCTTGGATTTGATTACTGACACCCTTTGACAACAATGGGTTTGTACCAACAACGCTGCGTACCGTACATTGTACCGTCACGCACGTGCGCAGTCCGCTTGAAGTGTTCCAACACAAACCTATGACGGTTCATGGGACGCTTGATACACTGTTCCAACAGATCTCCGACAGTTCAACGAACGGTTTTTGGACCGTCAAAACAGTACCTGGTCCGTAGCGAGGACTGTGAGTCCACACATGCGCATTGAATAGAAATTAGATTATTGAAATTTGAAGGTTATAAGGATAAGGAATGTTGTTTTGCCATGGAGAATCAAAATATCCCAGGCAATTCATCCGCCGGGTAATAGAGATGATTGACGTTCTGACTCTAGGAAATCAGAACACAGCATAACATGAAAACAACAATTTTAACATGCATACTTCTGTTGTTTTTATTGGTGTCTTATATATATAGCACATAATCAATTGGACACTGCTTTAGAACTGTTAAATAGTGATATTGAAAAAATTATGAATTGGTTAAATGTCAATAAACCTAAACACTAATAAAACAAAATGTATGTCAATAGGGAAACATTTAGGTGGCAATAGAATTAGGCTCATGATGAATGATGCAAAAATTGAAGTCGTCAAGTCATTTAAATATCTTGGTATATATGTGGATAGTAAACTACTGTTTCACGAACATTATGAATACATTATTTCTAAAATATCGAAAAAGATAAATTACTTCTATAGAGTTTCTTATAATCTTAGTATGTATTCCAAAAAAATTATGTATAGCACTATAATTCTTCCCCAGTCCTGATTTTAAAGATCGCTTGCTTAAAAAATATGAATGGACTTCTATAGGCCTGCAGTTCCAAATATCTCGTGTTGAAGCAGTAAAAAAATTAAAAATTTACGCACATTCTTCAATAATGAAGTAAAGAAATTAGAGAAAAAGCAAAAAAGCGGGGCAGTGCGCTTTTCAATATAGCAATTGTTTCGCTTTCAAAAGTTTGATTGTTTTAAAAGGCGCAGATGATGCTGTTTCAACACTAGAAACGGAAACACAATCATAGGTAAGTATTCTGTTTTAATGAAAAAAATACAAATAAGAACGTGGCATGGAATCCTTTTTGTTGCTTTCGACTCAACATAATAAAAGCGCTACAAGCCGCCGCTGCAAGAGACACCTTCTCCATAGCGAGGGATGGTTTGTCAACTATCATAAATTGGTCGTGTATGAATGTATTGGCTAATTCCTTGAAATTGCTCGATATCGCTCAATATTGTTGTTGCAGAACATTTTTGGCAAATTGATGCTTGTTGCCGGTTGCTGTAAATTGCTTGTTATTTTGTTCACGCACAATGGATTACTATTGCTCCCAATTGAGCAATTCTTATTGACAGTGTAAATGCACTTTAACGTTGCTTACAACGCAAATTAGACCGGTTCCACACGATGTGGCGAATGCCTTACCACGTTGGACACATGGCCATTCGCCACATCGTGTGGGATAGCGCGGATGGATTACATTTGTCCAACGTTCGCCACATGACACGTTCGGGCTCTTGTCGGTAAATTTGACCCGCGTCAAAGGACGTTACAACGTTGGAAGCATGGTTCGTTACGCTCCCACACGAGATGTCATGTGTTTAATGGTTTTAGGTTAGAACCAGTAGCGTCATAATACATTAATTACTTGTTTGCTGTAATTGTGATGAAGTAGTGGTTTGTGGGAAGTATTTTGATTTAAATATTCATAATAATGTAAGTTCCGTAACTAACTTTTGTACGTTTCGCAGGTGAATTATGGCTGGTTACTACCATGAAAATGACGAAAAAGCTCTGCAGTTTTTTAAAATCGGTATAGTGACGGCGGAGTTATCGTCGAAAATCAAACAAAAAAACGGTCAAACTTCGTTTTTTGACATTTCTGAGGTTTCTGACAGACTTAAGATTTGGTCGCTGAAGATAGATCTGAAATTATTTTTCGGCGCTCGAAAAAATTGTTTCATCGTTCATTTTGTATAATTTTTCCTTCAGTTGTAACAGTAAAGGTTCAAGCGCGACTTTACACCGATGCAATAAATAGACGTTGGCGCTACCATGCGTTGAACGTCCGGGACTAAAAAGTTCGTCTCATCGTGTAGGAGAGACACTTGCCAATTGTGGGGTGTCGAACGTTGTAAGTGTAAGCAGCGTTGTACACAACGCTGGAAGCATCGTGTGGGACCCTCATTAATGTAAGCCCTCTTTTACACAGGCTAGAGATGGAAGTTCACGGTACGCATTAATAATATTCGTAGTTAGCTAGTACTCGTATTCAATTATTCGATACCCCAATGACGTTGACGTTGTTGACTAGATGACGTCACGTCACAAATGAATAGGATGTTTGCATTGAATAGCAATAATTTTTGATAAATTCAGTCAAAAAGAAAATTTTCCAAAACTCAAATACCTAACTGCTGAATAAATATGGGAAATGTAGACACGAAATTAAATTTTAGAAAAGCTGTCGTGCAACTAACATCCAAATCTGAGGTACCTATTTTAGTTCTCTCTTGTGCTTTTTGTAAACATATTTGCCTTTTAGCCCATAGATGCAAATGATGACAGTTTCTGGGAGCAATTTTGGTCGGAAAACGTAACAAATATACAGGACGTTTTCACGCTAGTACCAGCGTCAGAAATTCGCCAATTACGTGAGGATGCTCCCACAAATTTGGCTACCTTATGTTACAAAACGGTTGAAAAATTAGTTAAGGCTGTGGATAACAGCTGTAGGACCCAACAAGAACAACAGACAGGTGAATACAGTTTGTCTCTACAAATATACAGGGTGTCCGCAAAGTTGGGGTTTTCCTTTACACGACGTGTAGATCTTGAAAACATAAGCAATTTTTCTTAGTAGCATATACACCAATGCCCTAAGGGAACCGAGATAAAGGGCTCTGCAACATCAAAAATATCTGAATACCGTCCTGTAGCCGCGACTCGCGACATCCCCAACTGGTACCGGCTACTAGCTGAACCCGATGACAGAACTGGGTCGGGGGTCGGGGTCACTGTGTCAGGTCAGTATGCAACCTTCAACCGACGGTAAAGGGTCACGCGTATAGAGGTAACGAACCCGTATAATCGATTGCGTTTAAAAAAAAAAAATAATAATGGCACACTCATACACCAATAATGAACTCGTTGATATGTTGTTAATTTATGGCGAATGTCTTCAAAATGCTAAAGAATCGTCGCTAGTGTATGCAGATCGTTTCCCTAGACGACATCATCCAAGGCCCCGCAGATTTGTGTACCTGGTCCAGAGAGTCAGGGATACGGGCCATTTGGAGGAATTTCGAGGTGGGCACAGTGGAAGGCCTAGACAACCACGAATGGTGCAAGTTGAGGAAGAACTAAGTACTGAATCGCGTAGACGAGAATCCCTCAACAAGCACTAGAGACGTGGCTAGAGAAGTGCAAGTATCAAAAACTAAAGTGTGGCAAACGTCCAACGTGTACAAGCCCTTCAACCTGACGATTTTCCAGCAAGAGTGCGGTTTTGTGAGTGGTTGTTGCATCAACATGACAATAATCCGGACTTTTTGAAGTGCATATTGGTGACAGACGAATCTGCGTTCACGCATAGTGGGGTGAATAACTTTCGATTTCAGGCAGAGACGTACTTAGCCCTTCTCGTCAACTGGAGAGTGAGTACTTTTTCCTTTATTTTTTTTTTACTTGGTCGCCCGCGTTTCACTACACATTAAATTTGCTATTTCAAGAGTAGTTGTTTCTGAAAAGGAAAACCCCAACTTTGCGGACACCCTGTATATATATATATATATAACATATTTTTTTCCAGTTTTGAATTGTGCTAGACTATTAACAAGAATCCTACCATACATTTTTGAGGATCCTGAATGGAAAAGTTTCTTCTGGGCATCTTTGCCTAGTCAAGGAGAAGATGAAGACGATTCTGTACCCTTAGCTCATTCCTTATTAAATGCCATTTGTGTATGTATTGTTCCTGTAGATATTTTTATGTATATTTTATATTTTTAAAACATATGTTGTAATAGAACTTCATCTGTAATTTATGTAGATAAATCTTTGTAGGATCTCCTCTTCTGCCCTGATTTTACAGTAGCTGCAAGTAGAAAAAGTGGACCTGTAAGTACTTTTGTTTGTCTTTAATTTTCTGCAGTAGTTATCTTTAATAAAAATGAAACTAGATTATAATACATGTGATGGATAAAGTGTTTTGATGAAACTTTTGGTACTAAACTATTTTATTAGGCAGTTTGGTCTATGAATGTCTACAGAATAAAGCTTAACCACTAAGATACTTTTAAATAATACTTTATTAAAGGACAGATATATTTTGACACAGCACCCTACAATTGATTTCCATAGTCTTCTCTCCTTCAAAAAGGCTGGGGTATTTCTAGATTTCTACTGTTCCATGTCGGCGTGAGTGTTCTCCTATTGTGAGGCTATGTTTCTTTTTGAATTGTACGGAATTTCAGGCTGATAAACAGATAATAATAATAATAATATTTATTCGCCAAAATACAAAAAATGGGCAAATAAATATGAAAAAACCACAGAAGGCATCGCCTGTGTGTGGTTTATATCTTAATAACTAACAATCAATCATATATGTGTATAACAATTATTGTTAAATCTAAAAGGTATTAATGTAATTGGAATTTTGTAGTTTTAGTTTTCTATATAATTATGTATAGTCATTCGTTGCACATTACTAACCCAGTCTTTCAATTTTCTTCTAAATTTTTTTCCAAAATTAAGTATCTTTATTTCGTTTGGTACTACATTATATAATTTAGCTGCTAAGAATTTAAATGATTTTTTGAATAATGTTTTGTGTGGTCTTTGGATATTAGATGAGCCTATTCGGAATCGTGTGTTATGCTCGTGTTTATAGGATTTTTTCTTTTTATTACAATACTTATGGTATAAGGTGGTGGCATGTAAGACATAAAGTTGTCTTGTATCAAGTATGCCCGTTTCTTGATATAAGTTGTTCGTTGGATATAATCTTGGCTTATGGAAAATGGCTTTCAAAACAGTTTTTTGTGCTATATTCAGGTCAGAAATATATGTCTTGCAGGCGGCACCCCAGGCTGTGATGCTGTATATTATATGGGTTTCAACTAAGGCATGGTATAGGATTCGCAGATAACTTTCTGTAAGAATGTTAGCAAACATTTTGAGTTTATAGGCAACATTTCTAATTTTTTTGATAACATATTTAATATGGTTATCCCACCTTAGATGTGAGTCTATAAATATTCCAAGATATTTCAAAGTGTTAACTCTATCGATTTTGGTCTTTTGGCCATGATAATTAACGGAAATTTGTTCGAAGGTAGGTAAAAATTTTGAATAGGATGTAAATGCAATAAATTTTGTTTTTTTGAAGTTAACTGTTAAAATTTTAGTATCAAACCAGTCAATGATCCTTATAAAATCCTGTTCAGCTATTTGCTTCAGTGTGCTCCAGTCATCAGCTTTATATAATACGAGGGTGTCATCTGCAAAACATATAATCTTTCCAGAACTGTTAATTTTGAATAAGTCATTTAAGTAGAGGCTAAATAATAGTGGGCCTAGTACTGTTCCTTGAGGCACACCACACTTGATGTACATTTTTTTACTGTAAGTGTTAGTGATTTTGACAGTCTGTACCCGACTTGAAAGGTAATTTTTTAAAAGGATTTGTGACGCTCCCCTAAATCCCAATCTTTCCATAACTTTGAGAAGCTCGACAGATGATATAAATGAAAAGCATTAACAATTTGATGCAAAAAGATATTTGTAACATAACAAAATAGAGCACTGACATGGTACAGTAAAAAACTATGAAAATCAAGGAAGCCACAAAGACATCCTACAATTGTAGGAACGACCGGCTATATGACCCTTAGTAGTTGGTAAATAATATGTTTGCCAAAATACTTCTCATAACTCACTCTTGAAACTTTAGTCTGGAGCCAAGACCATGTAAGAGTACTGATCCTGACTGAAACAAAAATTAATCGATCTGTTGAGCAAAAATTGGACGCTTTAGACAATATTGGAAGTGATATAAAAAAGAAGTCAAAAACGAATCTTATCACATGATGTTAGAGGACTGTGATTCCTCAATTACATGTGGGGAAAACAGCATCTACTGGCATCAGTGCTGACTTGGAAACACTGCAATACCTAAATAATAATGATATCAGCATTAAGAGCTCTAATGCTGTGGAACAACTTTTCCTGTTTGGGCATAAAAATATTTGTGAAGTGCCTTTTCTACTTGACTCAAAACCATAAAATTATGTTGTCACATTTACGCGATCAACGCATAAATAACAAGCGTTAAGAGCTTAAATGCTTATTCTACACTAAAGAACATATTTTCCTAATATAACACCTGTTTGCTGAGATCTGCTCCTGTGGAGTGACTTTTTCTTTTGAGGGTATCATAACAAGGCCTCATCAAAGGAAAATGTATGATGAAAGTGTTTGAAGAACTGGTTCTAGTTGTCAATTAAATTCTTAAAAGTATGATATTTTGTCACATTTGGGCGATCAACCCATAATAAAATAAACTCGATAAAATGTTTTCTCACAAAAGTATTTTATCTTTAAAAAGTATTTCAAAGATATGTATTTTGTACCATTCCAGAAAGTATTTTGTATCTGGTGTCTTAAATACTTTTATTAAACGGATTTTGTATTTCAGATACCTTATACATTGAGAACCAAATTTGTCTGACGGCTTTAATTCAATTGTGGTCGAGAGAGAAGTGTGTATAGACGCATATGTTAGAAAGAAATAGAAGCCGCCTTGATAGCGAAGCCAATCACCGCGGTACCTAGCAACGGTGACGTGGTAATTTGCTGCGTTGCCAATATCTTACACCAGTTCCTTAAATTAAGATGCATATTGATAATATGCGTTAATTTATTCCTTACGCCCAAATAATGGTTTTATTTTGAGCGTACACATTTCTGAATTGTGTCGAATCTGTTTAGGATTGATTCCCGATCGGTCCTAATGGCGCTCCATTTTAGGTCGGAATGAAAGGTCAGGATTGCCACAAATTCTGCAACATTGCTTCATTGGTTCGTTCGATAACACTGCATCTGGTACATTCCAGTGCAAGGTTTCCACCTCCATGATCATAGTTGACCGATGGGCAGTAATAATTTGTATTGCGTAAAGTTATTTGTTACATTTTGCGACAGCGCTGTGGTAACTCAAGATGTATTGATTTTATCATCATCGGTGTAATTCAAAGTTGATTCTAAAATAAATAAAAACTCACATCAAAACTGAAATAAATAATTCGAATCAAAATGAAAACAAAATATTAAATGAAATGTTCGAAAAGACCTCCTTGGGTTGGACAGTAACCTAACCTATTGTAGCAGCCTCTGCCAACATTGTCTGGTGCAACATATTGCCAACGCGGCAGATTGCACGGCCTTCTGCGTCACCGTTGCTAGGCAATGTGGCTTCTATCTCTTTCTAACACGTGTTGATACATACTTCTCGCGCTTCTCTCTAGTACAGATGTCAGACAAAGTTGGTTTTCCCTGTACATCGCTGTCTATATTTAACATATCCTCTTGTACTTTCAGGATAAGGCAGAAGAGTTATCAGCTATAGATAGTTGTGAATACATTTGGGAATCAGGTGTTGGTTTTGCACATTCACCATCAAGAAATCCTATTTATGAATCTAACAGGACCGAGTTGCTTAAGCTTCTGCTTACATGTTTCAGTGAAACCATGTACCACCCACCTTCAGACATTTCAGAAAACCCAAATAGATGGATATTGTAGGTTTATATTTGTTATACACAATTAACTAATATAGAAGTAATTATGATTGATTCATGGCAGCATCATATGAAATTTTATAAAAAATGCTGTTCAAGATTAGGGCAACCTGTAAGTCTTATCATATGTTTCAAAGAAGTATTTTTTTAAATTTCATTATAAAGGTAGCAGTCTGCTGAGACTGAAGCACAAGCGTAGTGGCTAGTGTTCTCTCCTTTCATACATTTATTCTAGAGATCTAGACTAAAGAATTCGTTTAAATTTGCATAATTCATACTGCAGACAGATTTTCTACGCTCTATTTCTTTTTACGGTTTTTAGCGGTTACATAATTTCATACAAAATTAGTAAACAGGATTAATTAACCACAATGTGCGGAGCTTAACTTCTCTAAGGCAAATTGCACATTGCCAAACCTGGTCCTTAATGCAGCTGCTAGACGTTTTTGCACACATTCTTGATGGTGAACTACCATTTTCATTCCCTCTTTGAAAATACACACAAATAAATTTGTTGTATCTTTATGCAGTGCTATGTTTTATATCAAATATCAACAAAAGGTAAACTCAAATCGCACCCTTATGACAAGCAAGTTGTCATACAGTGACAAGCATAAATGCGTACGTAGACCTATGAATGTGAGCACAAACAGACCTTCTCCCATAGAGGCCGAATGTGTTAAGGAGATGAATATATGGAAGTAATTCCAGTAGTTTTCTGTGACCCGCGAAAAACGAAAATCGTGAAAAGACCGGGTCTCTGTCTCAGTGCGAATTACCATTAGTGAATAATTCACAATACCATTTTCAAAATTAGGTAGACTTGTTTTTATTGATGCAAGCTGTAATTGATTTTTTCAATATCTCCTTTGTTGTTTAGTTATTTTGTTTTAAATAACCACATTTATTTTCAGGCATCTAACATCAGCAGATAACAGGCATGCCTTACCACTTTTCACCTCAATATTGAATACAGTTTGTGCTTATGATCCTGTTGGTTTGGGCGTTCCTTATAATCATTTGTTATTCACTGACTTATCAGAACCTCTAGTAGAAACAGCACTACAAATAATGATAGTCACTTTGGACCATGACACAACTATGTCCCCAAGAGCAGAATCAGAACAAAATGTGAGTGTAGGCTTAGTTCTTAGTTTAGACTTGAGCTTTGTCGATCTTTTTCTCACATATCATGACCAATGTTAGATTAATCAGATGATAACTATTTATGATTACTTGAATTTATTTCAGGCATCAGAAACACCAGATAATCTGTTTATCAACTATTTGTCTCGAATCCATAGAGATGAGGATTTTCATTTTATACTAAGTGGTATCGTTCGTCTTTTGAACAATCCTCTAGTCCAAACGTATTTACCAAATTCAACTAAAAAAGTTCACTTCCACCAAGAATTATTGGTATTTTTCTGGAAGGTGTGTGATTATAATAAGGTGAGTTATAGTATTATAATCTTATACTCGATGCACAATTACTTGAATATACAACTGATTGTAATAAGTTGCAATGTGTACACCAGGGTTGATAAAAATCATGATTTTTGTTATGATTATTGTTAAATTTATTATTTTGACTTGATATTTACTGTAAACGGTGGATTTTGACTATTAACAGACACCCCCCTAATAAAAGTATTATTTTTTGCATTAGCAACAGCTGGCGCTCGATGCAATGCGTTCGCAGCTGAACGAAAAAAGATGTCATGTGGAATGTTGAATAAAACCACGTAATAATGAAATTTAAGGCCGAGCCATTCAAACAAGTGAAGTGTGCAGAGGCAGCAATACACAATGTAGAACAATTGCAATGATGGAAATCACAGTTGAGCAGCATAGATGGGCATTGTCAACTAACGCCTACCTTCTGCCAGTTGTTCACAGCTGTGGCTTCCTCTGTATCTATCAAAATAATTTTCCTACATTTGGTGTGATACCCGAAAAGGCGAAGTTCAACTTTCATTCTTAGAAGAATGGCTGATCTTCCACTTAACCCAAAAACGCACTAAACTAACATATCTAATATAATTTAAAAAGAGGCACACGATTGAAATACCGGCATCATCAAAAATAAGAATTTCAAAACAATGTTTCAGCTAATACATATAGAGAAATCCATATACGACTGACATCGTAATGTGTACGAGGAGCGCGGGAAGTATGCAGTATGTATGTTAGAAAGAGATAGAAGCACCAAGTTGCCTAGCATCCTGAGTGACGAGGCCACGGACGCAGCTGCGGCTTGCCGCGTTGCCATCGGCGCACTCTTTCTAACATACGTATTGAACGCTTTTCTCTCGTACCTCATCAGAAGGTAGGAAAGAATGACAATCCAAAGAAAAAGGCTTGACGAAGAGGAAAGAGTAAAGAAGAAAAAAAACATATGCAATCAAATAATTACAGGTGCATACCTATTAAAGCATACAAAGCAGGGACAAAAAATTATATGGTTTCTAGAATTAAACTCATTCCATTGTAGTAGCGAGATCTCAGGAATGTGGCGTAATATTTAAAAAGTATCTAGTGTTTTGGATTTCAAATATTGAGGGTACAGCAACTTCTGGAAATATTATAGGAAAACGATTTTTCAAATAGAGCAGTATGATGTGCTTGCTGGAGGTGTGATTGTAGTTTTTGACCTCATGTTAACATTGTGTTATTATATAAGTTTGGAGGTGTTTTCATGGTTACAACATATGATAAAAGCATATGTCCTACAGTTCTCGTCTATCTTTCATATTCAACCAGTTTGTTTCTATTATGTGAAATAGGTTCTCTACGTCGAATTCTATGAGTGAGCCGTAAGCACGAGTTTTGTACCTTTTGTACTCTTTTTACATCGTTTTGGTCTATACACTTATTATATAAAACATCACAGAAATTAACATTTGATGGCGCAAGAACATAATTATGTCAGTGAAATTTTGGTGTTGATATTCAACAATTATAATAAATAATTGTTGATGCACTTTTTTACTCATTACTATTTTGCTATAATAACATAGTTTACACCAATAAATTTGAATTTGAATAAGTATTTTTTTATGTAGATGATTTTACCATTACTCTAAGGAATCTATGAACTTTCATGAAAAAAGTCAAGTTTGATTTAAATACCGTTTTTATAAAAAAATCACTTGAAATAAATCATTGATTTGATTCATTCAACCCACTGGTGTACACCCTTTTCTCTCATATGTTTGCTGTGGACTAAATATATCATTTCAGAAATTCCTATACTACGTCCTGAAGAGTAGTGAGCTTTTAGATATATTAGTTCCAATATTATACCACTTGAATGATTCTAGGGCTGACCAGTGTAAGTATATTCTATATTAAAACAGGAACTCATAATGCAGCATTTTATCTTGTAGCTAGAGTTGGATTGATGCACATAGGCGTTTTTATACTATTGTTACTTTCTGGCGAGAGGAACTTTGGTGTGAGATTGAATAAACCATATACCGCGACGATTCCAATGGATATTCCTGTTTTTACGGGAACACATGCGGATCTGTTAATTGTAGTTTTCCACAAAATAATAACGACTGGGCACCAACGCTTACAACCGCTATTTGATTGTTTGTTAACTATTCTAGTCAATGGTAAGGAAATATACAAGATAAAAGTATGTAGTAATATAGCTTTTGTTCGTCTGACTACAGGCAACCAGCCATGGGCAGTTGTTTCGTCCTATTTGGCAACTACTCAGCATTGAGCAGGCTTGGGCTTGGTGGACAACGAAAGCTATCAGTTCTACTTTATTCAAAGTATAAGGTTGATAATGATATTAATAAGTTTATTTCCAAAAGGCAGATACAGCCAATTGCAGGAAATATCAATAAAGCACAGATATTAATAACAACTTATAAGCAAATAATCAACAATAATATACTAGCTTACAACTTCATTAGGGTAAATCTCGATGACGCGAGATTTAGTGTCATTAAATATGTCGCAGTTACTAATACTATTGAATAGTGCACACATCCTGTTAACCAGAGACTTGGACAAAACATTGGATTGACAGAAATCACAGTAAAATCTAGTACAATAACGCTTATTGTGAAGTAAACTGAAATATTTTGCGTACTTCAAGCGATTTGATATACAAATTGTTGAGCAATACATTATGGTCGAAGCCTCTTTGTGGATAGAAACCATTGCATTTGAAAAAATATACTTTTGATAGATAAATATTCACGGATCACTACTGTGGCCGTTAGATGCCGACGAACGGAAGCTATATTACTAGTTTGTTCAATGGCGAGTAAATCGTATCTACTATAGCACTAGAATCGGCTGCATCTCGCGGCCACAGTGATGACTCGGCTGACAATGCGAACTGTGATACTCCAACAGACAGCTTACTATTTTCACTTTGGCAGTGGTCGGCTCTAATACTAGATGGCACTTTCTGCTGCCTTATTTCGATAATAAATTGTAATTAAAAAAAAAATAAAAAATACTCTTTAATAGCAAATCGAACTGAATAGTATAAAAGAATTTTCCACTATAGGAGACTTTGTGTTACTGCAATAGAAAGTGCAACAATCAAGTATAACTAATTATATATTTTGGAATGAAATCAATATAAAAATTAAGATATTCACAAAAAAAAATCAATATAGTAAAAAAACGTGGGTTGCTTGATATTAAATCTTAGAATTAATTTTTTAGTTGCAATTTACAAAATTGAAGTTATTCTGAAAATATAGTTAATTGCACCCCCACGCTTTTTTACTATTAGTACTTATAATAATACTAAATTTATTAGTCATACTTGATTGTAGGACTTCTTTTGCAGTAACACAAACTCTCCTATACTTGAAAATTATGTTCTACTTTTTAGTTCGATGTGCTATTAAAGCGTTTTTTAGTTTTTTCTAGTCTCAAAAGGACAACAAAAGTACTTACGAGGTCTGTAAATTAAGTGGTGAGACTGGTTTTATTCATTTTTTCATTCAAATATAATTACAATTTTGTACTGCCACCATCAAAATAACTTCCATACAGCCATACAGCACTGGAGACGGTTCCTCCAGTCCTCACAGCAGTGCTGGAACTCCGATACTGGAATAGCCTTCAGCTAGTCGGTTACAGCCGTTTGGATGTTTTCGACTGTTCTAAAATGGATTCCCTTGAGGTGAGTCTTCAAATTCGGGAAGAGGAAAATGTCACAAGGACAGGCGATTGAGGCTGAGGTGCCACAGGAATGTTTTTACTGACCAAAAACACGTTATTGACGTTGCTATGTGACAATTACCGTAAAGCAACACTCAATTGTTTTTGATCTGACGAACGGATGTGTGAGTCAAATATAAATCTTTCCTGATCATTCTGACTTAACCGATGATCTGAACGCACAAGATCCCGGATTCTGTCGATATTAACATCGGTTCTGCAAGATGAAGGCCTTCCGCTTTGTGATTCATCTTCAATCGACCCTTTCCGTTCTGAAAATGGCTTAAACCACCTAAAAACATGGACTCTTGACAAAACACTATCTCTGTAGGCCTGCTGAAGTTTAGCAAAAGTTTCCATTGCACTGCGCCCAAGTCTGAAGCAAAAGCTGATAGCACACTTTTGCTCGAAATTGATGTCATTCATTCTTAAAAGTCTCATCACTCAAATTATGGACTTCATATAATCAATAGCTTCGATTTTTGGTACATGTATATTATAATTGAAAATAAATCTAAATTTACTTCCAAATTTTTTCAAATGTCGAAATTTCCAAATTTGTAACAAAATTTCCAAATATTCAAATTATTTTCGAAATTTTCAAATCCATTTTTTGCAAATTTAAAAACTCAAATTCTTTAAATATTTTCAAAGTAGTGTTTTTCCAAGATGACTTTTCGTGAAAGAATTTGATTCTTTCAGATATATTTTTTGTGTTGTTTTTTATTGTTTTTCACCGGAGACTGCACCTCCCAGATTATTGTATTGTCATCGGCCTTTGACCACTGTGCAAGTAAACAATGAAATTGGTGAAAATTAGGTAAAAAGATTCTGTTACATAGGTACATACATAAAGGTCACGCTAATTTAGTTAGGAATTAAGTGTCCATTTCCCTCTCTTAATTTAGCTAACAAATGAAATCATAACTTTGTACCTTTACAAAAGCTACCATGACAGCTGAAAGGTTTGTAATTCAAGATTCATTCAGATTCAAGTATCATCGATTGATATCTGTAATTAAAATCAATTGTTGTTAATTGATATTTGCAAAGTTCGCCAATAAAAATTTAAATCTTTAGCAAGATATTGTAGACATCGTATTTTATAGTTTTATCTACTGACTTTCATATTTTGTGTTATTTTCAGTTTCTCCTTACCTGAAAACCTTGTCAATGGTTGCAAGTACAAAACTATTACATTTATTAGAAGCATTTAGTACGCCATGGTTTTTGTTTTCCGCTGCTTCAAACCATCATTTGGTATTCTTCCTACTGGAAATATTTAACAACATAATCCAGTATCAATTCGATGGTAACTCCAACCTCGTATACACAATAATACGTAAACGTCAAGTATTCCATAGTTTGGCTAACTTACCGACGGATTATGGTGCTATAGCGAAATCTATGAACAGGTAAGTAGAACAATCAATCGATTTATTATCTGTTGGATTTTAGTTTTTTGGATGCAAGTCTTATATTTTCTAAGGATTTCAGCCTGTTTTTACTAGAAGTTGACTTTCGCTTGGTGAAATAATTTGACTTTGTTTTCTTCCCACACAAATTGGCGAGGAAGTATTGTAAATTAACATAGTGAAATGATTGGTAGCTTAGGCCGAGACCCTCATATCTGAAAATAAATAAAAGTCTAAATTGGTTGTTTGCGGATATATAGGGTGATTTATCTGAACGCCAAATATTTAATATCACATATCTCAGGTACTATTAAATCGGTTTTGTGGAAATTTTGCAAGAATCAAGGGCCGGCGTCGATTTTTCACTATTTTGCTTTTTTATCAAAATCAGCTGACTATTGAAATGTTTGACTATGTACAAAAAAGCCAATGAATGGTTCTAGTTAATTATCAAAATGGATTGATTGTGTCTCTTCTTATTTTTTTAAGTTAAATATTTTTATTTATTCAAATACCTTTTACTTTTAGCAGTTCATGCGACACAAAACTCAAAATTTCAGGGGTTATCAATTTGGTTTCATTAACATTTTATAAATTGGGACCGCGGTTGGCCGCGTGGGTCAGAGTGTCGTGCTACTGATCAGCCGGCCGGCCGGGTCGCGAGTTCGAATCTCGCCTTCGCCATGGATGAAAAACATTTTATAAAATAATGCTTAAAATTGAACTAAAGATGTTTCGGATTTTATTAAGTGCAACGCCCTGTAACTTATATTCTGAATTTATTATTTCGCAGAAAAAAAGAGCAGTACATGATATGAAATAAAGAGTTAAATTAATTTTATGCACTATATTTACTTTTTTCGGCAATGTTTCAATGATTTAATTCTTCCAACTGATATGGTACAACAATATGTTGTGCTTAAAATGGAAAAGGCACTAAATGTGCGATTCCACTAAATTTGACCAACTTAAAGGCAAAAATCCTCAAAAACGTAGTATGCCGGATCGAACTTGACAATTTTGTGATGTAACCAGATCTAACGTTGGGTTGTGATGAGAGCACATACACGCTATGTTGAAACCGGACCTGATTATTAGGTTTTTCTATGTTTTCATCATAATCTTGAATTGGTCTGGAGAGTCAAATTCACATCAGTTGGCAGAAAAAAAAATTAATAAATTACCGAAAACACTAAATAGGGTGAATTAAAATTCATTTTCCCTTTTATTTATGTTATGTGTTGCTGTTTCTTCTGTGAAATAATAAATTATAAATTTATAGAATAACTTACAGGGCGTTGCACTTGATAAAACACAAGGCAGTAAAAAACTGATCCGTAACTGGAATTTTCGGTTCTCAAAGTATATTTGGTTGGTAACCCTTAAAATATTGAGTTTTGTGTCACATAAACTGCCGAAAATAAAATATTTGAATAAATAAAAATATTTAATTAAAAAGCTAAAACATTAATTAGCACTATACATTGGCTTTTTGTTAAAAATGCGGTGTCCGCCCCTGGATTTTTCAACCGTCTATCTAGTTTAGCGTTACTCCTAGGCAACTTTTATGTCCGTAAAAACTGAATTTAGGACTTTTTTAATTCCAGATATCCATACTACCTACCACTTCACTATGTCCATCTAAGTACGGATATATACATATATAGTATATCACAATCATCTGCCGTCTGACTGGGCGATCTTTGTCCCTAATATAACTCGGAAGTATTGTTTGGATTTCGAAGAAATTTGTATAGAAGGTTACCATCATGCCAAGAATAAAAACGCTTTGTGTATTTCAAAACGATGTTCAACGGCGTTGGAGTTATGAGTGAGAAACGAAAATTTTTAAATTTCGTTTTACGAATTTCTGATCTCCTTTGGGCGTTGTTAATTTTTTTTGTCGAAGAATCAGCAGTTTTAAAAAATCACAAACTTCGTTCTTTCACGCTTTTGAAATATCTAGTCACTTTCAAATGTAGATAGTGATGAGAAAATGGTGTGACAACAATTACATGAGTTTCAATGTTAATAACACAAAATGTATGACTTTTAAATGATCCCTTGACAGACAGCTTCAAATTTCTGGGACTGACTATTGATCATAAATTAGATTTTAGTAATCATGCAGACAAATTGCTTACTACTCAACTAGCAAAGATTTCCTTTATTATAAGAACAATTAGTTACAATGCAGGAAAAAGCACAGCCTTCAGCAGTTACTTTGTCTAATTTGAAAGTAGATTGAGATATACGCAAGCCCTTTTGGTGTGTATGTTCCCAAAATTGTTTAAAAAAAGTGATTATTCTACAAAAACGAACTATCAGGTATATAAGAGCAACTCTGGAGCTACTTGCTGGCCTTTATTTGCATATCTTAAAATGTCTTATCATTGTCCTCTTTGGAAACAGTATCTCTTATTTTTTTAAATAAATCTAATTTTTGAATGAAATATAAGCTACAATATTAGACGAGAACAAGATCTCAAATTAGTAGTACCTAAATCAACACTTGTGAAAGACTCAGTTACTTATAATGGTCTGAAAATTTACATATCTCCCTGATGCTAGTAAAAGAATTAACAATTTAAAGATATTCTGCCGTGAACGTTTTAATATGTAATCCATATATACCATGTGTGAGTTCACCGTTCACCTGCTTAAGATTCACCTATGTAATTATGTTATAGTTTAATTCTAACTGAGCTTTGTCATTAAGAATGATTGTATTCTTTAGACAATAGAGCATATTTATCTATTGATAGTACCGAATCTTTCTATTTTGGTACCGTGAAGATATCGTTTTAGGGCTTAATATATAAATATCAGAGAACAGCCAAACAATAGTAATCAGTGCCTTGCTAGTCCACGTTTTGATCCATCATTCATTGTAGGCGGACCAAAGGCCGAGATACAGTCACCTCATCATCTGAAATAGACAGTGGTCGCGCGGAAAGCGATCCTTCTCACGGTGAAAGCGGTGAGAAAGAAGAAGTGGCGATGGAAGGATCCCGACCGGCGTTGCCTGCTGAACCGGGCACTTTGAATGCCACATTGCCCGACACACCCCACATCGGACAAATGACCGAGCGCGAGTCTGCCCATCCACCAGCCAACGAATCAGAGGGGGTTGTGGGCGTGACTGGTGTAGAGGATATGAAGGATCTAAAAGAAAAGGTACAAGCATATATATGTTTAGCATCATTGCAATGCGTAATTGAGGTCTCATCTGAGATTGGTCATATGGTTATCATGTTATCAAGTCCATGTTTTTCTGACCGCTGAACGAAACCACATGAGTAGAACTGACTCATTACTGACGTTTCGGCAACCTCAGCGGCCTTTTCCAAACTACGAATTAAAAGGACATTGCGTGGAAGTAGGGTGAAGTATACGAGTTTATTCGTTTTGCATTAGTGTGAAGGACATTGGTTTTGGAAAATGAAATACAGTTTTCAAAGTTATGCAGTAGTTACTTAGGCAGTGAACCAATATTTAAATGCAACAACAAAATAATCTCAATGATTTGCTTTTTTATATTCTTGACAAAAAGTGACGGATTTACTTGCAAATTACCTGATCTTAAAATGACTTTGGCGGTCATTGCAAAGGATATACTTGAACTTAAAATTTTCCGCGATTTGCATTTCATAAATTGAAAATCGACGTTTCCGGTTTAAAATGCATTTGATCTTCAAATTACCTTTATGATCAATAGTCAAGGCCATGGACATACTTGAACTTGAAATTTTTATGTTCTTTTTGTTTCCGGAGTCAAAAATACGGGTTTTCATTAAACAAAACTGCCTTGACATGTGCTTGGAGGTCATAGCCAATGTCACGATTGAATGAATCTTTTCAAACCTTAAAACTGTAATACACCATTTTTCTTTAGGAACTGTATTTTTCGAGATGTTTCGTCTTTTTCCTACTTTCTGGACATCCTCAAATATCCATGAAGATCATGGTCAAGGTCATGGGCAGAGTCATAGTTTAATGTCTTTTCCCGCTCTTTACATTTCCGGTGTCAAAAATGGGGGTTTCATTTTAGAAAACTGACTTAATCTACAAATGACCTTAAAGGTCATAGTCAATATCACGTTCAAAATCACTAATGAATGCGGCACCCGTATTACGTTACATTATATCGATTCTTTCTGACGTTATGTAGGTTTTTTTGACATGTAGGTTTTTCTATAACATGTCACCTTTGAACTAGCTAACGATCACTTCAGGCCCACTTGTAGTAGGCGCGGAATGAATTAGCGGCACACTGGCAGCTACTTTAGCACACGATTTTTTGAAATCTCTAGGGTTTTTACGAAATAAGTCTGAGGATTGTCTACGAACGCACACTGCGATGGTGTCGCCTGGCTGGTTGTACAGGGCGGTGTGAATGTGTGTGTACAGGGTGATGAAGGTCGTTGTACCGGGATGATGCGAGCCGTAGTGGGGTGCACAACAAAACACCTTTGATCCCGCGTCTTATATTTCACAATATTCCACTGGGGAATCCCTGGACACTTTGAAAATACCCTCCGAACAGCCTCCGGACTCCTTTTAACCTAGGACAAATCGGCAGGGTTATTACGTAAAAAACCTATATAATGTCAAAAAAAACGATAAAATGCCCATTTCTTGACTAAATAGGTTAGTGTGCAAATAGTTGATTCCGCGCTTGCTGCAAGTGAGCATGAAGTGAACGACAGCTAGTTTCAGGTTGACGTATTGTCGGAAAACATACATAATGACATAAAGAAATCTACATAATGTAAAAAAATACATGTCACGTTTCAAATTACGTAATAACCCTGTCGTGGGAATCCTGGACGAATGGCAGTCGTACTCGAGTGCCACTGTGGCTATCATGACAGCTGTCGGTGATCACTCGAGTTCCGCCTTGTTCCTCGTATTGAGAATTTTCTATCCATGATATAACTTGCAAATCTGTTCAATTTACGTGTTTAAAATTAACCCATAAGTATGTTGAAATAAATAAAGGGTAATATTATAAATGATGTCTTTTAAATTGCAGAAAACCTCAAAGAAGGATGCTTCAAAAGTAAAGAGTTCAAACGGAAACGAGTCGTCATTTTCCAGATCGGTGAAAACGGTAAGTTATATGCTTCTGTAACTATGCATTAAACTGGACACTATTAGGCACAATTGAAAAGGGGAAGTGATCCTTATGATTCTCAAATAGGCCTTGCCCTGTTTATAGTATAGTATTAAACTGTCTTATCACGAGTATTAAGTAACTGGGCTTTAGAGGCTAATGAAATACTCTAACTCAAAACTATTCGCGATCATTTCTATTGGCTTATGTGGGAATATTATAAACAATTAATTAGGAATTCTAAAAATTTTACTGAGCCTGGCACAATACCATACATACCATAAATAAATTTATTGATCACATTATGTATTTACAATGTACATGTGAGGTCTTACAACCTAATGTATTATCTATCCGAGTGACGTCATAGCATCAACGTACTGATCAACTGAATAGAACAGTGGTTTAGCAATGTTTTTTTAGCAAACTTTGAGACGTAGCGATGAAAAATTATGTTTATTTGCATTGACGAGTAAATTATGTAATTTAACGTTAGGTTTGATATTTGTTTAGATTTCTGTGATCATAACATATGACTTCAAAAATATAAATTTATGCAAGTGGTAATATTTGTAGATTCTTGAAGTGATTTCTGCACGTTGATCCATACCTGGAATTTGTAATTATTCTCAAAGCCGTTTTTTATAAAATAAAAACTTTGCTAGATGCTACTGAATTTCTCCAGAGCATTGTGCCATATGTAATGTGACTATGGAACACTACCCGCAAAGTATGGATATCGAGGCATCTGCTTAACTGCCTAATAACAAATAATTGTGTAGACAGTCTAGAATGTAAATAATCAATGTAAGATGTCCAGTTTAGTCTGGTATCAAGTGCTATTTCTTACTTTATATTGTTTTTGTAAGATCCAAATCAGAATAATGTTCTGTTGTCTCTAGTCCACATTACGGAGTGAATTCAAAGAGTTTGGAAATAGATCAAATGCGATTTGTTAAATACTTGTGGCTCAAATTGGATGGGAGATATCCACCCCATGGCTTTCATAATGATGTCCTTCTGAGCCTCTGCGATCTGTCGAATCTACCAAAACACAGATAATTTTCAAAGTACTCAACAGTAAGATTGATTACCCTTTTATATTACTCGACTTATTCTCTTGTCTATCTATCTTCCCGTCACTCGTACAAATTTGTTGTTGTCATCACCTGTGTGGCACCATAACTTCCTTTTTTCAATTTTAATAAAACCCATTGTATGATTCAGAATATTTTTATTTGTTTTTTACTTCCCACGACTACTAGCGGGGAAGTATTGTAGAGATATTTTTTTTGGATATTAGATGACATGTAGATCACGAAAAACCATGGCAACACAATGGTATCGTGGAAGCATTGCGAGGTAAAATTTTAAAACAGACAGCTCTTAAAATTGGTCTGAGTCATAATTCTTCAGGACTAATGAGTACGTTGATCATCGACTCCTTGAAACGCCACAGTGAAATTTTTGATTTTCCTGTCTAAAATAGTCAATCGTGTCAGATTGCCCAGAGGTGCTTGCACACATAAATCATAATGGTAATGAAGGACGAACGCGCAATACAGAACTGTTTACGATTCCACATCCTTCTACGAATTATGAAAACCAGTTACTAGAATTCTCAGATCTGGCAACTGTGCTGTAACCTACAATATTCAAGTAGATAATTTCAGTAGCACTATTAGGCACATCGTGGCGGCAGAGAAAAAGGCCTAAAACGAAAAAAGTTAAAATCGCTCAAACTTCATTTTTTGAAGTTTCTGAGGATCCTGATCATTTTTGAAAAAAATTTCACAGGTAAAAAAGCAGGCGTGGGGGTTGTAAGGTGGTGGGGAGGGTTTATCTCAATTTGTTGATGCTGGCACATTTATACGCTCCCAACGTTGGTAATTCTACGCACCTATTAGACATATTTCACACATCTCAGATTTGTCTGTACAGGGTGGCCAACTAAGAATGTATCTTTGAAACGGCTGAGCCGATTTTAACAACCTTGGGCTAGTTGAAAAGAGTTATTCTTGGGCTACAAATGTAATAATAATATATAATAAAAATAGAAAAATGTATAATAAAGTTTTGTTAGTTTCACATGTGGCCACTTAAGGGCTTTTTTCTACATTCCGGCAGAAATGGTTAATTTTCTCAAAAAAATTAAAAGCATTATGATTTTTTTATGAAAAAGTAGCTAAGTACAGGTTGGCCAACTAAGAATGCGAGGTACTGTATCTATCCATTGTAGGGGTTTCCGGCAAAAACAGTTATCACTAAAACGGCAAAGAGAAAAACCTGGAAAATATTTTCAAGTTTCTGAAATGGCGGTTAGGGGGCGTAACTGCAATCTTGAATCTAAAAAAGTGATGATTTTGTGAATACAGCTATATTAACCGAACAAAAAAATACCTGATCTTTAAATTTGAGGATAATCTGAACCTTTTTTGTTTGACAACTTTTGCTGTATCTCTGAAAATAAAGTGGTGGGGGTATTCAAAGGTTTCCGATTCTAACAATCTTTGGTTAGTTGAAAAGAGCTATTGTTGGGCTAGAAATGTTATAATATTTGAAGTTTTGTTAGTTTCACATGTGGCCGTTGGAAGGCCTTTTCGACATTCCGACAGAAATGGTTAATTTTCTCAAAAAAAAAGTAAATAAATAAAAAAATAAATGCATTGGTTTGATTTTTTTATGAAAAAGTAGCTAAATCCCTTAAATGTTTATCTTTTTAAACTAATTTTTCTGGAATTCTTTTTTATTCATCAGAATAAAATACCCGTTTTGAAAAAATTTAGAAATATCGCTAAACGGTAAGTAATGCTAATAAAAAAATGCATCTTTTTTGTTTAAATGCATATTCACTATGGGTATATACGAAAAAGACAATTAATAGAAGCATGCCATGGAATACAACATCAAAACAACAGTTTCGCGTTACTCTGAGCAATTTTTGTGCTTACCAAATGCGTGTTACGAACGATGGAACTGTTGATGTGCTTGCAGTTTATTTTGAATGTCTTCAGAATGCCGCAGTAGCAAAAAGAGTTTACGCGACTCGATATCCAAATCGGCGTCTTTGCGATGTGAGAATTTTTCCCGATTAGTGGCGACCTTACAAGCCAATGGTAGTTTTCGGCCTACGTTTCAACGGCAAATAATTGGAAGAACACAAGAAAATATTAAACCGCGTACTGAGGTATATTGAAGAAAATCATCTTGTTAGCACAAGGGCATTATCCCTTGAGTTGGCCATGTCACGGACAACGGTTCATAATATTTTGAATGACCATAGGTAAGGCCATCAAAATATAGGGATTTATTTGAATTTAACTTTTTTTAATTACTCTTAGAATGCACCCTTATGATGTCGTTTTGCATCAGGCCTTGAAAGAGGAAGACTTTGATCCGAGGTTGGACTATTGCCATTGGATGTTAGGCATGATACGCAAAAATAGAGAATTTTTATTTCAAATTCTTTGGACCGATGAAGCCACCTTTAATAGTGACGGAAGAGTCAATTTGCACAATATGCTTTATTGGTATGCAGAAAATCCGCATTGGTTGCGTGAAGTTCAGTAGCAAGGGCGTTGGAGTTTAAATGTGTGGTGTAGCATACTGGGAGGTAGAATTATAGGGTAATATGTTTTCGAGCAACCCCGAAATGGCAATATTTTTCTTGACTTTTTGGACAATCAATGACCGTTGTTGGAACATGTGCCACTGGAAACACGGCAAAACTTGTTTTTGCAGTCGGATGTTTGCCCAGCACATTTGGCTATTATTGTGCGAGATCATATTAATGCAGTATTTCAACAACGGAGGATTGGAAGAGGAAGTTTGTTTCCATGGCCTTCGCCATCGCCAGACTCAACTTGTCTTGATTTTTATTTATGTGGACGGTTAAAGGACATCGTGTTTCAGACTCAACCTACAACCAGACAAGATATGAAAAACCAGATTCGGATACGCAACATACCGAGAGCCGAAATTGAAGCTGCAGTTTTGACTACCCATGAGAGGCTTCAGGAATGCATATAGCGTGATGGTCAGCATTTCGAGCATCTGCGTCGGCATCGAAAACTTTTTTAAATCGGTCTTTTTTAGGGCCCCAACTTAATAATAAAAAGAAATTCCAAAAAAATTAGTTTGACAAAATAAAAAATTGAGGGATTTCCGAATAAATTTTCTTTGGCCTAAATTTTAGGTTAGGATCAAGATATCGACATTATTTTTTTAGAAAATTAACCATTTCTGTCGGAATGTCGAAAAGGCCCTCTATCGGCCACATGTGAAACTAACAAAACTTCAAATATTATAACATTTGTAGCCCAAGAATAGCTCTTTTCAACTTACCGAAGTTTGTTAGAATCGGCTCAGCCGTTTCGCTGTCTTTTACGGAAACCTTCCAGTACCCCACCACTTTATTTTCAGAGATACAGCAAACATTGTCAAACAAGAAATATTCAGATTATCCTCGAATTTAAAGATCAGGTATTTTTTTTTGATAGGTTAATATAACGGAATTCACAGAAACATCACTTTTTTGTATTCAAGATTGCTGTTACGCCCCCTAGCGGCCATTTCAGAAACTTGAAAATATTTTCCGTGTTTTACTCTTTGCCGTTTTAGTGATAACTGTTTTTGTCGCAAGCCCCCACGATGGAAAGATACAGTACCTCGCATTCTTAGTTAGCCGCCCTGTACATTAGCCCTGGCGTCGTGCGCCGACCGTCACCAGAGCTGGTATAGAATCACTCATATTTCTGCCGCGGTGCCCCGTCTGCTCGATTCAGGTATCGGGGAGAGGCGACGCTTCCAGATGCACTACCGGTAGGGCAGTGAAAGAATGTCTATGGACCAATTGTATGGACGTGTTTGACTTTTTGTCAGAGGGTCTAGTTTGTGCTGAATATATTATTTTATGTACCGATAAGAGCGTTGTGTGGGAAGCAACCTACTTGACGCCATTTTTATAAGTAGGCACATGCCTAAAGTTTTGTTTTACATTGTTTTGAAGATCAAATCAGATAAGTGACGTCCCCGGTCTGCATACGCCGAGTAAACCGATTTCTGGCGTTTGAAATGCCTCTTGCCGTCATAGCAGGCGTTATGTTGGCAATTTCTTCCTGGTTATTGGTCTTCACATCTTGTAGGGTCCTTGGATGGTCCACAAAAACACGGGATTTCAGAAAATCGCTACTAATTGAGATGAGGCGCTCTGGGAAGTGTTCCCTCAAAACAGCCAATGTCCCCTGGGTCTAACTCTTCTAGCTGTGAAAAAAAAAATCCTGTAACATGTTTACATACCAGTCCGAATTCACTGTCACTGTGACTGTAGGTGAGTGCAAAGGCAGTTGTTACAATTATCTAGGATTCGTGTCAGCCCAGTAGCGCATGTTTTGTTTATTGACGCATACACACAAATGAAAATGGGCTTCATCATTAAAAAAAATAGCGTTCTCAGGAACCAACTGTCATCTTGCAAGGCTGGGAATGAAGATCATCATGAAGAATTCGCCTCACAGAACGATCGAAAAGTTCAATACGTATGTTTGCCCAGAGAACGCCATGACGATCGCAATATTGAAGCTCTCACTGGGCCGAGGCACTCCAGTTCTTCGTCTTGTCGCACTTTCACTTTGTCTGAACGCATTGATCCACGTAACAACTGATTTTTTGTCCGGGACGGGGACCAACGGGGCTAAATTAAAGTGATTCCGAAAAGCGCGCTGGGTGGCGATCACGAAAAGTTGGCCTCAACGACAAAATTACGCTCCTCACTGTTCCAGTTCATGATGGCGACTGAACTCTATCGGGACAAGACTTTATAGCTCCGCCTTTCGAGCGAGAGCTCTGGCGCGACGTTATATCAACCGACTGAATGGCGCGCATTTTAAAAAAAGGAAGTTTTATGCTGCCGCATCCTGTAATTTGTCGTAATTCTGACTGAATATCAGATATGATAGACAACTTTTCTTGTAGTATTAGAGATTTAAGGAGAGATGTTTCGACGGTAAGGCGAACTCTCTCTAATGAAAATTTTAAGTTTCAC
Organism: Acanthoscelides obtectus; assembly: GCA_963669975.1. NCBI lineage: Eukaryota > Metazoa > Arthropoda > Insecta > Coleoptera > Chrysomelidae > Acanthoscelides > Acanthoscelides obtectus. Next base: position 44,485,371 of record CAVLJG010000005.1, read on the forward strand.
GGTTTTAATAGGTTACTGATTGGTATATGGTAAATAATGTGCTTGTTTCTTTGCGGATAACCGTTTTTATTTTGTATTTTCTTGTTGAGTCTATTGTTTCTTCCCAGCTCTATAATTGGATATCTGTCTGTTGAGCAGGTGTCACGTGAATTAGTAAATACCATTGCCACAACTGAGCAGTGCAAAAGAATGATGTTTTCCTTTTCAACTGAATAACTACAATGTAGGGTATATTTTAGAGGAGTAGCTTGAGGGTGACAGCCCCAATTGAGACGAATGGGCAATGGGTACCAACAGCAGAATGGGTACATTCGTGGAAGAGCAAGTTACCACTACAAACAATCATGCGGTTACTGCAAGTGCTTGTACCACAAGTTGAGAAAATTTGTATTGATAAGTAAGTATAGGGTACAACAGTAGTATTATACGTAATTGGCCACCGATCCTTTGCGTTTTGTGGAAGACAAAGTGTCAAAAGATTAGAAAAGCATTTTGTTAATTTCTGGAAATTTACCTTTAAGGGGACTCACGGACGAAAGTGAAATACTGAAGTTTCTTCAGCACGGAACATTAGTTGGCTTGTTGCCTGTACCCCATCCCATCTTGATAAGGAAGTATCAGGCTAACTCTGGTACTACAACGTGGTTTAGGACTTATATGTGGGGAGTAATATATTTAAGGTGCGTATTTTTTATTATTTTATCACTGCAGCAAGAACAAATTAAATTTTATTTGTAATGTATTCAAATCCAGTTTACGTCCCGTTGAAATAAAATCACCGCGCGATGTTCAAATTCGCATGCGTATATAGGCCAGCGGGCCATAAATGCCTGGGCGTTGCAGCAACAAACGAAAAGATGCGATGATCGAGTGCTCATGTTTGTTTTGACGGGGTATAAATAGGATTCGAATACATTATAAATACGGGAGATTTAAAGCGTCCTTTTATAAATAATACAAATTATAATCGCCTAGGTTTGACAAACTAACGCTGAATTCGGAAAAACTGTTGTCTTCAAACCATATAAATTATACGTAGTCGTGCCATAAGTTCTGTCCCATGATAATCTCATGATAAAAATGAAACAAGATAAGATATATTTATATGAAAGATATTATTTATTCGACAACATTTTTAGAATTCATAATCAAACAGTTTTATTCAAAATGTCCCCCCTTGGCCTTCACACACTGCTTCAATCTCGCGGGCCACTCATCTATCACTGCACGCACAGCTTCCAAAGGAATAGCTGCCGCTGATCGGATCAAATCCGCTTTCAGGGACTCGATATTACGGTGGGCTTTGGAGCAGGCCAACTGCTCTAGCAGGTCCCACAACTTGTAGTCTAAAGGATTGAGGTCCGGACTCCCTGAGGGCCAATCTTCCGCAGCAATGAACTCTGGCACATTGCTTTCCAGCCAGCGCTGCGTACTCTTAGCCTTGTGAGCGGGGGCGGAATCCTGCTGGTAGACCCAGTGTTGGTTGGCAAACAATGTACCACTTAAAGGCTTGACGATAGGATCCAGTATGTCGCTCTGATAGTTTGCCGCTTTTGCTTTCACGCCCTGTTTACAGAAATGGAGCTGAGTGACCCCTTCGTAGGACACCCCCCACCAAACCATGACTGACGCAGGGTGGTGGCCTCTCTCAACTCTCGGAATGATCTCCGAAGCTTCCTGTGAACTCCTTGCATACACTTTGTCATTTTGTCGGTTGAATTTTTCTTCTATGGTGAAGATTTTCTCATCCGTGAACAAAATCTTTCGGAATCCCCCAGCTGCGTACCTCTCCAAGAGCTTCTTGGATCTTGTCGCCCTGATGTGTCGCAAGGTGGCCGTAAGTCGCTGGCCCGTACGTCTCCGGTAAGCCCCTAGCCCTAGGTCTTGTTTAATGATGCGCGACATCGTCCGGACAGGAATCTTCATTTCCCTGGATAGGATCTTCTGCTTCCGGAGTGGATTCCTTTGAATCCTGGCTTTTACGGCTTTGATGGCTGCTGGAGTCCTTACTTGACGAGGTCTTCCGCTTCTTGGCCTGTCATCAACAGAGGACGTCTCATTGTACCGCTGAATGGTCCTAGACACAAATTTACGCGATATTTGAAGGCCGCGTAAGAGTTCAAAAATCTGACTAGCACTGTGATTACACTTATGTAAAGCTATCACTGCAATACGGTTCTCTGCCTTGCCCCACTCCATCGTTATGCTTCGAGAGATCAATACAAACTGAGGTATATGTAATTACCCGAAAAGCGCTTAATCAACTGACACCACAATGTAAACAATCGGACAAGTATTAACAGGTCTACACTTGTTTGAAAACGAGGGACAGAACTTATGGCATGACTACGTAGTTTAAAAAACACACTTCATTAGCAAATCGAACGAAACCGTAGAAAATAATTTTCAAGTATAGAAGAGTTTGTGTTGAAGCAATATAAAGTCTAACAATCAAGTATGTCTAATTTGGAATAAGATCAGTATAAACATGAAGATGTTAACAAAACACTCAGTTATAGTAAAAAAGCGTGGGGTGCTGATATTAAATTTAAGAATCATTGTTTAGTTGCTATATACAAAATTGGAGTTATTATGAAAATATAGTTAATTTTTTTTTTACACTAAAATAGATTTGTTGGTTAATATCTTAGTTTTTATATTGACCTTTTCCAAATTAATTAGTCAGGCTTGATTGTTGGACTTTCTATTGGAGTAGCACACTCTCCTATTATTTTTTACTTTTTAGTTCGATTTGCTATTAAATCATGTTTCTTTTTTGAATATTTAGTCTCAAAACGACAACAGTAATCTAGAGCTTTTGTTTTTGGTATATTTTATATTTGACAGTATATCTAAATTTACTTCTAAAGTTTCCGAATGTAAAATTTTTTTCAAATCTGAATCTTCAAATTATTTTCCAAATTTCAAAATGCAAATTATTAAAAAAACTTCTATTCTTTTTTTAAGATTATTGTATCTTCATGGACCCCTGTCAAATTTTCAAGATAATCAAACTTCTTAAAATTTTCGAAAAATAGGTTGAAAGATTCCGTTATATACATACATACATGCAATTTAATCAACTTTATTGTAACAAATGCATACAAGTGGTGAAGTCTGGCAAATTGCCATTCATACTTAACTATACATACAGGTCAAGTTAATAAATGCGTGTGTGGTTCACGCGCAAAGGCAGTTTAAGAACACAAGTTTTGTATAAATATACAAATATAAATTGGAAAGTCAAAAAAAGTCTGTTCAGTAGTTTTGGGACGTTATCACCAAAGTATTTTTTTTCAGAAAATCAAGCATGTTTCATTTACCAAATGCTAGTAATAGCAATAGCTGTATGAATCGTTGACAAATTCAAACCTAAAAATGTCAATGAAAAAATGTTTGGGTTACATTTTTTACTTGAATCATCATTAGGGATTTTATATAAAATGCCAAAAATTAGCAGATCCGTGTAAAATTAAATGATCGAAATTATATGACTTGGATTCTCCGAAAGATATTTGGTTCTGCAGTACAGTTCTTAAAAATGTATGGAAATAATTTGTTATATTGCTGTTTCTATAAAAAAAAAATTGTATTTTCAGGAATGTTGATCCTCCTGTTTGGTACGATACTGACGTGAAGTTGTTCGAGATCCAAAGGATTTAGATTAATAATTATGCAAATATAATTTATTGTCGTAATTTAATTAATTTATTAAGCTTATACCTAGACATCACTGTCGACTGCGAGCGTGCGACTATTATTTCTAATAATTATTTATTTGCTTGAAACAGTGTTGCGTGATTTTAATGCATTTTATATACGTACTATTACTTGTTTTATTGTGCAATAGGAAATTGTTATGAATTTTATCTCTGTTTTATGTTAAAAGTTTATAAGCACGTTTTACAGATTTTATTTGAATTTGCTTCAATATCTGTATTACTATTACTCTCTATAAGGTACAGAAGACTGTTAAAAATATTATTCATTATTTTTCCAAGTTACCATAAGCTGTGTAATGGAAAATGACATTCCAGCTACGAGTACTTACGAACCACATTTCTGTTTTTACAATGAGTTCATTCGATTGACCATTAAAAAATGACAATAGGCTACTTGACTCGTATCTAATTTCGCACAATGAGTATTTCTTACAGTATTTGGCTTAGGAAAGCGAAATATATCGGTCACAATTTTTAAAAGCGCGAGATATTTATACCAATTTAAAAAAAGAATATATTTTTTGTTTAATATGAAACGCCCATGATGTGACGTCATATAAATTTAAACAAAGAAATGTCATCCTTATGTCACTCTTAATCAACGTAAAAGTTATAATTTTTTCATTTTATTAAAAAAACAATTTGAACGTTTGAATTGTACGGTGAAAAAATATAGTATTAATTTTTTGGTCTAATGGAACAAATATTAACCATTTAAGACCTACATAAAAAATTTTCAACTAGCCTATTGAAAAGTCAGTAAGCAAAAATATTCTTATATGCCCTATGCTTATGATTAGAAGTTATCAAAAATATTACTACTAAAACATTATCTAATGAAAAATGGTTCATTATGATTTACACCCATTTACTTTGTGTAAGCGCCACTGTGAATATTTAAATAAATATCTGCTTATGTACGGCATTGTTTTGTTTTCATCGATAATATACTGACTTCACAAGTGACTCCATCTAGCCAAATCAAAGCACATACAAATTTGTTTATTGTACGACGTTTCCACCACCAATGTTGCCTTTTTCCAGGAAATTGACAAATATGAAAGAAATAACTTGAGATTTGAGGAGGTTATAACATTTTCTCCGTTGGGTGCTGTAGGTAACCGCCCTCGCGCGTTAAGGTTCGGCCATGACGTCACAGTACCCACGTTCAGCTTCGACACCGTTCAAAGGCTAATATTATTATTTATTAATAATTTATGACAAATTTATAACCATGTCGACTGGATTATGTTGACGAATAGGTTGCTGACTGTTCTTCCGCCATCTCTGCCTATATTACTTATTCCACTATCGTCGCGTCGAGATATACCAGCGTTTTCCAGGCCGAGCCATGAAAGTGGTGTAGATGGCAGTACATTCATCTCAATGACGTCGAACACTCTCGAACTGAAAGCTCCTCAATGAGGCCGCAATCGCTCACGCGTATGGTTGCCCAAGCCATGTTTCTGGATATTGCCGTTTTTTTTAAGTTTTTGCCAGTAGTCTAACCATATTTTATTGATGCAAGTTGTTCAAGGGGGTATTTAAAACATGTACGCATAAAATGGGTATGATTTTTAAGTATTTATGCGACCTACAGAATGAGACCACACGTAAAAAGATCCCACTAATAGTAAAAAAGTTATGGCCGGAATCAGAGGCAAAATGCAGATTTTGGTACTTGTTGCTAATGCGGCAATAATTTCACGCACTTGAAATTCTTCAAATTCGAAGGTTCTAAATAACCACAACAAAAATGGAGTCGAGTGGTCTAGTGGTTTTTGAGAATTTCTAATTGTTTATCCCAAAACACCTGTCTTCCGGCCATCACTACTAGTTTATTGAGCAATATACACAGTTCGTTCAAAGGGCATTTTATAGCGAAATACACGAGTTTACCTTGCCGATATGAATCACAAGCCATTCTGAAAGATAATAGTTATTTTTATGCGAAAAACGATGGGTTACGTTGTTTTCTCTTTTAAACAAATTCAAACATTTCCTATTTGTAAGTAATTGAACAGATTCGCTACGATATTCGAAAAACAAACATATTAAGGTTTATAAAAAAAGAATATTTCATACTGAAATGCGCTTAACTTTTTATAAAGTTGGCACTGCAAACTCAAGACAATTATGTTTCAATCTGTCTTAGACTAGTTAGTATGTACCATGTGCTAAATGGCTGCATTATTGATGACTGCATGACTTTGTCAAATAAGTAGGTCTCGTAATCCAGTTTCTTTACGAAGAAATGTAATTCAGTGAATGTTTCTTCTAAAAGTATTAATATAGCATACGTCTGTTTTTGAAATCTCGTACGATTAAAACGACTGCCAGTTCAAAATGTTGGAAAATAAACTCGAGAAAACGTAAAAAGAGTAGACAAATATCAACCAATTGTAGCTAACTGGCCGTCTGAAAAATTAGGCAACTGCTAGGTATTAGTCCTTAATACATTATTTAAAGTTTCAGCATTGAATCTTGTATGGTTTTCAAGAGTATTCTAATTGTTTATAACATATTTGATATGCCTCCCACGTTCGCTTTACATTTGTCAGTGTCAAATACAGTGGCAGAAAGATGCAGTAAACCAAGTGGCGCCGTAGCGTAATGGGAAGGATTGACGATTGCAGAACCGCAGGAAAGTTCCTTTTTTTCTATCAATTTTCTTAAAATGTGGAGAAATAAATGTTTTTTCATATTATGTGTACTTTTATTGCCATCAAACAGGTTTTGGCCCGCCATAGACAATGTAAACTTGCAAACAGGAAACCAAGGGTATACGAATGATTGTTTATATATTTTTTTTTATATTAGTTTGATAAAATTTCAGAAGCATTATGTCGGATTATAGTAGATAGTTTTTAAAAACAAATATCTTAGATATGTAAACTAACCAACAATAATGAAATAAAAAAAAAATGATAGAAAAAATCAGCTTTGTGAATTCGAACTTCCGTCCTGCGGTACTACAATCGTCATCCTGCCCATTACGCTACGGCGCCACTTGGTTTACTGGATCTTTATGCCACTATACTTGACACTGACAAACGTCAAGCGAACGTTGGAGACATCAAATCTGTTATAAACAATTAGAATACTCTTGAATACCATACCAGATACAATGCTGAAACTTTAAATAACGGGACTAACACCGAGGATTTTGCCTAATTTTTCAGATGGTCATTTCGCTACAATTGGTTAATATTTTCCTACTGTTTTTCCGTTTTCTCTAGTTTTATTTCCCAACATTTTGAACTCGCAGTCGTTTTAATCGTATGAGATTTCGAAAACAGACGTATATTATATTAATACTTTTAGAAAAAAGGTCCACGGAATTACATTTCTTCGTAAAGAAACTGGGTTACGTGACCTACTTATTTGATAAAGTGATGCAGTCATCAATAATGCAGCCATTTAGCACATGCTACATACTTACTAGTCTAAGACAGTTTGAGACATAATTGTGTCTTCAATTTGCGTGTTAACTTTATTCAGCGCATTTCAGTGTGGAATATTTTTTTTTATGAATTTTAAGGCTCATCTGTGACCGACCGAGTAAAAATTGCAGCTCTAAATATGTATACACAAGATTATGAAGAAATCTTAAAAAAATTTTCCTCACAACAAAAGGTGATGGACAACCACAAAAAAAAGATGATAGACATATCCGCTTTGTTTTAAAATGTGTATAATAACGTATGTTTTTCGAATATCGTAGCGAATCTGTTCAATCACCAATTCCCAAATACGAAATATTTGAATTTGTTTTGAAGAAAAAACGTAACCCTTCATTTTTCGCATAAAAATAACAATTAGTTGTTATTTTTATGCCGAAAGATAATTATCTGTCGGATTATTATGAACGAACCCTGTGTATTGCTCAATAAATAGTAGTGATGGCCGAAAGATAGGTGTTTTGGGATAAATAATTAGACATTCTCAAAAACTGATTGACCAATCAACTCCAATTTTGTTGTGGTTATTTAGAAGTAACAAGCCTTTGAAGAAATTCAAGTAGCTGCGTGAAGGTATCGTCGCATTAGCAACAAGTGCCAAAACCTGCAATTTGCCTCGGTTTTCGGCCATAACTTTTTTACTATTAGTGGTATCTTTTTACGTGTAGTCTCTTTCTGTAGGTCTCCTAAATGGCTAAAAATCTTATTTGAAGAGTTTTTCCGTTCCTTCCAACACTTTCGATATAATCCCCAAAAACGCGTTCTCTCATTCTTTTTTGTCGAATGAAAAGTTTCACCACAAAAACTGGTGTACCCATTTTATGCTAATATGATCAGACTAATCTCTTCTCGTCGTTTGTTATTTGAGCGGTCCGCAGGACCTTGTCTCTTGTCTGGCAGAATGATGTTTTATTTCTTCAAAATCTTCCTGAGCCCAGCCAGGGGAAATTTTTATTAAGTAGAAGATAGAGGAAGACGAAAGAAAGGAAGAAAAGAAGAAAGGGGTATGATTAAACTACAAGTTTTCACACTGCGCGTCGCCAGATTAGTTAGCTGTTATACAGGTGATTAAAAAACAATGGAAATCTTTCTTTAGCAGCAAGTACATTAAAAAATAGAATAAAATGTTTCTTAAATAGAGATCCTGAAATGGCCCGTGACTGAGGTACAGAGTGTGAAAATTTCTGGGCCACTGATGAAACTGGATAAGGAGAAAACATAAATAATGTTCAAATAATGTTTTAGCGAGATAAGCTCCAAAATATAATAGTCTGGCCAAGAGATGCGATTTACGTAAAATTATTCAAAAATGCAATGAATGTTTCAAAAGTCAGTTGCGTAGAAAATAATTTTCTTTTTTGTTCTTTAGCCACGAACATTTTTGTATGTTATAGCCATGGTGTTAACATTTGTTATGTGCCGACAAAATGTCAACTTGCTGCCAAGATAGTTCCTAGTGTGCAAATAGTACCTTCCGCGGTTACCCGCTATTAGCGCCGTGAACGTCATCAAAAGCGCCAATCGATGGAGGAATGACTCAACGACACAACTCGCTCAATGACCATGCTTCAAGCTGTAAGTCAGTTCTACATCATGTTTTGTTGGTTGCAGAATACCGAGATAGTCTGTAGAGCAGGAGTTCCCAACCAGGGGGTCGCGCCTCCCAAGGGAGGCATAGAGAGATGTCGAGGAAGGCGGAAAGCGTTTGCATTTTTGAGAAAAGAAAGAAAAAACAAAAAAAATAAACAAACAACATTAACAAATAACATTACAATTTAATGTTTAATTTACACGCATAAAATTAGAAGTGAAATATCATATTCTCTTTTTCTGTCAACCGCTGTTTCATAACTCGGCGTTGTCAATCGCAGTTTATACAAGTTTCGACAAGTCATAACATGAAATCCGCGAGCACCCCCGCCGCGCTCCGCTCAATAGTCATCACTTAGAAAACAATAAATTGTGTACCTACCAGACGCGGATGAGCATCTGTGACATTCATTCCCACAAACTTGCGAAAAATTTGATTTTCGATGTACATGTTTTGTTGACAAATCTGTTTGAGTGTGTCAAATTATTGTGTCTCACTGTTAAAAGGTAAGTTTGTGTATTTACAAACTTCAGTTACCATTTTTATTTAATTTACTAAAGTGTTGATTGGGTGGAGACGCATTCATAGATCGGCCATTGGGACTTTTTTACATCACAATCAAACCAACGTGTCGAAATAATTTTGAAACGACGAACTTTAAGTACCTCATTCCAAATCTATTTAAAATGACTATTATAACGTCAACCTGCCTACAAAAATATTTACATTATTAAGATAAAATAATGGGCATATAATTGGTACGTTTAAGTTTTGCATATGGAAATAAAACCACACAGTAGGTAGTTTTAAATGACTTTATTGTTTTTCGAAGTATCCTCCACGAAGATTAATACACATCTACATGCTCTTCAGTCAACAGGTGGGGTATCCAACGAGAAACTAATTTTCTTACTCCTAATTCTTCATGTAAAATTTTTTGAATTGAGGTCTTTGAGATCGTCAAGGACGCCTCAATCTCGCGATATGTCACATGTCTATCTTCAATGATGAGTTTACGCACAGCATCGACGTTTTCCTGGGTGACTGCCATTTTTGGTGCACCCACCCTGGGATCGTCGCTAAGGCCCGTATCTTCAGTCGTCCCTACAATTGTAGGGCGCCTTTATGGCCTCCTTGATTGTCATAGTTTTCTACTTCTCCGTGTCAGCGCTCTATTTTGAGGTTATGTCACAAACATCTATTTGCATCAAATTGTGCTTGCTTTTGAGTAATATCATGTTTTATCAGCCTGAAATTTCCTACAATTTAAAAAGAAAACATATCTTCACAAAAGGAGTGCGCTGACGCTGACACGGGACAAGTGTAATCTAGAAATTTTTGAAGGAGAGAAAGGAGTCTGACAATCAAGGAGGCCATAAACGCGCCCTACAATTGTAGGGACGACTGACGATACGGGGCTTAGACTCACCCGTCCACGTTTGAATTCTCCATACCAACGGGAAATTGGCGACTGATGTGGCGCTTCGTTGCCGAAAACAGACAGTAACTCAGCAAGGCATTCTTGTTGCGATAATTGTCTCTGAAAGTTGTAATAAATTATGGCGCGAAAATGTTCTCGGTTGAGTTCCAATTTTCTAATGACTTAGTGACACTTAAAACTTCACTATAGTGAGAACACTACACGTATTGCTGTGAAACTTTGAATTTAAGTTTACTAAAGAGTGAGGTTACGATCCAGTACTCACGTTCGATCCGCGCGGCCTACTATGTTTCTATATGCAAAACTTAATTACATGTAGGTATTTTGCTTATTTATTTATTACTTATTTGTTTTATTGCTATAGGTGCAAAATGGCAGAGAAAAAAGAAAGTTTTCCGAAGATTACGTTTAGTTTGGATTTACTTTCATAGAGAAAGATGAGTTACAATTGCCTCAGTGTGTGATATGTATGAAAGTAATGATAGCATGAGGCCCAGTCGCCTTGAAAAGCATTTGAAGCAACAACATCCTAGTCTGGTTTTGAAGACGAAAGAGTTTTTTTCTTCTAAAGCAGAATCACTCAAGCCGATGAGACTGGATACATCGGGAAGTTATCACACAGTTGTATCGCAGCATCTCAAAGCTTCATTTGAAATAGCTTTTATGATATCACAGCAAAATAAACCTCATACTATCGGTGAAGAATTAATCATGAATCATGTGTCCTAAAAGCCACGCAGTAATTTTAGGAGAAGATGCAGAGCAAAAAATGAAGTCTATTTCTCTTTCTAATAACACAGTCAAGCGTAGAATCGATGACATTGCAGCAGACGTAAAGTCACAAATAATTAACAAAGTAAAATTATCGCCATTTTTTGCCATTAGTTGCGATGAATCCACAGACATCGTTAATTGTGCACAGTTAATAGTTTATGTTCGTTACATCGGCGGAGATATCATTCAAGAAGAGATTTTGTACTCGCAATCTTTGCCAGCAGGTACTAAATCTGAAGATATTGTGACAAATCATACTGTCGGCGCCATCTGTTGGGCGAGTCTCCTACTCGCTAGAGCTTCATGGCCGATCTCTACTTTTACGCGAATCACGACCGCACCAGCCACCTGGCGGCGGCTATGAGGACCGTGACAGTGGATCGCCTTCTAGATCCACGCGAAGTGATCTCCAACATTCTAGATATCGCTTCGTGATTTTTCTCGCAGCGGTAATTGAACTATATTATATAACTCGGCGGCAGGGAGATGGGGCAGAGAGTACGCAATACGGTGGAGTAGCAGAGCGAAGAGAAGTATAGTGCAGTTAGAGGTACGCTGGCTGTCCAAAGGCAACATGTTGGCTCGCCTTTATGAATTGAAAGAAGAGGTAATTCTTTTTCTTGAGTTCAAAAAAAACACGATTTCTTGACACTGTTCAAAGATGACACATTTCAATGGGGGTTGGCTTATTTAACTGACATATTTGACTCCTTGAATCAGCTAAACTTGAAACTTCATTCAGAAACACTATAATAAGCAATTATGATTATATTAAGGGGTTCATATCAAAGCTTCAACTTTGGAATCAAAAAGTGTCTTCTGAAAATGTTATATCTTTTTCTAGGCTGTTCGAAGCAATTAAAAATAACATACTGGACGCAAATTTAAAAGCTGACATAAAGACTCACTTGCAAGCGCTGGAAGACGAATTTCGCCGATACTATCGAGACATCAATTCAGAGTCACCAATATGGCACATGACAAGAAATCCATGAAGAAGTTCAGGAAGAATTTCTAGAAATCAAGGCTGATTCGTCCTTGAAAGATGACTTCCATCTTTTAACATTGGAGAAATTTTGGATCAAAAGATTGCCTGTTAATCGACACTTGTCTCTCTTGCTTTACGAATACTAGTTCCTTTTTCTTCTACTTACTTATGTAAGACAGGTTTTTCTGCTCTAGTTTTAATTAAAACTAAACAGCGAAATCGTCTTGATGTCGATGACCTGATGATAGCTCTGGCAAAAACAGAACCTAGAATCAACCAACTGGTACAGAATATGCAATCTCAAGTGTCTCATTAGTACCTACTCTTATTTTATTCAAGTTTTTCGATAAAAAACCTTTATTAGTTTATATAAACTTTCAAAAGTTTCTTCATTAGAATTAAAATCAAAGTCTTTGTACCTATACATAGTCATGCCATAAGTTCTGTCCCTCGTTTTCAAACAAGTGTAGACCTGTTAATACTTGTCCGATTGTTTACATTGTGGTGTCAGTTGATTAAGCGCTTTTCGGGTAATTACATATACCTCAGTTTGTATTGATCTCTCGAAGCATAACGATGGAGTGGGGCAAGGCAGAGAACCGTATTGCAGTGATAGCTTTACATAAGTGTAATCACAGTGCTAGTCAGATTTTTGAACTCTTACGCGGCCTTCAAATATCGCGTAAATTTGTGTCTAGGACCATTCAGCGGTACAATGAGACGTCCTCTGTTGATGACAGGCCAAGAAACGAAAGACCTCGTCAAGTAAGGACTCCAGCAGCCATCAAAGCCGTAAAAGCCAGGATTCAAAGGAATCCACTCCGGAAGCAGAAGATCCTATCCAGGGAAATGAAGATTCCTGTCCGGACGATGTCGCGCATCATTAAACAAGACCTAGGGCTAGGGGCTTACCGGAGACGTACGGGCCAGTGACTTACGGCCACCTTGCGACACATCAGGGCGACAAGATCCAAGAAGCTCTTGGAGAGGTACGCAGCTGGGGGATTCCGAAAGATTTTGTTCACGGATGAGAAAATCTTCACCATAGAAGAAAAATTCAACCGACAAAATGACAAAGTGTATGCAAGGAGTTCACAGGAAGCTTCGGAGATCATTCCGAGAGTTGAGAGAGGCCACCACCCTGGGTCACTCAGCTCCATTTCTGTAAACAGGGCGTGAAAACAAAAGCGGCAAACTATCAGAGCGACATACTGGATCCTATCGTCAAGCCTTTAAGTGGTACATTGTTTGCCAACCAACACTGGGTCTACCAGCAGGATTCCGCCCCCGCTCACAAGGCTAAGAGTACGCAGCGCTGGCTGGAAAGCAATGTGCCAGAGTTCATTGCTGCGGAAGATTGGCCCTCAGGGAGTCCGGACCTCAATCCTTTAGACTACCAGTTGTGGGACCTGCTAGAGCAGTTGGCCTGCTCCAAAGCCCACCGTAATATCGAGTCCCTGAAAGCGGATTTGATCCGATCAGCGGCAGCTATTCCTTTGGAAGCTGTGCGTGCAGTGATAGATGAGTGGCCCGCGAGATTGAAGCAGTGTGTGAAGGCCAAGGGGGGACATTTTGAATAAAACTGTTTGATTATGAATTCTAAAAATGTTGTCGAATAAATAATATCTTTCATATAAATATATCTTATCTTGTTTCATTTTTATCATGAGATTATCATGGGACAGAACTTATGGCACGACTACGTATAATGAGCGTTTTTTTTTGTATTTATTGTAAAAGTAAAGAGGAACATGAAAATATAATTTATAGCCTCACAAAAAAAAAATGCTGAAAAACCCTGTTGTAGAGTATACTCTGAGAAGATCTGTGGTTGAGTAGCTAGATCACATGCACTGCCTCACATCTAGGCGCTGATTTATATTTTCCACTTGACATCGTAAAATAAATTTCTATAAAATTTAAATGACTTTAAATAAAAATTAATGGTAAATGTAATAACTTTTTTACGTTTCATAAATATTCCCATATGTACCATATTTTCTCTCCTGTTTTACCAGGGAGTTTCTTTTTTTATCGTTATCCTTTTTGAAATACAGCAAATTTATATACAGGGTGACGTGAAGTTGAGTCATTAATTTTCAGATAATGATTGTAGAAGGGAGATAAACCAAAATATGTGTGTAAAAATTAAAAAAAAATGTTACTTTGTTTTATAAAGTATCCTCCCGACAAGTATTTCAGTGCGGACCTGTATTTGATCGTGCGGTCTTGGAGCTCCGGCATGCCCTCCCCTGTGAGGTCTTAAGTCACCTGATTCACGAGCCATTTGTACTACATTAACAAAGGCACGAGGGGTTGGTTGCACTCGATTAAGAATAAGAATGATGTCCACAAGTTCAGCACTTTCGTAAATATGTGCCATTTTTTATTTCGTTTGAGCCACGCAACAAACACCGCTATAGACTCACGCGTTACCGACTGACACATTGACTGAATACAACTGAATAATAACTGTAGTAAAAACATCGTTTCAAATTCTTTCGCTGTTTTTGTTTCCGATGCGATGAACCGATAAGGCGGATTATATCCGTTGTTGCCAAACACGAGCACATAATATTATTATTGAGATAGGGCGGTACTCAAACTTCTAAAGGGCTATAGCTTTGTTACTTTAATTTTACCAGAAGAATGTTAAAGGAAAAAAACATTTCTTTTGATCAGATCTACTCACTGTTAAAATAAATGACTCAACTTCGAAGTATAGTGTGTATAGTAGAAATCACATCTTTTTATTCACGTCACAAAAAGCCACGATTGGTGGTCGACTTACGTAAAATGGCAAGTCATATAAATTTAATGTGCTAGAAAATGAAGAAGATATATTAGCATGTCTCACCGACTACAAATATGTCTACATGGTTGCCGCTTAAGCACAGGCTTATTTTGTCGAATTCGCAAGTTTACGGCATGTCGTAAATAATATCATATCGTCATTTTGACGTTCAACTATGAGGTTAAAAATACCACAATACAGGAAAAAATATGTTTCCCATTGACATGACAGTTCATATTGTCAAAGCCTATCTTCTGTAATGTGTTCCGCAGTATTTCAATATCGACTTATCTCCGACTTACCTCAATACGTAATTTTTCCGTCACTCTCAACTTACATGCTATGTAGAGAGAATGAGAAAGATGACGAATGCTGAGAATTCCTACAACATACCAATTTTGAAGATGTATGGCATCACTGGTGATTTGAAGCCTATGACGTGCATTAAAAGTTATGTGACTCGAACTGTATGTCATGGTGATTTCCAGATTGAATAAGATTATCACACAAATTCTCACTATGCACTGCCGTTTCCTTCCTGCTATACCTATAATATGTAAAAAAACCGACATAATGTCACTTTTCATGATACGTAATAACCTTGCCTTTCCAGTCTTGAAATATGTTTACTTGGAAGTACAAGTAACAAATTTGATGTAACAAGATATTGAGACGATAAGTGTTCAGTTGGGCGTTCTTGAGCGAACTTTCCTTGGCATCGTGACTTCGATGTTTCAATGGCGCGTCCGTTCCCATTAGCTGCAGTTTAAATTAGTAACAGAGCTTAAGCAGTTGTGACGGCTGGTGATGAAATGAGCGCACCGAATCGCCACTGGCGTAGCATCATTATATGTACGAACTTTTAAGACCTCAATCCAGTCTGAAGGTATGAAGATATAGGCTCTTTTTCGATTTCGAATTTATGGTTGACACCACCAAGCTCCGCACCGGATGCCACCCAAGGTAGCGACCCCCTTAAAATAAACTCGTACAGACTGCAGTCTTTGATTACATTTATCATTCATACAAAGCTTTGCTTACTCATTTCAATAATTACAAAATCAAATCTTTATACATATGATATACTTAATCGAAATAGTACTCCTCATGAACAGTGAGTGTAGAAAATATGGCATAAATAATAATACATATTTGGCATTAACGACTAGTACGTCCAAATGATACTCATTCAGTTTTTTAAAACATTGTGATGCTTATAAAATGATAAATATTAAAACGTATTTATATAAACACACATATCTCCTTAACTAATGGCCTAATCAGCAAAACTGACAGCAGAGTGCCGACTATACTGGTGACGTTTAATGCTTTAGAAGCCTTGTCCAACCCATCAGGTAAAAGTAAAACTTTAAAACTCCTTTGAAGACATAAATTTCACAAATATTTGAAAGCTGTTTTCATCCTACAGTGGATATTTCGGATTTCAAAAGTGTATCTACTTCTTTATCAAGTAGCTCCTGTGGCATTTCCACATGAAATGAAATTCCATATGGTCTTAGATGATATATCAGATATTCAAGAACATACATTTGATTTGGGCTGACATAATGGAAGGACACTGCATTGTCAGAACAGCACTCCAAACCCTGAAATGCAAACAATCATATCAAATTGACTTGAAGAGAGCATTTACTGTTTAGTAAACTAGAAACATATGGTGTATCTGGAAAAGTATTGAAATGGTTTTTAGAACTTTCTGCCCAAGAGGATACAAGTAACTAAGACAAATAACGTTATTTCATTGAAGATGCTAAATGATTGCCAAGAATACTAAAAAATTGCAAAATCCAAATCTTTGCTGGAGATTATTTACGTAAATACTCA
Source organism: Acanthoscelides obtectus (assembly GCA_963669975.1). NCBI lineage: Eukaryota > Metazoa > Arthropoda > Insecta > Coleoptera > Chrysomelidae > Acanthoscelides > Acanthoscelides obtectus. The sequence continues at coordinate 44,501,987 of CAVLJG010000005.1, forward strand.
ACATTTTCAATCAGATTCTGTCATTAATAGTGATTTAGAATTCGTATCAGAATGGCCAATATCTAGCTAATTAAACACACACACACACGCACACACATACACACACAGACAAAGTAAAAGCTATGGTTGTTGTAAATAATGGTATTACAAATTTATACTTATTATACCTTGGCATAATTGTTGATAGTAGGTTGAATTTTGAACTACATTTCTGAAGAAATTATCAGAAGAGCAGACTATCTATTTCGTATTTCCGAAAGTTTAATTCTAAACAGCAAGATAATGTTTTACTTCTGGCTAATGATTGTGTTTTCTAAAGATTGAAGATTTCACAAAAGTACGAGAATAATACTAAATAAAAATAAATATGAGACAATCAATCAACTACTCGGTAAAAATTCCATTGAATACCTATGTATTTTTATTAAATGAAAAACAATTTATTACTACCTATCATGTCTAATCTCCGTATCGTCAGTCGATCCTACAATTATAGAACGCCTATATAGCCTCCTTGATTTTCATAGTATTTTCTCTCTGGGGAATTTCTAGATTATTACTGCTCCGTGTCGGCGTCAGCGTTCTCGTATTGTGAGGCTTTGTTTTCTTTTTGAATCGCATGAAATTTCAGGCTGATAAACATATGATATAAATGAAAAGCATGAACGATTTGATGTAAATAGATATTTGTCACATAACGTCAAAATAGAGCGCTGACATGGAACAGTAAAAAACTATGAAAATCAAGGAGGCCACAAAGGCATCCTACAATTGTAGAATCTGTGTATTAGTCATAGCCTGTAATTAAAACACTTACCTCTTTGCTTTCATAATAAATATATTGCCAATACCAAAAACTTTTGTCGACATGACCAGGAATCAAATGATGTTCTGGTACAAACGGAAAAAATCTGCCCCTTCCTAATGAGTCCCTAGAATCCCCTGCTTTTACTTGGACAGCCTCGAGACATTTTCCAATTTCAACATCTTCAGCGCCACTATTATCTTTAGTCTTACAGCCAGTTGAATTGGTCAATGAAATCTACAAATGAAATGTAAAACGCTGAAATATTATACAGACCTTTATTTTGGGGTTCGTTAAGTTGACTCAAGTCAAGAGCAGTTATTCAAGGTGAAATGTGACAAAATCTGGCAAAATAGTACAATTTATTTTCCAGCGCACTTTTCGAGATGCGGCACAAAGACTGTGTCCTTCAATAACTGATAATAATATGATAATAATAATAATCTTTATTCCAACAGGTTTGCACCAAATCACATGGAACATCCAAAAATAAACATCAAGTTCTATGCTCTTGTGTATAAGAGTTCATTTTACAAAATCCATTTAAAACATGAATGAAAAACATTATTGCAGGCAATAAATACATAAACATGAACACGAATGACTGTAAAATTGATAGAATAAAATATATCTAAAAATTATACCTCTACCAGCAAAAATAAACATTACTGGTTAAGCACTGTATGTTTGCTCAAAACTGCTTAAAATCACTTAAACGGTATCAATATTGATAACGCATCGTTGACAATAAGTGTCAAACACATCACAAATCCTTTTAACAGAAAACATGTCCGATACGTTGGTTCTACCACTAACGCTGTCAAAAGTTTCATAAGAGCGAGTTGATCTCTTTGGCACCACAAACTTTATTTTAGATAATAATTCCGGGCAATCAAGGTTATTATTAACCAGACTATGAAGCATCGTAATGTCACTTAATTGTCGCCGGTGAACCAATGCATCAAAATTCATGACTTGAAGTAGCATATTGTTTGGGAAGCCTCTTCCAGGATATATGCCATAAACTTTTTAATTGACGTACTTCAGGCTCTTACGTTGGACAGATTCAATAGAAATTGCAGGCTGATAAATCGACGACCAAACCAGATCAGTATTCGGAAACATCCTTAGCTACAAAGTTTGGGATAAGATCAACACCTGATGTTAACTTATTATCGGTTTCCTAGATGATCTAGTTATGTCATCCTCACTTATTTTCTGCAAAGATATCAGATTGTTGGAAAACTGAGGCGACTCAAAATTGAGATTACTTACATCAGACTGTTGGTTAACACTAGAGAAATAACGCTTCAAGCTCATTTGAAGGTCCATAGAGTTTTCTTAAATGGAAACCCCTATTTTAGACACCGGAAATAACAACGAAGTTCAAGTATGTACGTGACCTTGACTATAACCATCAAGATCAAATAAATTTTCAATGGGAATATCCATTTTTAATTCCTAGAATGCAAATTGCGGACAATTTTAAGTTCAAGTATATCCTGGGGGATTTAAACAAACGAAACATTGAAATGTGAAAAGTAATGCAAAGAAACAATTGCATTACTTTGAATCTTGTATTTCTTTCTCCGAATTCTTCCACGCGCGCGGATCCGCGGGTCTAGTCTAGTGTTAACTAATTTCCAAGTTGCCAGAATCAGCACTTACTTATGTAAATTTGTAGTAATTTAATTAAATTAATTAAATATAGCAATTTATCTTAGTGCATTACCTCCACAAATCTTTTCACAGCTTCTCTACTTAGTACGTAACCAGCTCCACCACTCATATAACCTTGTCTAACATAAGGTTTGAACCTACATCCAAAATACACAGGCTCTGTGGGTTTATGAGGCATCAGCATGTAGCGTAAGTTTTCTAGTATCACATAGCTGAAAGAGTCACAGTTAAAGAACAATATTCCAGTGCCTACTGAAATTATGTGTAAATGAAATTAACTTACGTGTCATCATCAGCCTTCAAAAACCAATCAGCCTTATTTAAGTAATGCTTATGAATATACTTAAATGCTTCTTTTGTTTTTCCCCATAAGTTATCTCTGCCTTCTTTGACAGGCAGAGCTACAGAAGGCAATGATGGATCTAAAAAGAAAATAGGTATCAGTATCAACACATAAATAATTTTAAGGGTCTAGGAATAAAGAAAAAACAGCAGATTAAACTATGTGGAAGAAATTATTGTGCACTATATTTGTATTAGTGCTGCACCGAGTACTTGGCTTCAATCCAGGACTCGGCCCATTTTACGAAGTACCTGGTTTCACACTCACTCACAAAAAATCATCTAAGATGCACAACTGATTTTTTGTTACATTAATTTCTTGAAAAAGTAAATCAATTTTGGGGATAAAGAAACCTTTCAAAAATGCAAACAGAATCTAAACATCACTACAGTAGTTGAAATAACCCAGCACAAATCACTTTATCGAGTACCCATCCAAGTACCTGACTTTTTGAAAAATAGCAGCAGCTAGTGCATCTCCCCTATTCGTAGTCAATTTACGCCCCCACAAAACAAAGATGCTTCGCGGCAACCGCCTTAACCTTGCGCCATGAGCCAGTTTGTTAATAAAAAAGAAAAAGACGAATTGTTGATTGAATTAGTTAATAGCAACAGGCCTTTATATGATGCCAGTGATAAGGATTCTAAAAACAATATTGATAAACACAAATGTTGGGAAAAAATAAGTGAAATGATTGATATGATAGTTGTCTGGCGATATCTTTTTCGATTAGTTTTAGCACTCGTTTAAATTGTTAGTTTGACACCCGAAAATATTCAATAAACTTGGTGTCGTTATTGCAGAAGTTGTTCAGCAGTAAGTTGAAGCAACCTTCTCTGTTCCTCGTCATAAATAAGTTGTGCTTTTTTCGTCTTCTTTTCTTTAGTAACATCCGTATCAAGCATTCGTCATCCTCTTCGAACAAAAGAAGAGTTAAAACTGTTTCATCATCAATTTCTGAACAAGTTAAAAGATCGCACTCGACTGACACCGACGACAGTGTTCGACGCGTTCTGTTAATGACTAGGTACGTGAAGTTGGTGGTGACGTACAGCTGCTGTTCGCGACGTAAGCAAACGCTAGACGCAGCGTATAGCGTGAAAATTGGAGACCGCCGCCTAACCGATGCAATAGCTATTGGTCATTGACCATAAAACTACTAACAAGTGCAGGATTCGACAGGATAGAACTCAGGTTCGGAGTATCGCCAGCAAGCCGACACCGGCAGTTGCTGTTCATATTCGGTGCATACATAGCGCGTGTTCATATGTTAACGTCGTCTACGGATACAGCAGATGAAACTGAGAATATTTCTCCCAATGCTTCCTTCAGGCATGCTTCCTCTTCAGTGGTGTCTCGTCCCCGCAAACGTGACAAAAAAGGACATTTGAATATTCAGTCAAAAGAAATTGTCCTTGATGTTTATAAGAGCGAAATTTTAGAGCATCCTGAAATGAAAGTTCATGATATTGAAAGACGTGTGGTGGACAAAACAGGCTTATGTCCTAAGACAATTTTCAATATTGTTAAAGAATATAAAAAAAAAATTGTCTCCACGACACAAGAGGCTGCATTACACGAAGCTGTCGGATACATTTGATAAGTTTGATCGGAATGCCATCAGTCGCAAAGTCCATCAATTTTTTGAATGGTAGGAACTTTCCGCCATAGACAAAGTATTACAGGAGGTTAATAGTGACGAAGACTTACCTACTCTCAAAAGGACCACATTCTATAGTTTACTCAAAGAACTTCATTTTGAGTATAGAAAACGGGGCAGAAATAGTATTTTGATGGACAGATTATTTTATCAAGAAGAAATTATTTAAAATCAATATAAAAATACCGCGACCAAGGCAGGAAGATTTATTACTTGGAGGAAACCTGGATAAATGCAGGACATACAAAACCTAAAGGTATGGCCGACTCTACAATTAAATCAGCAAGACAAGCCTTCTTAGATGGACTAACCACTGGCCTCAAGAATCCGCCAGAGATGTGTATCTAACCAATTCGTCAATTGTGTTGTAAAAATGGTGTCAAGAAGACTGAATCCATGAGTCCACACTAAAAACTTAGCTACACTAAACTTAGCTATATCTGGTAGATTTAGAACCAATACCTGTTAGATACTATGCTTGTATTATTATTAGTTTTTTCGAATACTATATGAAATAATTATTTCCAGGAAAAGGAAAATGATTTATCTGTCACATTGGCAGTGACGATGGCTTTGTGTCCACTGCCCTATGGGCATTTGAGTCAAAGAATACGACCGACTACCATGAAGAAATGGACGGGAGTTCATTTGAACGATGGTTTGAAGAAACGCTCTCTAAGCTAGTCGACAATACCGTCATTGTACTTGATAATGCTGCATACCACACTACAAAACTATAAAAAATTCTCACAATGTCCACATGAAAGGCAAAAATTCAACAATGGCTCCTAGCAAAAGACATTAGTTTCAATGAAAATATGGTCAAAGCAGAACTTATCCATCTAGTTAGGCAGCACAGATATAAATATAATCTTGATGTTATTGATGAAATGGCTAAAAACACTGTGTTAAGCCTGCTCCCTTATCACTGCAAATTAAATCTTATAGAAATGACTTGGGCAAATATAAAAAACTATGTGGATTCAAACAATAGAACATTTATTTTATGAAGATGTCACCAGAGTGACGGCAAACCATTGGAAAGATTGCATAAAGAATTGTGAAAAGTATGTCACTTCTTTCTATAAAAATAATCATTTATTTTGTTAGATTATTCCAACACCATTGAGGAAAATACGGACCTGTACGGTCTCGCTTTTGGGCATGTTGTGTTTTGTCTGGGCATAAATGGACTACGAATGGGGTAAAATCATGGCAATAATAGTATTTTCATTATCATTATCAACTGCGAAACTGATCAGAAAAATTCATTACCCTCTATACTGCTCATGAATAGCAATATATTACATCTCTTGCCCCATGTAGTTTTAACATGTTTCGCTTTTTTATAATGGTTTTCTGGTTGAGTCATAATCCAACAAAGTATACGAACATCTTCATATAACTTATTTGCAACAGTGGCATCTTCCATATTGTGAAATTCTTCATCATGGCCATGTGAACCTAATGACAAAAAATGATTATTCTCTCATATATTTACTTATTTGGGTCTAAATGCCCTGCCTTGTTGACTTAATAGGATTCTAAAAATTTTAATTTAGATCTATACTTATTAAAATTTTACGTCTTCCAAAATATTTCAACTGCTTTCTGTGTATAGGAAATAGAGAAAGCCTGTGAGTAAATCGTTAACATCTAGCATGCACTATTATTAGTTACAAAAAAAATCAGAGAGCAGATAAGCCAGGTACCTATAGTCTTAAATAGTGATTGTTCCAAATTTGTTGAAGGAAACATCATTTAATTATTCAATGTAAGAAAAAGTAAGTGTTTTAACAATTTCTTTGTAACAGGCAAGTTATATTTTTCAAATTAATTGAAGAAATAACATAATTTGGGTAGTACCTGGATCAATACTGGGGCCAGCCAAATGTACCATTTCTGAGCTAGTGTGTGGATCTGAGAAAAGCAATATTTCTGGGGTAGCCAATGATATGTAAGCAATCAGAAAACCAAGGATCAACCCTGATGAGAGGGCAATAATGAATTGTTTATTGATTGTAGGCCTGAAACAATAAGTAACCCAGTGGTAGTTAATAGTATTTAATAAATAAGTATACCCATATTTATTCATTCTAATAAATGGTATCCTCATACACAACACAGCATTTACAGTTAAATTGAGGATACTAATATCAACTGTTGTGCAGACATTTGGAAAAACAATTAATTATGATGCATGATTAGCATTTAAACACATGCATATCCTGTTACAAGATAAATCAAACAATGAAGTGGAAATTAAAATATCCTTACCACTTATACATTCTGATCATCAATCCCATCATTTCAGCACTGGCTCAATGATCGACACTTTCCCTCATATTTTGAAAGAAAAACTGGAACTAGTAATTGATAACATTTTATCATGAATGTATTACCGAATCCACGATTGTGTGGAATAATAGGTAATTCAATCCACAATAAATCTTAAATCGTGATTTGTAAATGAAGCGATAATCAACGGCAAGTCGCCTACGAAAAATGTTTACCGTTTGTTTTTGCCCTTGTGCTCCCAAAACATTTTGTGCTTCTCTTTTGATTTTTCTAACCTCACATTCCTCACAATACAGATCTGTCAAAAATGTAAACAAACATCAAGCAGTGGCGCGTTCCGCTTTTTAGAGCACTTGACCGTCCATCGACCAGTTAGGCTTATTTCACATTATATGGTTTTGACCGTACGGCAAAAAATCGCACGAAATGTTGCCGTGGCGTTGTTGTTTTCACATTGCATGTTGGGCGTACACACGACACGCCAAAATGAATTCTAAACAAATTATTGCTTTTTGGTTGCTTTATCGTCGACGAGAAAGAGCAAAACGAAATCGCCTGGTTTGGGTGCACCCCATTAATCAGAGGAGAGAGGAAGTATGATTATTTTATACACTTTTTGAAGATTTGCGGAACGACGAAAATAAATTCCTTAACTATTTCCGAATGTCTATTACCGCTTTTGACGAGTTACATAGAAAATTTGAAGGTGTATTACAACGACAAAACGCACAATTTAGAAATTGTATACAACCTGTTCAGGCTGGCTATCACGTTAAGGTAAGTAAACACATAAAAAGCAATCGTATCTGTTTATTCCTTTGATTTTTACATTTTCATCAAATATGTTCACGAAGAAAAGTCTATAGAATCAGCATTTCATTGTAAAGAATTTGTATCAGGGTTGGCTGCATTATCGCCTTCTGAAGAAAGGCATTCCTCGAAATGCTGGTAGAATTGCGTTGTTGGTGGACGTTCGTTACTACTAGTTACAGGTATGGAATGGGGTGATGGCATCGCATTTCCTGTTGGATAAGAACTGCAACTTTGAAGAGTGAAAGAACCATTTGGGTTGTCAAAACTTTGTTGGGTATGGGAAAAACCTGGGTTTGGATGATGATAAATGGGAGCTGAGTTCCCCATAGGCGAAGGCGAATAGGCATGAAATTGATTGTGTGACATGGGGGGTGTGTATTGGGTGAATTGAGGTGGTTGAACTGATATGTTCTTTTTTCTTTCATTTATATTTTCTATAACTCTGAGTACTCCAAGCTAAAACTGAAGATAGTCCTGTTCATCAAATTTGTACAAATGAGGTCTGAGACTAAGTAGAAATGACGTTTTGCCGCATGGTTTGTCTGCTTCCAGAGCTCTTAACATTTTAGCTTCGATTTCATCTGGTTTTCTAGTTCTTGTTTCACGTACATTTTTAGATGGGAGTTGCGTCGATGGCGTATCAAATGACTGAGAAGCAATATTTCCAGTGGAGCCCTGCGTTTGTGTATCTTTTTCCACCTCGGCAGCACTTTCCGATTGAAGACTATCCTCCGTCTCGAGAGAATCATAATTTTTTTAAAAAACTGCAGTTGATCAGAATATACATACTTTTTAAACTTCTTTGCTGCTGAGCCACTTTTTTGGAATCTTCAATATTTGTCATCGACTTTACAAAGGAGTCTCTTAGATTGGTCCACCTTCGTATTACATACTTCTTTACCTAAAACAAAAACAACAAAAAAAAAATACTAAAGAAACTGCATAAGCAATACTAACAAATTATTTTGTTTTTTTTTTTCAGGTACCTGGCAAGTGGTTGTTCTTTCACTGACATTTCCAGTACAGAATAGGAATTTCTAAAGCAAGTAAAATAGTTAATGACGTATGCACAGCTATTTGGTTAACAATGCGAGGAGATTGAATACCAAAACCCACAACAGAGATATGGGAATCAATCAATCAATTGCGTCTGGATTTGAAAGTGCTGCTAATTTTCCCCACTGCTTAGGAGCGGTGGATGGAAAACATATACGTCTTAATTGTCCATTTAATAGCGGATCAATGTATTTTAATTATAAAGAATACTTTTCTGTGGTTCTAATGGCTGTAGCGGACTCTAAGTACAGGTTTATCTTTGTTGACATAGGAAGTTATGGCAAAGACTGTGACTCTTCAGTATTCAAATGGTCGAGCTTGTGGAATAGAAAGTAATTCTATGCAATTGCCAGACGAAAATTGTCTGCCTGTTACGGAAGGCCCAAAAGTTCCGTATTTTTGCTACGACCTTTTGGGGGAACACACTTAACAGTCGAGAAACAAATATTTAATTATCGATTGTGCAGAGCAAGCAGGTATGTGGAATGTAGTTTTGTCATTTTAACTAATAAACGGCGTGTGTTTCATCGACCTTTAAGTGTACAACCAGATTTTGCAGTAAAAATTATTAAAGCTTGTATTGTTTTTACACAATTTTGTTCGTGACAGAGATGGAGATTTAGTTGAGGATATCACATCCATCACTGGATTGAAGGACTTGCCCCCAGATGCTAACTTAAGAGGAGGAGGACTGACAGCCAACACCATTAGGAACACGCTTTGAAAATACTTCATGACAAATGCTGGAAGTGTGCCTTGGCAGATGTCAAAGATATAAATTAACACAGGTTTTAAAGTTTTTAAATAAATATAAAAAATACTTACCAAATGCATTTTAGTCTTTGTATTCCATTATATCAAAATCGGGTTTCAGTGCTAAGCAAACTTCCCGCCATGCATTTTTCGTAGCAATTCGATCTTTATAAATATCTATAGTTTGGTCCCTCAGAACTGGTCTTACTTCCACCAAGGTTATCAAAACTTCAGCATCAATTTCACCCATTCCACAAATAATCAGCTGAAAAACGTAGCTTCTTGCAATACCGTACGACTCACAACCGTCCAATGTGAATGCATGCATTTAGTCACGTGGGCCAGTGTGTTGAAGGCGCCCGTACGGCGACCGTCAAGTTTAGTGGCAAGATACGGCATTTTGCTGTCGCTGTAAGATATGAAAGATCCCATGCTTTTCTTCACTTCTAAAGCTGTATGATTTTTTGCCGTACGGTCAAAACCGTATAATGTGAAATAAGCCTAATTGTTCGTAACAGGTACTACGGGTAGGTTATAGTTGCCTTCGTTATGCAAGTAAAGTGAGACAGTTCAAACAAGAGCTACTTTCCCGTGACTCTAGCTGCCAGTGACCCAGTTGCGTTATGTAGCGAGTGGAATGTCCGCTAATACCGGATTTTGCAATATGGATAGATTAAGGGGGATAAGGGCAGATATTTTGGAAAAACCAAATTTGTCTGACGGTTTTAATTTATTTTATAATTACCTTTGATTTTCACCGATGGTGATACAATTAACACATCGTGAGTTATTGTTACATTTTGCGACAGCGAGAGGTCGGAAAATTTAACAAATACCATTACGCAATACAAATTATCACTGCCTGCGTGTACGCAGGTGAGAACCATTTCGAAGCAGGACGACACTCTCAAATAAACGCTAGATGGGTACTGACCAAAATCGCTCATCTATGATCATGGAGGTGGAAACCTTGCCTTGGAATGTACGAGATGCGATGTTGCCAAGCGAACCATTGATGCAAGGCAGAATTTGTAACGATCCTGACCTTTCATTCAATGTAGCTCCGTTAGGACCGATCCGGAATCGATCCTACACAGAATCGACTCAATTCACAATTCAAAAATCTGTTCGCTCAAAATAAAACCATTATTTGAGCGCAGAGAATAAACTAACACATTTTTTCAACAAACATGCATCTCAATTCAAGAAATTGATGTAACATATTGGCAACGCGGTAATGAGCTTCGCTATCCAGTCGGCTTTTATCCTTTCCAACATATGTGTCTATACCACTTCTCTCGTACACATTGAACTCAAGCCGTCTAAATTTGGTTCTCAGTGTATGTAAAAGAAAAGAGATACACATTAATCACGAAATCTCGGAAACTATTTGACCCACAAAAATGTATTTTTTTCAGGGACAGGAGAGAGGATATTTCAGACAAGAACGGACTTTGTGGCAAGGCCGAATTATAGGATTAAAAGGCACTTGCAAGTTTGGAATTGCTTGGAGTTTTCTAATATCTAAACATTGGCAACGATGAGGTTCTGTTTAGAGTTCACTTAACCTAAGGACCGAATCTTCAGTCATTCCTCCAATTCTGGGACGCCTTTATGGCCTCCTTGATTTTCATAATTCCCTACTGTTCAGTGTCAGCGCTCCATTTTGAGGTTACCTTACAAAATTTATTTACATCAAAATGTACATGCTTTTGATTTATATCATCTGTTATATGAGCCTAAAAATTCCTACAATTCAAAAAGAAAACGTAACCTCTCACCATAGAAGAGAAAAGTGAGAAAAGATACTATAAAGATCCTACACATTGTAGTATAAACTACTTTTGTAGTTGCATAAGAAGCAGAATTACGTATCGCTCGGGTTATCTATCCTATTTTCTGCTCGGATTCAGTTTTCTTCTTTTTGCGGAATTTGGCCATTGTTTTTCTATTTGTTATATACTTTTTTCCGCATGATCCTTACCTCTCTGTACATCCTTTGGGCAACAAGTGGCTATATCCGGCCGCGTGGTTGTGATTAGATGTCGCGTTGAAAATTCGAGGTCTTCTAGCCATTTTATACTACAGTATGTAGGTTGCTTTGTAGGTTGGCTCTTGTTTGTGACTTCGTCTGTCAATTTCTTCCCTCTCCATCTTCGTTTCCAGAGTTCGTTTCCTCGGGTTACACCCGTATCCGGATGTATGGGCACGAGTATCTACTTTTGTTGTTGCGTATGTGCATTCATTTCGGGCCTGATGAAGCCAACAAGGAAACATATGTGTCGCTCGGGTTGCCTATCATATTTTCTGCTCGAATTCATTTTTCTTCTTTTGCGGAATTTGCCCATTATTTTTCTATTTGTTGCATACCTTTTTTCGCATGATCCTTTTCTCTTTGTAGATCGTTTGGGTTTGAAGTATCACAACAAGTGGCTGTAACAGGCCACGTGTCAATTTATTTCCCTTTCCATCTTCGTTTCCTCAGGTTACACCCGTAAAACTTGTCACCCGCTAGTACCTCACCGACGTTAAGGCGCGTACTCACTATAGCGCACGCATTCGACCGCACGGTGATGAGCGCAGGCGTTCGGTCAATGTGAACGTGAATAATTCATGGCATTTCGCTGAGCAAACGCTGCGGAAAAGTTCGCTCGCTTGTCGGTAACTTCAAAGGAAAGTCGCCCTAAGCCCACACACAGTGTGTACCTGTTTTCGTGCAAGGATGCATAGCCATTGATTGTATCAACTGGTATACTTTCTCTAAACGTTGCGTCCTTTTTGGTAATTTTTGGCCAACTCTATTTAACAAGTACTCAAAATCTTTCTAGAGAAAATTTCAAAAAGCCCATATTCCAGTTCTTGATGGAGATCCTGCATTAAGTCTAGACCCCTATAACGATTTCAACTTTTAAATAAAGATGACATCCACCATCGTCGTTTTCTTTTTCTTTTTTGAATATTCACACTAGGTATTATATATGATGCACTAGCAATTAAAACTAATTCATCATCAGACATTTTTATAACTGCGAAACAACGACTTGCCTGAAAGCGGAAGAACAATACCACACGAATGCGTTCGCTAGACGGTGGACGTCAAAACAACAATTCGACCAAACATCGCATGTACTTGCAGCTCGTTCGGTCGTGTTCGCTATAGTTAGTACGCGGCTTTAGGCGGTTAATCGTACCACGTGATTATTTGACATTTGGATAATCGTCGCAATCGTCTTCCTCTATTCCCGTTCTTCGCGAAAATTTGAGTATCAGTTCCCGGTGCTGCACTGTGTTACACCTTGGATGCAGTGGAGTGGCGTGGACTCGCGAAAGAATCCTTTATGGAAATCAAGGAGGCCATAAAGGCGTCCTACAGTAAATTGAACAACTGACGATACGGCGCTAAGAATTGATTGTGTAACCGGAAATTTGGCAGGAGTAGGTTACAACGTAAAATGTATCATCTTAATTACAAAAAAAATGTTATACTATTTACCCGCCTCGCAGTTTTACCCCATCCATTTATAAAATACCCAAATTTCAGAAGCATGAAAGTTGACTGTCAATTTATTAATGCAGCGCAATTAAAGCAATACTCAAAAATAATGTGATATATTTTAGTGACTATTTCCCTCGTCTCAGTTTTTATCAATCACAAACGGGCAATTTTGAATTATAAACGGTTTCTAGATGGAAAAATTGTATGACAGCACCTGTCAGCAATTTTTTCGAGTTTATCCGCGTCAAAACTTGACAGCTGTTGTCACCAAAAATTACAATACCTTTGATAACAAGTAATTATGGTCTCCAAGGACACCAGAAAACGACGCTACCCAATTTTTCTGATTTTACTGTCAATACGTTTTGTAAGCAGAATAATCAGTTACTCATGAAATAGTTTTGTCAATATTAGATGCACTTATGTATAATAATAAAAATAATAATAATAAGTGGACTTTATTTTATCTGGCGAGTAACATCAGCAAAATCTGTTTTTCAGAACCAACCAGGATTAATACATAAAATCCATGTTTGTTATACCAAACACATATACTATTTAAATCCTCAGCCAAATTCTCATTCGCTTCGGTATACATAACAGAGTTGTAAGATAGATAAATCTGTGTATCATCGGCGTAGGTATGTAATTTTCAGTATTTAGTGACTTGATCTAAGTCCGCTACATATAGAGAAAACAGAATAGGTCCAAGATTAGACCCCTGAGGTACACCTTTGGAGATAGTACCTTCCTATGATAATATGTCACCGATTTTTAGCTTCTGAATGCGTTCATGAAGATAACTGCGAAAGCATTTAATCGAACTATCGGAGACACCAAAATAATTACATTTTTCAAAAAATAGTTCATGTTTGATGCAATTAAAGTCCTTACTTAGATCTATCATCACAGCAGTAGTAACTTTAGAATGATCTATTGCCCTTACGAAGTCGTCACAAACATCGAGCAGAGTTGTTATGGTGCTATGGTGTTTTCGAAACCCCGACTGCGTAGATGGAATTATCTTGAAGGTACTTTTGATAACACTGGAAGGATACTAATTGGTCTATAATCACCAGATCCTTCGGGAATAATTTTAGCAAGAGGCCTAACACATGCGGCTTTCCAAATTTTAGGGACTAACCCTTTTTCAAGCTAATAGTTAATTATATGAGTAATAGCTTTAGAACAGAAAGGAGTCATCAGAGCTAACATATTTATACTAAGTGACATATAAATCCGAACACCCAGTTTGAATGGTTTTATTTTAATAAAAGTTGGTGAATGTATTTATCTTACTGTAAATAACAAGTGAAAAGATTTTCAGCCTTATCAGTTGGACATTCCGGTTTTTATACTGCTTTTTTTAATTCACTAACGCTCTAAAAATGAATATTTCAGCCGCAGTAAATAATCAACGTTGGCGGATTTTGGTTCTTGACATCCTTTACGATCGGTTACGATGCCTAGAGTACGGAGACCTGTACGATTTCGTCAACTTAGTGAGTTTGATAGGGGCCGTATAGTGGGACTTCGTGAAGATGGACTTTCTTTTCGGGCAATTGCAGTTAGAGTGCAAAGAAGTGTAGACACTGTGGTTAGGTGTTGTCAGGCATGGCTTCGAGAAGGCCGTACGCAAAGAGCAAGGGGCACTGGACGCCGCCGTAGAACAACAGACCGTGAAGATCGCCGTCTAAGGTTATATATTGGCCTTAAGGGACCGTTTCTCCACTACCAGGTCCATTGCAAATGAGTGGTTTGCAGAACACGGAAGACCTATTGGCATGCGAAGTGTTTACCGACGAATGAGAAGTTTTGGCTTGTTTTCATACCGGCCACACTGGGTCCTCCCTTTAACTCGAGAACACCGACGTAATCGCCTTGAGTGGTGCAGACAACGGTCACACTGGGATCAGGAATGGAACAGTATTGTCTTTAGTGACGAGCCTCGATTTTGTTTAGGCATGCACGATGGTCGTGCCAGGGTTAGAAGGCGACGTGGTGAAAGGAGGAATCCACAGTTTTTTGTTGAAAGACATGTTCATCACACTGTTGGAGTTATGGTTTGGGGTGCTATAGCTTATGGTTCCAGGTCACCTTTAATCTTCATCAGAGGTAACATGAACGCGCAGCGTTATATCCACGAAGTTCTAGAACCCCATCTTTTACCCTATCTTGACACCCTGACAGATCCAACTTTCCAACAAGATAATGGCCGACCACATGTTGCAAGAGTCACAATAGACTTCTTTCAACATAATGATGTCACATTGTGACCATGGCCACCAAGATCTCCCGACTTATCCCCAATTGAGCACGTGTGGGATATGATGGGTAGGAGATTGCTCAATTTGCAACGTCCTCCTCAGACTCTAGAAGCACTTCGAGAGGAGTTGGTGGTTGCCTGGAATGAGATACCACAGGAGGACATTGACCACCTGATCAGAAGCATGCCTAGGCGCGTTGGAGAATGCGTAGCACATCAGGGTGCATCCACACATTATTAAAGGTCAAAGGGCTTTAAAGCAGTGCAATCATTTTGAAATTTTTATCATTTACTTATTATGCTTCATTAAGTAATTTTATTAAAATAAAACCATTTAAACTGGGTGTTCGGATTTATATGTCACTTAGTATATATTTAAATCATTTAGTCCAACCGCAACCACTGGAGATTTTATTTTATTAAAAATCTGTAACATTTTATCCTCCGTAACCGGTTTTCACTGAAACAAGTAGTCTATAGATGGTATAACATTGCTATTGTAGTGATGAATTATACTGTTATCTACAGAATTATCTGGAATGGAATTTAGGAAATATTTGTCCACAAAATCCGGTTGCAATGTGCATTCTACAGTATCTTAAGATTATGTAAACCTAGTTGTTTGATAGTTCGCCACCAATCACTTCTACTTCCTTTGAGCTGCATTTCTATATAGACCTTTTCCAAGATCTTAGAAGTTGATAACTCCTAACCAGTACATTGATGAAGTTACCTCAGGAAGTAAGTTGGTATCTAAATTCCTAAAATCGCGGATACGTATATATGTTTGTTTGGTAAAGCTAGTTGGATAATCTGTACAAAAGTATACCAAATAATGATCCGTGAAAGGTAGATTTACAGCTACGGTTTTCCTGATGTTTGAGTTTTTATCTACGAAGACCACATCAGACTTTTGAGGTTATCCGTAACTCTTGTTTCCTGACTTACTATTTGATTCAAATTGAAATCCTCGAAAATTGTTGACATGAATGAATAGTCCAGGCCATGCTTATTCAAAACATTTATATTTAGATCACTAATGCAGATTGGATGATCAGATGATGTGAAAACATTAGAAAAATATTCAAATATCTTAATTTGTTCAGATACAATCTAAGAACCCACGAAAATATCACTTTTTATTTCAAGAAGTGTTCTAAATGTTGCCCGTTAGGGTTTGCCAAATCTACAATTCGCTTATAATTTAAATCGGAAACTACCAAAATAAACAGCAATTCGGAAGATTAGACCTGAATTTTTTCCGCATTCTTTTCATCAACAGAGATATCTTGGGCGAACTGTTATACCTGATTAGTTATTTGTTGCTAAGGGAATTTATTTGTTGCTGAGGGAATTTAATTTGCTGTCAGTTACCTTTGTGACAATCTTGGGATAGTGAAAATTAATTTATTGATTCAGATTTTACTTCCAAAATGGTTTACACACTAGCCGAAAGAGTGTAAATGGTTCTAATGTATGGTGCCCAAAATCAATGTGGTCGGCAAACTGCCGTCACGTTTAACGCCAGACATCCGGGGAAGATAACTTCCCATAGGTATGTTTTGGACCTTATTACTAAATTTACTCAAGCTGGATCTGTTGCAAATAAAAACCTGATCATCGGAGAGTTTTGGATGAAGCCGCTCAAGTTGAAGTTTTGGGTCATTTTGGAATAAATCCTAATACTTTATTACGCAAAATTGTTGCTGCGACTGGCATTTCATTAGGGTCTGTACAGTCAGTTACTAAACCCCATACATTTCATCGTTCAAAATAAAAATATTCCAAGAGTTAACCGAAGATGACTTCGATATGCGACTTGAGTTTTGTGGACAAATGATTGCAGCGATTAATGATAATACCATTCATATAAAGAATATCTGCTTCAGTGATGAATGCACATTTCATCTAAATGTATTTGTTAATAAGCATAACTGCGGATATTGGAGCAATGAAAATCCTCATGCTTTTGTAGAACGCCATACCCAGTACCCCAAAAAAGTAATGTATCGGCAGGCACTTTAGGGAACAAAGTGATTGGGCAATCGTTTATTAATGGAAATTTAAATAGAGACATTTATTTGGATATGTTGGAAAATACCATCAATCGGCTTATCACTGAAACCCTTGAAAACCAAATCAAAGAGGATGGAAACAATATACTTGATCAGGCTGAAATTATTTTTCAGCAAGACGGCGCTCCTCCTCGCTATGTTCTTCCGGTTCGGCAATGGCTAGACGAGGAGTTTCCAAATAAATGGATAGAGCGAAGAGGGCCTATAGTATGGCCTGCTAGATCTCCTGATTTGACGCTATTAGACTTTTTTCTATGGGGCCATTTGAAATCTATTGTGTTTACTCCCAAACCTGAAAGTCTGAACTTCGTCAATGCATCATCGAAAGCTGCCATGATATCCCACAACATGTTTTTGAAAATGTTCGTCAGGAATTTGAACATCGCCTATATCATTGTTTGGCCAATAACGGGCAACATTTTGAACACTAATTGAAATAGAAAGTGATATTTTTGTGCGTTTTTGTTTTACATCTGAACAAATTAAGATAAATAAAGATTTTTATAATTTTCTTGAAAACGAATCGACTGACTTTAAAAAATCAAACGTCAAAATAAGGGACTTTGAAAGACCTTTCAAACAAGTTGTTACTCGATATCCCTTGTCATTTAAAATTTTTAAGGAGGTGACCCTGGGGGCTGGGGGTGAAAGGTGGTGAAGTGGTTTTTGGTTAAAAAGTTGCCCCCTTGAAAAATGTTTTGACGTGTCTCGGAGTTTTTTCTTTTAATCTGTGGTTTTCACGTGATATGATTACATGCAAAGTACAGTCAGTTTACTCAATACCGCATAAATGATGCAAGTGTTGCAATAGCGAAAATACTCGAAGTACAGTTAACACGTTTTTTGTTGTACAAACATATTTTAATCAGAAAAATCTATGTCAGCTATCTCCGTCAGTTTGTCACTCTGTGCCTGCCAAACAGTCTGAAGGCATTCTGGTAACCATGTAATTTTAGAAATCCCTCCACCAATGGTGGTGAAATTTAGGGAGCAGTATGTTATAGTGCCACAAAGGCTATAATGTTACTTCATTGACGGAGGAGTAATGAGCAGGAAACACAATGGTATCAATCGTTTTCACATGTTTCCCAAGTTTCTGGCAGTTTTGGGCGTAAAAAAAAATTATTGTTACAGAGTTAGATTTTTGAAAATTAACAAAATTTGTTTCTCATCATTTAACAAAATTATGATCCTACACATCTCTGTAGGGATCAGGAGATTTCAGAAACTCGTAACTTTATGATGCACCTCCAGGGAACGTTTTAAGAAATTTAGTACCTTGTATATGAATGCGTGAGAAGTACTTAGACAATCACCTAATGACAGTCCCTTCTTGTTATTACGCCCGTGAAGGTTATTCTCATATCTACGAAAATAATGTATGTATGTGTATCAGTTCTTATTTATATCCAGAAAAACATCACCTGTTGGATAACACATATTAAAGGTTCGGCGAAATGGGTACACTCGTGCGTCAAAATTCAGAAGAAGATATGGTAGGTATAAAAAATGGCGTCAAGTAGATTGACTCTATACTCCTCAGGCCTTCGAAGCAACTTCTAGTTACAATTTTCCATCATTTAGTGCAATATGACTATATAAAAAAGACGTAGGTTTTGTCAGAACCAATAATGCACTATTTTGGATTTTCATGAAAAAACAAATGCCTCAGATTGCAGCAATGAGCGTCTCCATACCCGGGAGTCTGATTTATGTGGACCTCTGGTGTAAAACTAATTGCCCGCAATGTTTGGTAATTGATCATACTAGTATAATAGCTCTTGATACATAATCATGTACAAAGCGTATATATCTTGAAAAAATAAGCGGTTTTTGGAAATAGCATATATGCCAACGTCTTAAGATAACTGAGATATTAGGCTCTGCAAAATTAAATAAATCTAAAACAAACCTAATTTGCTGCTATATCTCGATCAGATCGAAAGTGAGAAGGAACGTCGCGCGTCAGTACTCAACCCATGCGCCGTTAGCGTAGGTAAACAAAACATTTATTTACGAATCGGTTCGAAAATAACCAAAATGGCATTCTTGTACAGTAATATCGAACTTTTCGACATGATTTTAATCTATGGAGTGTGTCTTCAAAATGCTACCTTGTTCCCCAGACGTTATGATTCGGGGCCGGATAGATTTGTTTATCTTGTGCAAAGTGCTAGAGATAGAGGTCGTTTGCAGGAATATCAAGGTGGGCGTAGTGGGAGACCTAGACAACCCCAAATGGTGCAAACTGATGAGGAAGGATTATTGAATCTTGTAGAAAAAGTCCTTCAACAAGCACGAGTGAAGTGGCTAAACAAGTGCAAGTCTCCAAGATTAAATCTGATTATTTTCCTTCAAGGGTGCGTTTTTGTGAGTAGTTGTTGCACCAACATGAAGATAGTCCGGAGTTGAAGAAAGTCCATATTAGTCACGGAAGAATCAACCTTCACCGAATGAATAACTTCTGAAATACTCATGTGTAGATATTGGAAAATCACCACGTAGTCCGTAGGTCACATTTTCAACGAACATTTTCTTTTAATATTTGGGCTGGCATGGTAAATTATTGGCATTGGGCCTTTTATTTCTCCAAATTGGCTGGACGGTTTACAATACCTAGACTTTCTACGAAGCATTTCACCAACTTTTTTATTTTGTCACTTATTCGTTACTGTTTCACCACACATTAGCTTTGTTGTTTCAAACATAGTTGTTTCTGAAAAGGAAAGTCCCAACTTTCAAGACACCGGATAATATCGCGCACACCTGGTATGGCGCCGCTAGCTATATTATACTTTTATACGTCACTAGGATCTAATAACAAAGATGCAATATTTATAAATCACCCGGTAGCGCAAGGTATGTGCTACCGATAGGCGATCCGTCTGTTGAAAATATCTTAAGTTTTAAGTGCAAATGGACCGGCAAATCTATGAGATGAGAAATATAAATAAGGGATGTGTAAAATTATCAGGGTTGGAAGTTATTAATGTACTAATAAAAAAAATTGGGATACAACCTCACCCACCCCCTACACCTCAACACACCTCTGAATCTTAAAAAAAATGATCAGGAGCCGCTGAAACGTCAAAAAAGTGCTTCCTGTTTTTTCCGTTTTTTTCCTTTTTCTCGGCCGTCAGTGGACATATATTCTCCAATCTACAAAGCTTTTTCGTCCTTGCCATAGTAGTGAGTTAAGAGAAACATTGATCCAAGGATTATTGAACATGCAGACCGACCGAACGACAGATGGTTTTCGTGATGAACTTGTCATGTAACATCCTACAAACATAATATCTCAATTTAGCAGTTACAATACGCTGGTGTGGCGTGAAAAGTGGAAGTAAATCAGTTTAATCGTCATTCATAAAAATACTGGGTGTAAAGTTAGTAGAGGATCAACGGAAGTCAGGTGATAGAGGGCCTCAAAACATATCGAATGAACCCCTATATGTGTGGTTCGAAATGTTATAGTTCAGGAGATATTTGCAGTTTTGTGAAATTTCGAAAAAAACGAGATAATAATGAACTTTCAATCGCAATTACAACTAAACCCTAAACCCTAAACAGGGCTGTGATTTTTTTCTGAGATGACCTAAATAGTTTTAGCAATGGGTATGTCACTTTTTAACAGAGCTTATTAGAAATCAACGCAAAAAATCTTAAATTTATTTTTTTTTGTGAAAAATCTCTTCCATCCCTCAACTTTGGAGGGCGGTAAATAAAATGTAGGTTGTATTTCATTATTCACTTTATCGTAAAAACTTTTTCAATCCATGTAGAATAAACCCTGAAAATTTCAGCTTGGTGCCTCACCTTAAAAAATCTGTATTTTTGACGCAGGTGGTTATCTATACATGTAAAGTTTTACTTTACGAGTAGAAGAATATACAAATGTCAACCAGTAATAACGACTTGATGGATTTTGACATATGAGGTACTGTTAGATCCGTACTAGCAGTGCGAGTGATACTGCGTGTATTAACATTTTGTAAAATCAAAATGGCAGATTTTTTACGTAAATAGCCAAATCATCTTAATGAGCTTGGGCATTCAACTCGGCATTCCAGGTGCGGGAGTGTTCAATCTTCGATTCAACCGAAATTACTAAGTCAGGCAATGGTCCAGCGCGGAATTTCTATCTAGCGTTTGGCATCTAAGTAGAATCATGTTATATTCTCCGCAAGATTATGCAGAAATGCATTATTATTACGCTGGTGCTCACATGTATCTGGAGTATGTGGTTAGAAGAACCGGCGGTATATCCCTATTATCGCGTTTTTCTACGCATCCACAATGCGTATATGGATTGCCGCGTACTAGGCACTAATCGTCAGCTAGGAGTGCCGAGGATACGCCCAGAAGAAATAGAAGATACAATAATAGAAGCAGCCGAGAGAGATCCCTCTATAAGCACCAGAGCCATTGCCCGAGGCAGAAACATATTCCATACTTCAGTGCACAGAATACTACGCTCGGAGAACATGCACCCTTACCATGTACAAAAAGTACAAGAATTGCTTCCAAGCGACTATGCACAACGGGTTGAATTTTGTGAGAATATGTTGAGAAGGTGCGACAGCATCTTATGGACAGATGAATCCAGCTTTAACCGAAATGGAATATTCAACATGCACAATTTCCATTCATGGAGCGTGGAAAATCCACACGCTATTCGCCGACACAGCTTTCAACGTCAGTTCGGCGTGAATTTATGGGCTGGAGTACTCAACAAAAAATTAATTGGACCATATGAATTGCCTGCCAGGTTGAATGGTCAGTCATATCTTGCTTTTCTACAAAGCAGTTTGCATGAGCTGCTAGAGGATGTAACTTTGGACGTTCGAAGCCGCATGTATTTTCAATGCGATTGTGCCCCATGCCACTTTGCACGGAATGTACGGCATTAGTTAGACGGTGCCTTTCCTGGGCGATGGATAGGTAGAGGTGGATACATATGATGGCCTCCAAGATCACCCGATTTAAATCCTCTAGATTTTTTTATATGGGGGTTTTATAAGGGGATAATCTATACATCTGAATATACAAATGTCAACCAGCTGCGCCAGAAAATTGATGAAGCAAAAATAAAACTTTACTAGAAGGTACCGCTTGTGTAGAGAAAATAATGGAGGCCATTTCGAACATGTTCTTTAAAAGTTAGTTAAAATAAATTATCTTCCACATTTGCCGGTAAATCGACATAAAGAGCGGCTAAAGACAATCGATTCTGTACTTACAGGTGGTAAGGATTCTATTGCGTTTCTTACGTTTATCACATCATAACAACGAATGTGACATGATACACTCATCGTAGCAAGCTGAAGTTTTCAGGGTTTATTCTACATGGATTGAAATAGTGTTTCCAATAAAATGAATAATGAAATACAACCTCATTTTTTTACCGCCCTCCAAAGTTGAGGGATGGAAGAGATTATTCACAAAAAAATGAATTTGAGATTTAAGATCGGTGCTTTGGCAGTCGCACGGCAGTCGCCTCTCGGCGACAATGGAATGATGCAGTTCCCGGTTCTGCGTGCTGGATTATTTTTTCAATCAAATTTCCCGTTATTACCGGAACCATAACCATCTCAAGGAAAGAACATCTTTCACGCATACCAAAGATGCAACATTATAACCTCCCACACAACATATAATTCCCAAACCCCTACATGGGGGTTAAAGTGGAGAGACGGTTCAGGGTAGCAAATTTTCAGGTTGCAGGGAAATCATTAGATATGGAGCTTGTTTTGCTAGATCTTTTGGTAATGAAATTCAAGAGGAAAAGATGTTCCCCAACACATGCTATCACAGAGGTGTGGAAGTTTGTAACTCACTTTCTCCAAAAAATTAGAAACTAGAAGATATAAAGTATAAAAGTTAGCTTTACATACCCAAAAATGTTTAGCTTTGATTAATGCATTGCATAGAATATACTACAATAGGACACTTTCCATGAATAAATGTTCAAGAAGTAGAGACTAAACCTGACTTGAACACTTGAACACAGCACACAAGCGCTCTAGTTACGAAGTACTCACAGCAATAATCTACCAAACATATCTAGATAATATAAACGTAAATTTGGTATTTTTACAGTTTACAGGTAAAATGAAGCCGAACATACTTCTGTTATCTATGACATTTCCTTATCAAAAACAATTATATATAGGGTGTCCCACTATATATTGACCCTCTAACTTTTTTGTATGACCGTACTACGTAACTTAAAAAGTGACATTATGTCGATTTTTCAAAACATTATGTAGGCTTTTTAACATTATGCAGGTTTTCCTATAAAATGTTACATTTGAACCTAGACAGGCCCGACGAGAGGGGGGGAATCGGGTACTTTTCCCACCGGGCCCGCACTTTTTAAGGGGGCCCGGGCAGACGCTGAAAAATCAATTCGAAAGAAAAAAAAGTTGTATGCATAATAATATGTATTGGGTGTGTTATACAGTAGAACCTCGATTATCCGGCACTCGATTATTCGTCAACTTCCGTTATTCGTCACCCATCCCGTTGTTCAAAATGAATTCGAAGAATTTAATTCGCAGCCCGACGACAAATATTTCTGCTGAAATTGTTGCCTACCGAAAACACAGCTATGGATCAGAAAGAAAATCGAACACCTAATATTTCATCCATAAAGCAAACATTTTCATATCTTCCTGGATTTGAAGACATCTCAGAAAATGACATTTCTAATTGGTTAGATATGGACAAACACGATGTAGGATATGATATTTTACCAGACGACGAATTAATTAACCACGTTTTAAAGCCTTTAGAAGCCAATGATCATGAAGATTGTGAAGATGACTTACCTGATAATCCGGAAGGTAGCATTAGCCATGGGGAAGCTGAGGATATGGTAACACAAATTATACAATGGTACGAAAATCAAGAGGAAGCATAACTCGTTCAACTAGTATTACTGAGGAAAATACGCTGCCTTGCAAGAAAAAAAGCTCCCAAAAGATAAAGCAAAAAAAATCACAGACTTTTTCAAAAAAGCATAGTGTTATACATAATTTAGGTTACTGTTTATGACATAATGTTATGTTTATACATATATGTTTGTTTATTACTTTTTTTGATTACTATGTTCACAAGTTGTTTTTAGTTTGTTTTAATAAATTCCTGTCGTTTTCTATTTTCCGTCTTTTTCCCGTATCCGTCGCACCTTGGTCCCGACCCCTGACGGATAATCCAGGTTCTACTGTATTTCGCTTGATGCGAATTCCTTATATGTAATTCAAAATAGATTCTTTTAGAATAAAAACACATTTTTGATTAATTTCAAGTGAGACACACAATACAATTATCACGAAGACTTAAATTCACTTCCAAAATGTAAATGATATAAATAAAACATTATTTACCATTAAAGTTAATAATTTACTCGACAAAGCTTTAGGAATGATATGTGTTGTTTTTCTCCCCCAATAGTGAAATATTGATCATCAAGGATAAACAGGTTAAAGACCTATTTCAATTTTCTATAATACTAATACACCGGGTTCGTCGCTTCTTCATGATTATTAAAATGATATTTTTTTCTCAAATTTTTTCTTGACCTTCCACTCAATGCTTATCAGGTTAGTGCTTTTATTTTACCCGATTATTTGCACTGTAGAAAGAGTGTACAACTTTATTGGAACGCGTGCAACATAATATGAACGATATATTTAGCAGAATCGAAAGAAATCGTGAAAATCATAAAAGAAAGAGGGCCGAGGTAGGGGCCCGCGCTTCGGTTCCCCCGAGCCCGGATTTTCTCTCTGCGGCCCTGGAACTAGATGACATTCTCTTCATGCTCACTTGTAGTAGGCGCGGAATGAACTAGCGACACACTAGCGTCTACCTAGTGCACAAGTTGATATATTACCGATTTTTTGACATTTAGGTTTTTTACGTAATCTGTCAAAGTGATATGCATATACAGGGTGTAAAGTTAGTAGTGGATCAACGGAAGTCAGGTGATAGAGGGCCTCAAAACCTATCGAATGAACGCCTATATGTCTATATGTGTGGTACGAAATTGTATAGTTCAGGAGATACTTGCAATTTTGTGAAATTTCGAAAAAAACGGGATAATGAACTTTCAATCGCAATTACAACTAAATCATTAGGTTTAGGGCTGTGATTTTTTTCTGAGATGAGCTAAATAGTTTTAGCAAAAAAATGAGGTTGTATTTCATTATTAATTAATTAATTAATATTGCTTGTATAGATTATCCCCATATAAAACCTCCATATAAAAAAATCTAGAGGATTTAAATCGGGTGACCTCGGAGGCCATCGTATGTGTCCACCTCGACCTATCCAACGCCCAGGAAAGGCACTGTCTAAGTTATGCCGTACATCCCGTGCATGGGGCACCATCGCATTTAAAATACTTACATGCGGCTTCGAACGTCCAAAGGTACATGCTCTAGCTAGCAGCTCATGCAAACTACTTTGTAGAAAAGCAAGATATGACTGACCATTCAACCTGCAGGGCAATTCATATGGTCCAATTAATTTTTTGTTGAGTACTCCAGCCTATAAATTATCGCCGAACTGACGTTGACGCGTGTGGATTTTCCACGCTCCATGAAAGGAAATTGTGCATGTTGAATATTCCACTTCGGTTAAGGTTGGATTCTTCTGTCCATAAGTTGCTGTCGAAAAAGGCTTCATCCTCTTCGCACCTTAACATATTCTCACAAAATTTAACCCGTTGTGTTGTGCATAGTCGCTTGAAAGCAATTCTTGTACTTTTTGTACATGGTGAGGATGCATGTTGTCCGAGCGTAGTATTGTGTGCACTGAAGAATTGGATATGTTTCTGCTTCGGGCAATGCTTTGGTGCTTATAGAGGGATCTCTCTCGGCTGCTTCTATCTCTTCTGGACGTATCTTCGGCGTTCCTAGCTGACGATGAGTGTCTAGTATGCGGCCCTCCATATGAAGGCGTAAAAAAAAACGCGGTAGTCGGGATATACCGCCGGTTGTGGTCCAACCACATACGAGCAGCTGCTCGAGCATATCCTAGGGCAGCACCATAATAGTAATTAATGCATTTCTGCATAATCTCGCGGAGAATATAACATGATTCTACTCATATGCCAAACGTTAGATATAAATTCCGGGCTGGACCATTGCCTGACTTAGGGCCGTATCGTCAGTCGTTCCTACAATTGTAGGTTTGCCTTTATGGTCTACTTGATTTTCATGGTCTTTTCTATCCTTCAGAAAGGCTGGGATATTTCTAGAGTTCTACTATTCCGAGTCAGCGTCAGCGCTCTCCTATTGTGAGGCTATGTTTTCTTTTTAAATCGAACAAAATTTCAGGCTATATAACAGATGATATAAATTAAAGGCTTGAACAGTTTGATGCAAATGGATATTTGTAACATAACCTCAAAATAGAGCGCTGACACAGAACAGTAGAAAACCATGAAAATCAAGGAGGCCATAAAGGCGTCCTACAATAATTGTAGGAACGACTGACGATACGGCCCTTAGTAATTTCGGTCGGGCCAAAGATTGAACGCTCCCGCACCTGGAATGCCGAGTTGAATGCCCAAGCTCATTAAGCTGATTTGGCTATTTGCTTAAAAAATCCGTGATTTTGATTTTATAAAATGTTAATAGACACAGTATCACTCGCACTGCTAGGACGAATCTAACAGTACCTCATATGTCAAAATCCATCAAGTCGTTTGGACTGTAGCTCGTAAAATAGAATTTCTTGTTTACATGTATAGATACCCACCTGCGTCAAACATACAGATTTTTTAATGTGAGGCACTTATCGTTGGAAGCTGAAATTTTCAGGGTTTATTCTACATGGATTTAAATAGTTTTCACATCAAAATGAATAATGAAATACAACTTCAATTTCTTTACCGCTCTCCAAAGTTGAGGGATGGAAAAGATTTTTCACAAAAAAATGAGGTTAAGATTTTTTGCGTTTATTTCTAATTAGCTCTGTTAAAAAGTGGCATAACCATTGCTAAAAATAACCATTTAGCTCATCTAAACCACAGCCCTAAACCTATTGGTTTAGTTGTAATTCCGATTGAAAGTTCATTATCCCGTTTTTTTCGAGATTTCACAAAATTGCAAATATCTCCTGAACTATAAAATTTCGGACCACACATACAGGAGTTCATTCGATAGGTTTTAAGGCCCTATATCACCTGACTTCCGTTGATCCACTACTAACTTTACACCCTGTATATTTTGCGCAACTTGACCTTTTTTTAAATATTTCTTTTACGTGCATTATTTTCATTGTTGTTTTGTTTGTGCTATTGTGAATAAATTGTGCTTCGTGCGAAAACAACACATTGACTAAAATTTGCAGCGACTGCACCACGCTTGCAAACAACTTCTCAGCATTAATATGATATTAATGCAACGGTAAACACTAAGTGAAAGATTTTAACCTCCTATTTTGCAGCAACGGTTTAATGCTATCCATATTTCATACAGGTACTCAGTTTTTCAAACAATTTAAGGAAATATCAATATTGACAGTTATCGAGCGAAACAAACAAGTTTTTAGTACTGCTTCGTTGGAAAAAGATGGTCAGTTACGCATTATAAAACATTGACAGAAAAGTCCAACCTGTGGGAAGATGTTACAACAAGATATTCAGTCTCTGTTTTTCTCTCCAAAACCTGAAGGGAAATACCGTCCTCTAAATTAAATGTTATATGTGTTATCTCAGGAACAAATATTGGATTTCATTCAAACTTTGAATATCAGAATTATGGATTCGGACATGATTTTTAACGGACCCTGTAGTACTGCAATGATTTGTTTACATTGAGTACACTAACAATTAGAAGATTCATAACTATCTTTAAAGTGTATAACCTTTGTACCTATAATATGTCATGAGATGCGTCAAGATTGGGGAAGCTAAGGGGTAATACTGAAATTGAATCTTATGGACTAGTGTATAACTGTTGGAAATGGAAACCTTTCAGACAAGTATTTAACCCCTTTTATATAAACTACCTGCACTAAAGCCATGCTTTTCAGAATATAAAGTGTTGGAGAAAATAGGAGAAGGGTCTTTTTCTGAAGTGATGAAATGTGAAAATAGGGCATCGCAAAAATGTTATGCAGCTAAAAAGTTGAAGAAGGTATACAAAACGTAAGTTACTAGAGTAAGCTGGTCAAAAGCATAACATAACGACTATTTTTCAGGGAAGCAACTATCATGAATTGTGCGGAATTAGTAGCAGCACAAAAAATTCCTCATCACCCCAACATTGTAAACATGTTAGAGTACCACTAGTATGTTAGTAATAACTTAACTTTGTTGGGAACGTTTATAATTTTTTATGTTTTCAGTGATTCTTTCAGTGGACAACTAATTTTTATTTCCGAGCTAATGGATATGAGTTTGCACGATTTTCTGAAAACTAAAAGAAGGTAAGATGCAACTGTAATGCATCAAATTAGAATATAAATTGTTCGAGGATGACATACATTTGGTGGCAATAAACTTTTTTGAGACAAATAAAAAGTCCAATGCCATCTAATATGAATTGTGTATAGTACAAATATTTTGGTAACTGAATTGTAACTAAATAGGATCATTTGGGGAAGTCATTTTACTTATTTTTTTAGGGGGCTTTCTGAGCATAGAGCAAGGAACTATTTATACCAACTTCTTAAAGGTTTAGAACATTTACACAAACATGGCCTTTTTCACAGAGACGTAAAACCTGAAAATATTTTAATGAAATTTCCATCACTTCTTTATGCATCGTTGTCGGAAGCTTGCACAGTAAGTTTAAATATGGACGTAACCAATAGTAGATAGTTCAATACAGAAAATGCACAATTCTTTGGCTGATACACAATGCATCCCATATTAATCTCTCAGATATAAAGAGAAAATGATTTTGCGGAGAAAGGTATATAATAAAAAATAGGAAAATAATGGGCAAAATCCGCAAAAAGAGGGAAAGTGGATTAGAGCAGAAAATAGGATAGGTAACCCGAGCAATAAGTATTTCTGCTTGTTGGCTTCATCAGGCCCGAAATGAATGCACATATGCAACCACAAAAGTAGATGCACATGCCCATACATCTGTATACCGGTGTAACATGAGGAAACTAAAATGGAGAGGGACAAAAATGACGTTCCTTCGATGAAGCCAACAAGTCGAAATACGTAATGCTCGGGTTACCTATCCTATTTTCTGCTCGAATCCACTTTCCTTTTTTTTGCTGATTTTGCCCATTATTTTCCTATTTTTTGTTTTATATATATATATATATATATATACTTTATATAGAACACGTTAAAATAATGTCACAAGTTCTTATAAAAATATTCTACGGTGAGTATGGGGCTACGGAGGTATAGGCTCCTAAAAGACCCTACGGGAACTCATACCTTTCTTGAATAACCTTTAAGCGATAACGGAATTTTTACAGCTTAGTAGCCAGTTGGTGCTTCACATGAAAGTGTTGAGGACGGACTAGCCCTAATGCAATATTGCTATTTTTACCATCCAGTGATAGTTCAATTATTATCTTTCTGGGAAGCCTATACCTGTATTTGATAGAATGTATTGTTGATTGACATCGATAAAATGTACCATTTTTGAGAAAAATACTCTTGATCCCAGTACAGAGCTATATTAATTTTGGGACTGAATCCAGTGGGTGCGGTCATGTTAGAAACAATTCTGATAAGATTCCTAGTCAGGCTGCATTTGTAAAACACTTGGTATGCCGTTCACAGTAATGGAATATAGATTGATCGATGAAATTTTAATCTGGAATACTGTGTAACTTTATTTTTAGAACGCCTAAATTATTACAGTCTTGTAATGACACTTGATCACAGCCTACTATAATTTCTAACCACGTTTTCTGCGACCATTTTTTTATTACAAGAAATGCTATGGATACGAAGTAGCCCATTTATCGTGAAAAGTATATATTCTGCCAATTTTAAGCACTTTTTGATAACCAAATAAAGTAAACAGTCAATGAACCATAACAATCACAAGTGACACTCTTCTTCCAAAGGTTTTGAGCACGGGAAGAAAAGTGCCTTTTGACGTTCCAGAAGGATAGCTTTGTTCTATTTCCGAACGCATGGAACAAGTACATCAAACAATTATTACTAACGCTGAAATTCACCAACGCAGCCCTGTAACAGTTCACGAACGCAGCCCTGATCAGTTGAGTTTCAGATTTTTGTTGGACTTGTTGAGAAATGGTTGCTGTGTAAACAGCAGTATCAAAGGTAGACTGGTTTTCTCAACAAAAAGGCTTCATTTATCGAAATCAAACAAGATATCATTTTTTCTTCAGCTAAAGCATGAGGCCTTCAAAAAATAATTTTTGCACCATTGTTATACAGAGAATAAAAAAATTCTTCATTCATGAGTTAGAGCTAGTCCACCTCAAAAGATCTAAATAAGTGAAAAGCTGCATTTCTAACGTGCACCGTGCTGAAGTGACACAAATGCTAAGATGCAGTTCAAATACTAATTTTCCTCGCCTATAAATTTTTAGGGACAGTGACAGTGATATGTTTAGCAAAAGTCAAACATGCTCTAGATCAAGATATTTCAATATAAAGGATTATTTTCTAGTACCGGTAGCTTTTTGCTAAGCTGCTGAAAGAAGAGTGTGCCAATGACCTACAGATACATAATAGGCACATGGACGGACGTTCAAAACAAATGCAGCTTTAATTGAATTCCATGGACACCACTATCAACAGCGCGATGGAGTTGCTACTTTTCCGCACGCATTTCAGTTTGGAAAAGTGTCACTTATTCGCACACTGTGCGGAAAGGTAAAAATGTCAACGGATGTTAAATTTAATCGTTGTTTGAGTGCACTACGACCCTATCCAGGATTCTGTCGTGCGCCATAAATTTTCAAGGTAGAGGAAAACTACTCTTTTGTTATTTGTTTAAGATTTATTTATCATGATTGCTACAATTACATTCTTCTAAAAAACTAAACAATTATATAACATCAAAATATCTTTAAATTACAAGTAGAATTTATATCATTATTTAGTTTATTAAATTCAAGTAATCCTTTCTGAGATATTGATTTGCTAGTTATATTACTATTGCAATTTTGCAAATGAAAATCTATATTTTCTCTTGTATAATAATTGTGATAATCATTATTCAATTCTATGTAGTGTTCTAAATGTTCTGGCAAAAGATGATTTTTTATTTTAAATATAAAAATAAAAACCAAATATGGTATGAAATTTTTTATAGTCAACATCAATGATAATACAATTTTATTGTGTTTACGTTTTTTGTTATTGAAGTATATGATTTCAATTGTTACCAGATATTGTTTTTTCCTTGTTAGGCACTAGTAGAAAAAATGTTTTTCCTAATCCAACTGCACTCGCGTGCGGAAAAGTATCACATTCCAAACTTGTTAATAAAATATTTCCAATAGTGTTTGTTCTTTAGCAGGGTGTTTTTTGGTAGGGCATTTTTTGTGCTCTATATGTATCCGATAGATTGACATGTTATTCTGCGTCACTTTGTAAAACTACAATCACAGACATTCACGTTCCGCCAGTTTTTCGCATATTTTGCCTTTGCGTAAATCGTTGAGTTGCAAATTATTGTTTTATACTTATGTGATATGACTCCCGATTTAGCAAGAAATCATCAAGTTAGCTGACTTGGGATCCATAAGGGGTATCTTCAGCAGGCCACCTTATACTGAATATATCTCCACCAGATGGTATAGATCTCCAGAATGCTTGTTGACTGTTGGTCAATATGGTGCCAAAATGGATATATGGGCAGCCGGATGTGTCTTCTATGAAATGCTGACGTAAGTTTGCAATGTTCCATTTTGCGTCCGTAATTTTGCTCAAAATCGTTTTCAATTTTTCCGGACTCCATGTGGGATGAAATTTGAAGATAAATTGTACATTAACATTGCCGTGTTATTCTCTTCGAGGTGATAATTAGAATTTTATTACGACGTATCGTCTCCTGTCCTCCATCAACTTTATTTTTTCTTATAGAAGTCATTTGGAATTTTGCGTATGTGAGCAGAATGTTTAATTTTGATTTAAAAGGATATGTAACACATTAATAATGTAAAACTATAATTATTAAAAAAAAATAATAATATCATTAGCTAAGCATTTCTTCAGATTTTATGAATTGGGCATAGACAATGCCTATTTTGGATTCCTTTAATGTACATAATATTTTACGGTTTGAAATAAATCAGCAGCTGCCTGTTGGAACTGTATCCAAGTTCGCATTGTAGGCCGCTAGATGCTGCCGATTCTGGTGCTATAGTAAATAAGGTCTACTCGCCATTGATCAAATTAGTAATATAGCTTTCGTTCGTCCCACCACAGGCGGCCAAACATGGACAGCTGTTTCATGCTATTTGGCAACTCGTCAGCATGGTGTATCCAGAGTATAAGGCAAGACAGCCAAAAGTGCCATCTTTTACCAGAATCGTTCGTTGTCCTACCTGAGACTATGCCTACACCAGGCTGAGGAGTTGCCAAATAGCACGAAAGAGCTGACTATAGTTGGCCCTCTGTGGTCGGACAAACGACAGATACATTTCTAGTTTCTTCAGTGGTGACCCGGCTGACAATGCGAACTAGGATACAGTTCCAACAGGCATCTTGCGGTTTTCACTTTCGCAGCGGTCGATTCTGGTAATAGATGGCTAGATTTTATTCATTACCTAAATGCACAAGTTTGCTACCATTTGCGTTTAAGCCACTTGGTATGTCAAACCGTTCCCAATATTTCAATTATGAGGATCGAATTTGGAACAGCCGGTACACTGAATTTACGATTATCATTGATAACGTATTTTACACGAAGATATCCAACCATATATTGCATTCCCTTATCGAAAAAGAGATCTGAAAGGTACTAAGCGCCATCTTTGGGACAGCATCCGAACACAAAAATGAATTCAGAAATCTACTCTGAAAAGAATGTTTGTTTCTGCTACTGGATCAGAGATGAGATTCTTTTTGGACGTCGGAATGTAGTAGTTGGTTGGCAATATTTCAGATAGAACTCGTTATTCAATGGCATAATGCAATTTTCTACCTAATAATTCCAGGTCAAGACCCATTTTTCCTGGGTCAGATGAAATAGACCAACTGCACAAAATACATGAAGTTTTAGGATCACCGTCCATACAATTCTTAGGTAAATTGAAATCTAGGTAGGTTAGTAGGCTGTTTATTATGCTTAAAGCTTAAGTTTCAGATTTCTGTCCCATTTTAATCTAATATATTTCTGAAACTGCTCATTCTAGAAAAAAAAGTCAAACAAAAGTTGTAAGGTTTCGAGGTGGTAAAATGTCGGTAACCTTGACTACTAGCTCAAGGTCAGGTGATTTTTTTTTAACTCGAACCCTCAAATAT
The DNA here is from genome assembly GCA_963669975.1 of Acanthoscelides obtectus. NCBI lineage: Eukaryota > Metazoa > Arthropoda > Insecta > Coleoptera > Chrysomelidae > Acanthoscelides > Acanthoscelides obtectus. Next base: position 44,535,661 of record CAVLJG010000005.1, read on the forward strand.
ACTTCTAACGCCAAAACTGGCGAGGAAGTATTGAAATCGCGAAAAATTTCGAAATTTAGATATTATGTCTTTTGGATGTTATATGACATGTACATCACGAAAAACCATGTCACTCATTGTCTGGCTGTCTGCCGGTCTGTCCGCTAATTTTATAACCGTCCATAACTTGAGAAGTACCGCAAGGATTTTGATGACATTTTCACATAAGGTTACCACTATGCCGAGGATGAAAAAGTTTTGTAGTTTTTGAAAATCGGTCTAGTGATGGCGGAGCTAGGGGCAAAAACACGAAGAAAACAAGCATCGCTTAAACTTCCTTTTTGACGTTTCAGAGGTTCCTGATCATTTCGGAAAAAAAATTTACGGGTTGAAACGTGGGGCTGGGGGTTGTGGGGGTAAGGTAGGTAAGTATTAAGTTTAACGTCTGTAGTATTACTCAAAGACGTTATACCATTAAGAATCTTCTGATCCCGGTAATAACGGAAAAATTAAATAATAAAAGTCCGATGTATAATTCGAAATATAATAGTTGGTGTTGCGCGCACGGCGTGATGCTGCATCATCGTGGAGGCCACTCACGACTGTGCAATGGATAACAAACTTCAACTGGTCTGCGGTGGTGTTGTCACAGACTTACCGCTACAGGAAAAATATTTATATATTTTAGCAATATTTGGATGTTAGGAGCACGTACCACTTTAGCGTTCTGCGATGCTTTTGTAACTATTTTTATATCTACAACTATATTTTCCTGAATTTTAAGTTCTTGAAAGGCCCAACCCATTTCGTCTAACCTTTAATTTGTACTCCGTCTATGATGGGTGTCTGAATATTTCGTCAAGTAGATTGACTAAGTGCTTATGACGCATTGATATACTACAGACACGTACTGACATACATATATAATTTAACAACAGCAAAGTTGTGAACCAAGTTCGAATATTATCGAGAGTTTAAAACTTCCATCGTTTAGGTAGATTTTAAAAATTGATTCAGAGGCGACGGAAATAAAATCAATGGAAAGTGTTACAACGTTTCAGAGATTCCTGCTCATTTTAAGACATTGTTTGGAGGGGATAAAAATTGTAGGTTGGAATCTGTATGCGGCCAATTGTTGTAAATTGTTGCATATTTGGTGTCAGTGAAAGACCTTCTATTATTAATAAGATGCTGATCTCAGTGATAAGTATGGACCTGTTAGACAAAATAAGTCACACATCTTTTCCCTACATCTGCCATGGAAACATAAATATATATATATATATACAATGTGTTTGGTCACGACATACCGATATTTGAGGGGGATATTTTTCAGCTATTTTTATCGACAAATCCACCACCTACAATGTCATACCTCACCCCCCTTGAAATGGCAGCCATTTTTATTTTTACGTTACGATTACGATAGTGCATGTATGAAAATTGTAATAACTGAGTACGTAATTGTCACAGAATGATAAATTTGGTGTAATTTGAACGATGACATGTTGTCCTAGCGATTATTGAAAAACTTGTTTTGGTACTAACAGTCAAACATACTTAAAAACAGACAAAAACAGAAAAAATATGTAAGGAAATTGATTATTTTGTGCATTTCCGCACACTATTCGAAAACTAGACTGTTAAGTTGTACTTTTTTGTGCTAATTCTACAGCTTTTTGTTATCCTAAGTATTCTACATTAAGCAATAAATGCCAACTTACATGGGTCAAAATGGGTGTAATAAAATGCAAATTGTTTTCAAACTCTCTATACATAAAAATGACAAATCAATGTTTCTTATAGAGAGCTTGGACGTGTTTATTGTTACAGAAGCTGTTCAAAATGTCCTCCATTATTGGCTATTTTTTTTTGTATTCCAACTACCACGAAGGCCTAAGGCCTAAACACCCATTGGGTACCGTGGGGCTATAGGGGGATACAGGGGAAAGGGGGAACGCCACACGGACTCTGGCGAGGGAACACGTGTGCATGCAACATGCACACATTCTGGCTCCGCCTACGAGATCCGCCGGGTGGTACCTCCACGTTCGACAGTCAGAGACCATCTACCACCTACGGACAATCACAACATCCATAGCCAAGAGAAAAAGTTCTCCTGGAACGGGACTCGAACCTGCACAGCGCACGGCGACTATCAGGAGACCGAAGAGTCTACTACTGCGGCCACCGCTGCTGCACATTGTTGTTCTTAATATCCGTGTCAGCCCTAATTTCTATTTACTGAATTACTATCACATATCGCTGTTGGTAAACAAATAAATGAAATTATTTCACAGTACTTAGTCTCGTCATCATTTTATTCCCTCGAAAACCTACAACTTTCCCGTGTAACTTTTTCTAGAATGTGCAGTTTCAGAAATGGGGAAATTCAAATGGGCTATCGTGTATATCAAATGGAAATCAAGGGTGTCTGCGAATGGTTGGGAAATCTCGAAACTGCAGATACTACAGATCAAAATATGTGAATTATCCTAAACATATCTTTGTCCAAAAGTTGATAGTTTGCAAGATACAGGGTGTCAAAGTTAAAATTTTATTTTCTATTTTTCCTTACTGCTTGAGAAGTATTTCAGATTTTGGCACACAGCTCGGTATAGGTAGGTTTTCTAATATGAGAAACAAGAATCCGTTATTTTTTATGGCCAAACTTCTAGAGGGCGCCACTACAGCACTACTTCGGTAAATAACCTTGTATACAACAACCGACTGAACAATCTTATTTTCTCGTATTTCTACAACAAAAAAGGTTCACTTGTAAGAAGTGTCTAAAGCTAATAGTTTTCGAGATATTTGTTTTTAAAAGTTCCAATGCATTATTTGTACAATGTTGACAAAACATTTTTATAACATAATAATCAAGTTGCTTTGGATAATATCTGAGTAGCGTTGCTATGGTTTCTAATTTTAAGGTGACAATAAGTTGTTAAACATCATGGAGTACGTTTGATGAATATTCTGATATGCATTTAATGTACGGATTGGCAAGATGTAATGCTTTAAAAGCACGAAGATTGTACGCTTACAGATTCCCTAATAGACACCTGCCTAATCCAAAGACTTTCCAACGAATCGATCAGCGGTTACGAGAAACTGGTAAGAAATGATTATAGCCTCATTTTGAGTAGTAAAAACCATTTTGATTTTAGGTAGTTTTGCTCAAAATATGGGCCGACAGAACTGTACGTACAGCTGAAGTTGAAGAAAATGTTTTAGATGCTGTCTTTGAACATCCTACAGTTGGAGTTAGGAATGTAGCTGGAGAATTTCAAGTTTCCAAATTTACAGTAAATATCATTTCTCAACTGCTCCATCCATACCACCTGCAAAAAGTACATGGTTTAAGCGCGGATGATGAATCCGCAAGGGTAGAATTTTGAACACGGCTCTTAAGGAAGTTTAACCACGACAATGGTTTTACTTCGTTAATAATATTATTTTCGGGCGATGCTGGATTTGGAAGGGATGGGCCCATTAACTCGCATAATCTTCACATTTATGCAGACAAAAATCCTCATGCAATAATACAAACCCGCCACCAAGTACAATTTATGGGCAGGAATAATTGGGCAATATTTAATAGGACTCGTTGAGTTACCACCTATTAAATGGCCAAAGGTATTTACAATTTCTTGAAGAACAATTACCCATTCTGCTGGAAGATCTTCCATTACAAAGAGAGAGCACCTAAATAGAGTTTATCCAGACTAGTGGATAGGCCGATCAGGACCTGTATCGTGGCCGGCTAGATCAGCAGATTTAAAACCTATGAATTTATTCTTCTGGCGTTTACAACACGCCAGTGGAAACTGTAGATGATCCTCGACAAAGCATTTTCCACCATAGCTAGGAAATGAAAAATGACATCCAAATGCTTTGGAGAGTGCAGCAAGGGTTAGTTCGTCGAGCTCGAGAGTGTGTTAAGCAAGGAGGTGCTCATGTTGAACAATTTTTGTAGTTATTATTTCGGTTTATTAGTTTTGTTGCCATCCTCATTTGTTATTGTTAAAAACCATAGCAACGCTACTCAGATATTATCCAAAGCAAATTGATTATTATGTTATAAAAATGCGTTGGCACTTTTAAAAACAAATATCTCGAAAACTATTAGCTTTAGACACTTCTAACAAGTAAACCTTTTTTGTTGTGGAAATACGAGAAAATAAGGTTTTTCTGTCAGTTGTTCTATACAGGGTAGCATAACAAAGTTATGATAACCTATTTACCGAAATACTGCTATAAGTGGCGCCCTCTAGAAGTTTGGCCATAACAAATAACGGATTCTTGATTCTTATACTAGAAAACCTCCCTATACCGAGTTTTATGCGAAAATCTGAAATACTTCTCAAGCAATAAGGAAAAATGGAAAATAGAATTGTAACTTTGACACCCTGTATCTCGCAAACTATCAACTTTTGGACTAAGGTATGTTTAGGTCAATTCACATATTTTGGTCTGTAGTATCTCCAGTTTCGAGATTTTCCAACCTTTCGCAGACACCCTGTATATACGACTAAAGATCCCTCTTCATTCTCCCCAAATGATGCAGAATAGGTAATGGAGGTATTTTTTATGGAACTATTTTACGCTATTCTAACCCTAGTAGCCTTCAATTCTCGTACGAATAATCAATTTTAGGTCTAGGAATTATATTTTCTTTCCGAAGCAACAAGGATCAGGCTTAGACACCTTGATATCAAGGCATTCCCGTCACGGTAGAGACATAATGAGTCTTATGTTAGAATATGATGCAGAGAAAAGGTCAAATGTCAAGCGTCTCCTCATGCATTGCTACTTTGATGAAATACGGTAAGGAATAAGTTAACTCAAAATTTTCGGAGAAAATCAATATTTCACAAGCATTGTTGTACCTCTTTCATTGTGACTGAATACGGATTAAAGGACTTTGGCAACGTTTCTGCATATAAAAAATGGCGTCAAGTAGGTTGACTCTAACCACGCAACGTTGTCATCAGTTCATAAGCGATTATGCTCGGTACAAGTTAGTCCCTCTGAACTAGCTACAAACATATATAACAAAAAGATTAAAGGGATTAAGTCAGTCAAATAGACACATATAATTAGTCCATACTTCATAGTCCTCACACATTTAATAATGCTAACGCTAGTTACTTCCCTGCTCTAAGTATCGACCATCTGGCAACGGTGCGGAACCACACTAGTCTACCACTCCATCAGCGCCAGCCGCGAATCTGTAATTCGTGATAATCGGCGATGCAGCTAGAGTCAGAGTTAGTCAGACGCAGACAGTGCTCAGCGAATGGAGATTGGGATGGGATCGCGTGTCGCGTCTATAAATATTTCTCCGGGTTTTAATGGCAAATGTAAGGGAACATCTATGCCCTATCAAATATGTAATAAAGGTGTAAAATTACTGGAGTGAGAAGCACATATATTGCCTCTAAAAAATCAGATATACCCTCCGCCACCCCCTTCAAGCCCAAACCCTCGATTTTTAACCCCTTCAAAAATGGCGTCACGTAAGTACTTTCCACGCTATGCTGTCATCAGCTCGTAAAGGAATATGCTTGGCACAAGTTAGCCCTTCTGAGAAAAAAGTTAGCCACGAATTGCTACAGGTGCACATGATCGTTGCGATGACCAATCCCGCGTGAATGACGTTATTGACCTTCACCATGCACAGTACACGCAGCTCACAGTAGTGTGGAAGCGATTGTGATGTACGACCACCAACGACGACACTTGTCCATCAAAAAACGACTGTAGGAGATATTTCAAGGATGAATGCACGGGGACATCTTTGTTGAGTGAAATATGCCAAATATGTGCGTAGAATTGTTGGGGTTGAAGGCGTATAAATATACCAACGTCAGATATACCCTCATCCACCCCGTGAAACCCCCAACCTCCAATTTTTAACCCCAACAAAAACTTTCCAAAATGGTCAGGATTGTGTGAAACGCCAACAAGCGAAGTATGAGCGATTTTAATTTTTTTTTGGCCTTTTTCTCTGCCGCCACTGGACCGATTTTCAAAAACTACAAATCTTTTGAATCTTTGACATAGTAGTAAGATTGTGTAAAAATTTCATTCAGTAAGCGTGGGAAGTAAATAGAGTATTAATATTGCAATCGTTTTCAGAGAGCAGTCCAAAGATATCTCAAGACCAGAAAAGTGGTTTAAAACAAAAGAGGGCACTAAGAGGTGCATGGGAGATACTGGTGTAACTTGCACCTCAGTAAGTACCATTTTTAAATTTAGATAATAAAATAATAAGAGGTGGCTATAGAAAGGCCAAAATTGTTGGAAATCCCATTCATCATGTTTTACCTTCAGCTAAAATAGTAGTCCATTTATTTAAGAGATTATTCCATCGATTCGAAGACCAGTTGAATGCCGAAACGAAGATTCTACTTCCGTTGTTGGACTATTTTCTCAAGATAAGTTGTTAATCAAAGGTCTTATCTAGAAATTGAAGAAACAACCGAGGTGTGAACAGTTTCTGGATGAGATCAGGAGGAGCAGTAAGGGAAGTAGTAGCAAATGCAGTTCCAAAAGTAATGGCAGCAGTAAAGAACAAATCAAATCCATCACATTGCCTTCTATACAAATTCCCTACTATACTGGAGTGCTACCTAAAAAGACCGAGAATGCTGATCTGGCATCACTACCTTTGGTTGATTACAAGGTGATCTGTCAGATAAACCAGGACATTCATCACAATTCCACCGATTATCTGAACCGGAAAATGGAGAAAACAACGCATACGAGGTCCCATAGTCTAGGGAAATGTGCAGTGAAAATGAGGTAACTATTCATCATCATTTTTAAATGTCAAAAATTGGAGGGCCACCAAGCTACAATATGAAAAAGGTACGTAGGTTCCGTAAATGCCTTATTTTCATGATACAAATAGTTTAAACTTGTTCGTCTTTGATAGTTCACCTTATATTTATCTAAAACAGCCATACTCAAAGTATGCTCCGCGGAACCCTAGGCTTCCGCGAAGCCTCGATAGGGGCTCCTCGAGAATTTTTGGCCTATATAATATAATAATATACTGTAATATAAAAGAGTGAGATGGAAAGAGTACTACCCACAATACGCTTGCTTCTTCCGCGTTTACTCACTTTTACGTCGCGTGGTCTGCTGACTGCTACTGTCTACATTTGCCGAAGGTTGGGTTGGGACTAAAGGCCGCTACACACTCAAGCAAGAATCTTGCCGATAATCTCGGCGAGCGCTTCTTTGGGTCCACACTTGCAAGGTTCTCACGCTCGATGACGATGGACGCAGAATTAAATGTCGCGAAAAGCTTATTACTATGCGTATTGGCATATTATACTTACGCCTATATGTATTAAAGATAAAAATCAAATTAAAAAGATGTGCAGAAAAATAAGCTGATGGATGACACGTTTACATTTAGTTCTATCCCCAAAGAAAGAAATCCATATACTTATATGCGGACCATATTGGCTGTTAAGCATCGTCTACAAGAGAACCATATTTTTCCGATTTCTTTAATGGGTAATTCCATCAAGGTACTAATACGTTTCCACGCATCGTAGGCGTTTAGTTTATTCTTATAGTGTTTTAAATTTGTATTCCACTAAATAGTTTTTGCTTGGAAAAAATTCTAGGAATGTCAATGTTTCACATTCACGTTCATCGTGTTTTTCTGGCAGATTCTCGCATGTGTGTGGAGCGGCCTTATCGAAAGGCGCCTATCAATTATCAAATATTCTCGCCGGTCTGTTCTCTGGATGTAGATGCGCACTCGGTTGCACGACTGATCACGTGATGTAGCCGAGCTCAGTCGGAGCCGAACTCTGCGACACCGCGCCCTTCAGACGATTCGTACAATCAGTTCAGTGAATTAGTTCATGTTACATGTTACGTCGTACGGTCATACGATTCGCGATACGTGGTATTTTTGAGTTCGAGTTGTGTACCTAAAGACAATATTATTCTGTTCGTTTTGCTGTACATACACAAACTACTTGTGATTAATAACAATGGAAAGTTGGCTTAAAGGCCTCAAACGTGTTGCAACAAAATCTTCCGACGAAGGCGAAGATTCGAAAGAAGTACGCAGGCAGGAGGATGCAGCAATTCCAGATCAAGACGGTGATGCGACGACGTCAATCAGCACGGTTTCAAAGCCGAAAAAAAAATGTGATGAATCATATATCAGTTTCGGATTTGTTGATTCCAACGGATCACCTCTCTGTTTGTTATGTAGTAAACTGCTTCCTAATAGTTCCATGGTACCTGCCAAGATGCGCCGACATTTAGAAACAATACACTATGAGTTTAAGGATAAGAAAAATGATTTTTTTCTTCGTAAAAAAGAGGAGTTGCTGAGAAGTCAGAAAACTATGATGCACACCACGCAAACTATCAATGAAAAAGCCACGGAGGCATCGTATTTAGTTAGCTATCACGTTGCACAAGCAGGTGAAGCGCACACTATCGCTGAAAATTTGATAAAACCATGTGTGTTAGATATAACAAAGTGTATACTCGACGATAAAATAGCAGAACATCTTTCTACTGTACCACTATCGAACGATACTGCACGCCGAACCTGACATGAGACTTCAACTCTCTCCTATCAAACCCGACATCAACCAGTTGATGAAAAAAAAGAAACAGTTTCATACCTCACATTAGATTTTTAACTCTTTTCTTAAATGTTTTTTGTCTACTTACCTAATAGGACTAATAAGTAACCTTACTATTGTATTATACCTATTCATATTACGATTATAAATAAATGATGCACATAAAGGTATTGGTTTTATTCAAGGGTTCCGCGAATTATTTCGTTTCCAAAAAGGGTTTCGTCATCCAAAAAGTTTGGGAACCGCTGATCTAAAACAATTATTGTTCCTCGTCTTAAATTTAATCATTGTTCACAAAATGTCATTTTCAACATAAATGTCAAACAAAACTGAATGAAAATGACTCGACACTAGAGAGTTTTTAGTGTCATTGTTTTGCTGCTTCGTTATGATCTTCCTCATTCCGATTTTGCTCAGTAGCTAGTCTGTCCTACTTTATCAGTTATCCAAATGAGAAAGCACCGTTAGTTACGAAGAATAGGGGAGGGATTATTTCGTAATGTTATATTTTGCTTATTCAGCGCTGTTGCCGGAATCTGTATAGCTCGAGAGGCTTAACTGAATTTTAAATTATAAAAACCTTTTGATTAAAATATAACAGAAATATGTTTTAGACGACAGATGAAAATAAATAACTTTTATTGTAGTTCTGACAGATAGATAGATACATTTATTGTCTAGTAGATCATACAATGACATAAGACTCGTCCTAAGGGGGAGGTATACTTTATCTGAAGTCACTTGAAACACTGTGAAATACCGGGTGCGTTTTATATATCTATATTTAACACGCTCTGTTGCTGCAAAAATCGCCAAATTTCGCAGCAAATATAAGTATAAGAGATCAAAGGCAGTTTCACCGGTCCACGTGGAGTAAAGCACGCCTATGCGTGGACATAGCCAATGAGAAAGCGTGTATTTCAGAGCTCGGAACAAGTGCAGGTGGCTACTGAAAATTGAAACAGTTTAGCCAGTGCCGTGAATAAACGTGTTTTCTTTAGTCTGTCCGTGTTTTTTCATAGATTTTATTAGTTTCTGTGTTTTTGACTTTTGAATACTCAGTTTACTTGTTGATTTAATTGTTGTGTTGATTGTTCTTGTGTGTCCTAAATATGGCTCTTTGGAGACCTTGGGAAAATGCTCCAAGCCACGAGGAGATGGTTGATGAACCTGTGCAGGCAGAATTCTTTCATAAAGATTTAGATGAACAGACCCAAAGAGTAATCCTAAATATGTATGATTGTCTGAAAAACGAAAATCCAGATTCCTCGCAAAATCAAATTTTAAACAGAATTTGTATCCTGACAAAAATCAGTCGGTCTACCATTTATCGGGTTATAAAAAGGGGAGATGTAGTCAACCATTCCTTCCACAGAAAGCGCATAGGGCAAAAATTAAAAAGAATAGACGTGGGTTTTCAGGAAGATATTCGTCGTATAATATACGGATTTTATAAAGAAAATTTGGTGCCCACATTGGAAATGATACGGGATAAATTAAAAGATTATCCTGAAGATTTTTATAATTACAAATGCTTAGACTCACTGCACTGTATTGTAAAACTGTGTGGTTTTCAATACAAAAAATTAGATAAAAGAATGGTGATTATATAGTCGTCTCGAATCGTTGAATTGCGCCAAGAATTTTTGCACAAAGTTAAAATCTATAGAGAGCAGAAAAGAAATCTGATTTACCTGGATGAAACGTGGTATGATACCCATTATGTTGTGCAGTACGGCTGGGTTGACGACAGCAACAAGTGCATTTTAAATGCACCATGCAACCGTGGAAAACGAATCATTATTCTCCATGCTGGCAGTGAAAATGGATTTATACCTAATGCCTTGCTGTTATCTGCCAAAAATATCAAAGAATCATGTGCCGACTATCATGAGGACATGACCTCCGACTTATTTGAAAAGTGGATAGAGCAGCAGTTAATACCAAACATTTCCCCAAATTCAGTGATTATTATGGACAATGCGCCATACCATTCCCGACAGAAAAACAAAATTCCGAATACAGGCACAAAAAAACAAGACATTATTGATTTTATGAAGGATAAGGGAATGGAAATACCACAAAAATCAACCAAAGCCATATTATTGGATCTTATTAAAAGACAAAAATTTGAAAAAGAGTATGTTGTTGACAATCTGCTTCAGCAAAATGGCCATGAAGTATTACGTCTACCTCCCTATTACTGCATTTTTAACCCGATTGAGTTGGTCTGGGCTGCTTTAAAAAAAAAGTAAGAAAACACAATCAGACCCCTCAATTAAGTGAATCGCTATTGGCCACAATAAGAGATGCAGTATCTCATATTGCTGCCACAGACCTATGGAAGCAGTGTTCTAGGCATATTATTGAAAAAGAAAATGAATATTGTGTTTTGCCTCCTGTAAATCCCGTTGTAATTCCTCTACAAGATGACTCTAGCGACAGCTCCGAAGGCGAGGATGATATATAAATACCTATAATGTAAGTCTTTATATACCTACCTGCTATGTAAATATTTGCCTATGTCAAACGTTGGAATTCTGTAATTTTTCCATTTCTTAACTTTCAGTCAACATAAATTAAACTCCCAATATAAGTATTTTTTATCCCAAATCAAAAAAATAAGAAGATAGTAAAATCCATTTATTGTGATATAAAAACATTATTATTATCGTTCTAAATAAATGCCGCACGCCTATGATACGTCATGAAATTACAAAGGACGCGCCGACCAAAGGTTTTTATGCTATTTCAAGTGACTTCAGATACACCATACATAGTACACTTAATTAAAAGTAAAAACAAAACAAACATAAGTATTAGAAAGTACAAACAGGAACAACTTAAGGCGTACAGGCGTACACATATAAAAAGTTTTAAAAATATATCACAGTGCGAGGTATTCAGACAAAGAGTAGAAACATTTTTCAACTAATAATTTTCGTAGGTGACATTTAAAACTAGCAATACTACTGACATTCCTGAGGTTAGCTGAAAGTTTTTTATATATTCTATGGTTTTGTTGTCACTTCTCCTTCTGTGGTTCTACGATTCTAAACCTGTTCATGTATTGTCCGGTTTAGATGAAAATATTAAGGAACTTTTCTATGAAAAATTTAATAAGGTTTTGAAATTTTGGGATTAGCTTCATGTCAGAATTGAAAAAAATAAGCAACCTGTCAAGACTGTGGGTAGGCAGCACTGCCAAATTACCACGGCTCACTTTAGGTGTGCTAGACACTCTTTTTTCGTCAACATTCGTTATTTGCTGTCATTCTCAAAAATAACGTAACGAAAAATCGTTATTTTTGTAGCTGTGAAAGCTCTAAGATCTAATGCATCAGCATACACTCCCCAAAATGAAATATCTTGGGTTCAAACAGAGCTGCAACAGAAAATCCCCTACCCAGGATTTTATTATTATAAATCTTCACAATGCCAGCAACAGATCTTTTGTTTATAATAAAATTTAATTATGTTTACGATTTTTGTCATTAAAGTATATAATTGCTACAATATATTGTTTGTTCTGGTAGAAAGAAATGTTGTTCCTAGATCTTGCAGAAATCATCTTTTCCACATTCAACTGCAGACTGCAGCCGTGTGCGGAAAAGCATCATATTTCGCACTTGTTAAAAAAATAACTACATTGGGTATTATGATTCAGAATATTGATATCCTCTCAAAATATCGTTGCAATACTTCAATTTTCTTTCTAGCAATCTAGATCCCCAGGTGCAGAGTCAACCAGGCATGGCAAATATTCACCAGTTACAATCTAAATCAGTGGTACTTCCAAAAAAAGTATTCCAACGAAAGAAAAGGAGTAACAGCGAAAATGATAAGTCTGCTATGTCAAGAATGAGATTACATAACTGCCATAGATGTTCATAGTTTATGGGTTGTCATAAAATGTCCATAGTAACTGTACGAGTTATCAATAAAACGATGTAGATGGCGTGTTGCGAAGTTTACGAAGTCCTGTTATTAGATAATGGTAGCCATCACAAAACATATCGTAGCCATTGTTTCCTAACAAAGTTCAGTATTGGCATGACGCCTGTAAATCAGGAGAACCGGCGAAATGAGAAAAAACTGCGCATGCAGTGTTGCCAGTCTAGTACAAATGTACTAGATCTAGTACATTTTAACATGATTTTGTACGCTAGTACGTTTTGTTGAAAATCTAGTACGACTTTCGAATTTTTCAATAACAACTTTAGTTCAGACTAGTAAAACATGAAACACAACAATTTTGCCCTGATGAAATGAAAAGTATCATTAGAATTGAACTTAAACTGTAAAACAAATCATTTTCGCATGTTTGGCGTGTATGGTGTATTCTGGGTTGCCTATTATCGTGTGCAGAAATTAGGCAGCCACGCAGCCAGAAATTATTGAAACTAATGACAGATGACAGACTGTTTGGGAGGGGCATAGTAGAAAGAAGGTTAGAAGGGTGTGCAATTTAAAAATTTGAAAACAAACCATAAACACCGAATTTACATTCAGTTATAGGTCTTTTCTTTGGCTTAAATGGTTTGTTGTTATTAACATACGTGTGTGGCTTATTGCTTATTGGTAATCCCCTATCCCTTTAGTTAGTTGCTCCGATTCTCATCTCAGATCAAGGGGTTTCCATTATGGACAGGTAAATAATATTATCACCTAATTGAATTTTCTAAATTTGCAATTGCAAAGTGCAATATTTTTGTTACAAACAGAATAATTTTTATAGGTTTTTGAAGAAGAAAAAAGAACCTACAACTGAAGTAGCAAGTACATCAGCCGTTAGTTCTTCCGAGAATACAGATAGTATGACTTCGTCTGAAGAAATTCCTAGCACGCCTCAGGTGGAGAAAAAGAGGAAAAAACACTACAAACAAAAATTTAGATCAGAGTGGATACGAATCTATCCTTGGTTAGAAGAAAAAAAACAACAATCATTCTGTAAAGCTTGCTCAAGATTTATTGCTGGAGGTTTTAAACATTTAGGACGACATGCATCATCACAGACTCATGAAAAAAACATCATAAAAGCAAAAAAGACACCAACCACCGTCACAGTCTCTTTGTCGTAGACAGATTGTTTACAAATAAATTATGACACTTCGTGTGGTGTGTCAAAATGTCAATCATCCCCAAAAAAATACCTTGTGTACCTTCGAACATTCTGTGTTCTGTGTACATATATTATTATTATTATATGTATAAAAAATGGTTGTTCTGTTTAGTTCCTAAGAATACCAAAGATTTTAATTTGATTTTTATTATGTTTACTTATTTTATTAGTTTTAGGTATATGATTCCTTAGATCTAGTTTTTATACTGTTTTTTGTTTTATATTCAGTTTTTAAATATATATATATATATATATATATAATATTATTTTGCCTGTTATTTCCTATTTATCCTCACAAGTATTTTATATTAAAAATAGTAAATAGTGTGAGCAGCAGCTTAAACTGAATCTAGTACAATTTATTATAATCTAGTACATTTTTCGGCTCAAGGCTAGTACACTTCGATCATAAATTCTGGCAACACTGTGCGCATGCGCAGGGTATCGGAGGTTAGGATAAATTTCAATCTCAGACTAACAAATTAAGGTGATACTAAATTCATCCATTCATTCATTTACAACTTTGATAATATTTTGCAACGGCATTTGGAGAGCAATAGCATCTCACATAGGTCCGAATTGCTACTTGTGCAGAAGAGAGTGATTCGTACAATGACTTTTAGTAATAAGCTCAGATCTTGTCGGCAGCTATTCCCTTTATATTTTTAGTTGTGTATGTCATGTTCGAAAAAAATTTGCATAATATGAGTCGTGAAACAATGTGGAGAGTGGTTACAATCTGAGGAATACCCACTGTCTGCGTACCCCACAACATAGCCTCGCTTTATCAGCATCACAAGTTGCCAATAGTTATCAGAGCTGCCACAAATTTCAATATTTTCGAACGCCGCGATAAAAATAACATATATCCATAGAAAACCCTTTTTACATCGTTGAATAATACTAATCCTCAGACTTGTAAATTGAATATGATTATTTTTGATGTTTTCAACCTGTGCATCCGCCATGTTTAGTTTATTTGTTATTTAATCATTTAACTTTAATCTGTTTATCTTGTTATTTTTTGTATATTGTATTATCTAGTTTATTATAAGCTAGTCGACATGGCGTGGTATCTTCTGGTTGCCAGCTATAGATACTGTGATAAGCCACAGCCTTCTTAAACTAACAAGCCGTGCTCATATATGTGGCAACGTCGCATCAGCTGTTATGGGTAGTCCGACGCGCTGCGGTGGTCTGACGACTACAATAGGCTAATCCAGGCTGTGGCTAATCTAATCACAATACGGGTATGCAACTATGCAGGGGTATGCAGAGAGTGCAGCAGAGTATAAAATATGTTGAAAATTATAATATAATTTCCTAAGCTGATAGTATGGCATGAGAGTTTGTATTTAGTATAGTGGTGAAATAAAACAAATTAAATAACTGCAAAACATACAATATTTATTAGAAAGAAATTTTATAAAAGTTCCTTGAGCATCAACATATTACTATCTAGAACACAATTTTTAACTACACAACTTAAGCTTAAATGAGATATAATATAATATAATATTTCATATACATAGGTTAACTCATTTATGAAAGGTACACATCTTTCTTTTCTTCTGTGAGTTATGCGAGTCTGCAAGCTTTTTATTTTTCAGTTTTTGATTTTCAATATTAGCATTATTTTTATTTTTAACATAGTTATTCAGAAAAATGTTGCTGAAAATGGAGCAAATCATATTCAGAATTTTTTCATATTTCCTATTACAAATTTTACATGTTTGTGCAAAATCATCATAATAATGATCCGATTTTATACTTTCAATTGTGAGCTGACACAGAAGAAGTTTCTGTTGACGACACCCAATAAATTTAACTTCACAATCTTTATTACCCATTATGAATTGCATTATTGAAGCCATATGGTAGAAAATATAAGAAACTCGTTCAGAAGGTATTGATAAACCATTTCGCTGGAGGTAATCGAAGTAATCATTCCCTGTTAATTTTCCTTTATCAATGCGTACAAGGGAAATGCAGCTTTCACAGTTGTTAAGTTTTTTTGTTATTGCATGACTCGCATATCCAGAAGTATATATTTTTGTTGATTCATCAACATCCACAACTTGCAAATAGTTTGATTTCAATATGAAAACAAAGTCGCTCAATAAACATTGATTGCTTTCAAACGAATCTAAAATATCATTGTCGGAAATCATTGAAAACTGTTCTTTTATATTTGCTAATGTAACATTCTTATTTATACCTTTGAAAATATGTTTTACTCTAATTTTATTTTCAGCAGACAAAACATCGTCTAATGATACATTGTAATTGCAGCCTGAGAGGATTCGATAAACACCAAATCTTTTTTCTAAATTTTCACTACTAAATTTTCCTGGTAATATAAATTTAATGGAATAATTTTGGAAACAGTATTTTATAATCTCTATTAAAACATAGGTACTTTGTTTGATTGCTTGGAATGTTTCATTAGTAAGGTGACCATTATTATTCTCAATTTTGTGCCATTTATCGAGCCAAACAACAAATTGTTCTAGAAAGTGAATCCTTTCGTCAGAAATGCTTTCAAAAGGCTTACACCAGTCATTCCTCTTTATGGTGCCTTTTAATACATCTCTGGTGTTAACAATGTCCCACCATTTTCTAATAATTTCCACAAAATCAGCTGTATCCTGATACTCTGGAACACATTTCAGGGCTGATATCGTGGACTGGTGGAACACATTGTCAGCTAAATGTACTTTTTGTCTTTCCAGTGTCGATGGATACAAAGATTTAAAATTCAATTTGTATGCTTGTTTAGTCAATAAACACTTTTCTTTCTCATAAATATTTTCAATATGTTGAAATTTTGCGTATTTCAATTCGTCATTTGTAAAATCATAACAAACAAAAGTTTTATGAAGGTTTTTAAGGTTGATCCAATTTTTCCAAATATTTTTGAATATATGCACAAAATCAAATAAAAGAAATATGTTTTTTTCAGAACTTTTTGGATTGGAGAACCAAAATCCATTATGCGAGAGATTTTTAAACATAATTCTGTTTATTGAATGGTTATCTGTTATTATACATATAATTTCGAAATTGCAGGCTTGGACTAAATCAATCACATCTTTAGTCATTTTTGCTAGTTCTAACCCTTTAACATTATGTACAGGCCACAGTTTTATAACTTCATTCATTTGACCAAAGACTGAACTTATCATAAATGTTACAATTGTTTTGGCAAACTCACAGTCATCAGTAGAATTTTCATTTTCCGCAGAGCCAACTAAACTTTGTGATCTATAATCCATCCTACTTGATACATATATTTCATCGATAATCAATGCTACTATTTTTTCATTATCAGAAAGCCCTTTACAGATATTAAGCAAGTAATTTTTGTTATTCATATCATCTCTAGGTGAGACATGTAAAGATGATGAGATACTTTGGAGGTATCTTTTATGAGGAAGCACAAAAAAGTCTCTTATAACATTGTAGCAAGATGGAGACTGGGAATATATTATAAATGACATGATAATTGTTGCAGGACAATACCGATTTTTGTTAAAAACCATTTGCTTCAACTAGTCAATGATTAATTCAAGATGTTTGTTATAAGCAAATGCTTCATCTTCACATTTGACATAAGCTTTTGATATCAATTCTATTGCTCTGTTAAGCAGGTCCATTATTGAAAGTGATTCATTAAAATTATTTGTTGAATTATAATGAGATAATAAATTGTTTAGCTGTGACCATCTCTCTAATTTTAAATTACATGGCAAAATCCATTTTAGGTCACTTGCTGTCAGTTCATTTCCTCTTAAAAAAACCTTAACATGTTGGGACTCATCAATTTTAATTGTATTATTTACTGTCAAGCACTCACCGATGGTTAAGTTGTAAAAGTACAAGTTGTGGTCATGTAGTTTATATTCCCAGTTAGAAATACATTGTTTTTCAAAATTCTCCTTCAAATCAGAGAAAGAAGATATGATATCAGTTTTTAAAAAGTTTTCAATTTCTTCTTCTTGCCTTTGGATAATGGCTTCTCTTCTTTTTTCGGGGTCAGTCCTTTTTGCTTTGGTTTCAAGCGATAGATATTTTGGGAGATTGCAAAACTTACTTGGAACAGCGTTCTGGTTTAATTTGGGGTATTTCAGAGGTATTTTATTTATTTGTCCATTGGGCAAAGTAAATTCACTGAACCGCACAATAGCACTGTCACAAAAATGGTTGGCACAAACTGCACTACTTTTTGTAGGAATCCAGTCTTTTCTTGGTATGGCCCTGATCCATTTTTCCAACAGCTCTTGTTCTTTTGGGAATGAAAATGTAGAGACAGGATCCTCAGCTTTCAGAGTGGTATCATAGTTTCCCTTACAACCAGGAACACAACACCGACGAGGCATCTAAAACAATAGTTGTATTTATTAATTGATTCAAATAATTCTAAACAGATACAACTATAGAGAAACACCATATATATGATTTAAAGCAGAGAAATATGTTCAAAAACATAACTACTACATTTTTTTGGAATATTTTACAGGAAAAACGCTTTTTGCATACATAACCTAGAAAAGAACATTTATGCAGTTTTCTATGAACTTACCGTAATTGATAATGATGTATACACACTTTTTGATGAAATCTGTTATTCGATCAATAACATATCCCTTTTTCGAGGAAAGACACTCAAATATAACATCTTATTTTGCTCATACACACCGTGAACACAATCCAAACAATGGGCGTGGGAGACAATTATCGGACTACCATGCATTGTTGCCAGTTTTCTTCAGCATGGCTTGTTAGTTTAAGAAGGCTGTGGATAAGCTAACTTCAATCGACAATTTTTGAAAGTTTCATCATTAAAATCAATGAATAAATTGTCACACAAAGAAAGAAGCACCTTTTAAAAGTTTTTATCACAACGATATGATCATAGACATATAAGAATTGAAATTATACAGGGCTTTTTTATATAACCTTCTAGAAGAAAAAGTTTTATAAAAGTCTAATATAAAGCCTTTCATGTAAATGTTTTGTGTACTATGGAATAAAGTTGTATTTTTTGAAACGGCACCCTAAATAGTGCATTCTGTGATATGCACCTACTATTTCACATGTCGGAACTCAATACTGTGGACTACCGCACTATAGAGGGTGTTATATTTATTTTGTTTAATAAAAAGTCATTCTTCAATTATTAATTAATCTTAATTTCGTCAGGAATTTTATGCCAACCCACTCGCGATATATTTTTCAACTTACTAAATTTGATATACTTTTTATCCATTAAATAGATGGGTGAAGGTCGTTTCTAATATAATTTCTTGGCGTCGGACTTGACAACGTTTTAGGGTTCAGTCCGAGAAATATCCAAAAGGATGCAGTTCATGTCCAACAAAACACATTCTAAACCTTAATCAAAATCATCGGTTACTCTAAGAACTGACAGATCAAAGATCAAACCTTGGTTTGACAGCACGTAAGCTTTTGCTTACAATACATTAACCGACGTGTACAGTCTACTTAAAACTACCATCTTTTGATCCTTGAATTTATTTTCCTACTAGAATGCTTATTTTTCATTAGTAAGCATTTTCATCCACGCATAAGTACCTAAAAAACTAACAATTGGGAAAATACTGTTTATTCAATACAATATACGTTCAACTTAGTTACTACGAATTAGAAATAAACTTGTTCATTTATTCCCAACTACTGTCCTCAATAAAGGCTTTAGTTGTAGATCTCGATGATTGACTATTTTCAGACTCCAACTGCTCCTCTTCAATTGAATCAATGGATCTCTTGGGGTGCAAAACACTGTCATTGTTACTGCTGCAAAAAGACGAAATAGTCGATTGACAGAAAAAGAAAATTTTAATGTTGATGATAATTACATATTAGGTACCATTCCAATTTGTAGGCGAGGTACGATATTGTCAGTGCTGCTGCGGTATTCGTCGGGGGCGAGATGCATAACGGGGCTAACAAACAGGGTAACATCATTGGAAAGATAGTAGATATTGGCGTGGCGTTGTGAAATATGTACCATGTGGGGTCAACTGAGGATTGTCAAACGTTCAAATATTTGTCAAGTCAAAAGAGGATCGTCAGCTTGAATTTGAAGGTGTTTCTAACCGCAAACCGATTAAATGTCCATCAATTCATTCATGGAGCCTATATACCAGGAAAAGCGACGGCAATGCTGTTCGTGCTGGAAAAACATCCCCGAAATTGAAGCACTAGTTGTGCTTTGACAGGGTTGCCATTTAGGGGATGTTGCCCTAAATTTACGAGATTTTAACTTTGGGAATATAATGTTCTGAGGGATACCACACGTTACGCGGATATAAAACCTCCTCCCGCTCTTTTAACCAAACCTACCCCTTTCCATTAATTAACTGTATTTTTTTTTTCATGCATCAGATACCCTATGCATGCGCAGCATCTCGTACACTCCGACCACTGCGCCCTCAGACAAGCTTCAAGCTTCGTGGTCATTTTTGTCTCATTTTGTCGGCGCCATGATTTTCATTAATACCCGTTTATTTGTATACTGAATGTATCAAGCACAAATATTTCTGTCTGATATCCGCTATGTTGCTTATCATCGTACCAAGCGAATATGTATGTTCCATTACTTCATGCTTTCTCAGTTTTGGACAGTGGAAATGTGAGAAGGGGAATCTATTGTGCTTCTTATACCGGATCACACCACTTAGTCAAATGGAAAAGATAGCTTAAATTCACTACTTGATCTTACCTATCTAGTTTTATCCGCTTTGATGGGGGTCCTTCAGAACTCTTCCGCTTTTTCATTACTGTTGGTGATGAAAACGGAGTACTTACACCTCTCAGCAACGCTTTTCTTTTGGCATACGTCATAATTTTATATGATTCAGCATTTGACAGCGAATTCAAAGCTTTCGCAGCTTGGTCCTTTTTGTATAGCGTAACATATGCCGACGTTTCATCTATCCATGATACATAAACGTTACCTGTAATTTTTCTCGATTATGTATTCTTTGTCTAAAGATACTGAAGTATATGTCATATTAGTGAAATATAAACAGCCTTAACAAAATTTCTTTGGTGGAGATGTTCAGAAAAAAAATCGAAAATATGGTAGGTTAAAGAAAATATTTTCGAATAACTATCTGACAGAAACTAAATACAACTTATTGAGTTTACAATGAAGGATTTTTTAATTGTGTCTAGTTCAACCAAGGTG
Source organism: Acanthoscelides obtectus (assembly GCA_963669975.1). Taxonomy (NCBI): domain Eukaryota; kingdom Metazoa; phylum Arthropoda; class Insecta; order Coleoptera; family Chrysomelidae; genus Acanthoscelides; species Acanthoscelides obtectus. Next base: position 44,556,605 of record CAVLJG010000005.1, read on the forward strand.
TTTGATGAATTATGAATAAAAAAAAGACTTACCAAATGGACTGAATAATTGCGAGATATCGTTTGCTCTCCATTCTTTTGGAAATGTCAGATGGAACACGTGATCTCTAGGTGGGTTGACTACAAGAGAGTAATATTTTAAATAATCTTCAACTCTGTTAACACATTATATTGTTTTTATACATGTTTCAATTATTCACTTTGTGTTAGCTACAGGAATACGTACTATACAGGGTGACTTCGAAGTTGAGTCATTTATTTTAACAGTGTGTAGATCTGATCAAAAGAAATGTTTTTTTCCTTTACCATTTTTCTGGTAAAATTAAAGTAACAAAGTTATAGCCCTTTGGAAGTTTGAGTACCGCCCTGTCTCAATAATATCATGTGTTCGTGTTTGGCAACAACGGTTCATCGCATCGGAAACAAAAAAGCGAAAGAATTTGGAACGATGTTTTTACGATTACAATTCAGTTCAGTTATACATACAGTCAGTTTCAGTCGCGTGTGAATAGTGTCTGTTGCGTGGCTCAAACGAAATAAAAAATGGCACATGTTTATGCGGATCGGTTTCCCAATCGAGTGCAACCAACCCCTCGTGCCTTTGTTAATGTAGTACAACGGGCTCGTGAATCAGGTGACTTAAGACCTCACAGGGGACCTCACGATCAAATACAGGTCCGCACTGAAATACTTGTCGGGAGGATACTTTATAAAACAAGGTAAAATTTTTTTTTAATTTTTTTTTTATTTTTACACACATATTTTGGTTTATCTTCCTTCTACAATCATTATCTGAAAATTAATGACTCAACTTCAAAGTCACCCTGTATATAAACTAATGTTAATAAAACTACATGCAAAACTAAAAAGGGTAAGGAATAATAATCATTGATACGGATGGGCTTGAGGGGAGTAATGAAACCTTTCCTACAAAATCTACATCAATGATACTATACATACGGTCTTTTCCACCCAAGTTGATGTACTGGTTATCAAGCAGTTTCATCACAAATATCCTTAAAATAGAACCGTATATTGAAACATATCAAGTAAGTATTAAACTACAATTAAATACCTGTTTATATAAGGCTCCAGTAAATTAAAGTTGCTAAATGTTTTTGTATCATCAAACTTCTTCGCAGCACCTATAGATTGTAATATATATGTACAATTTTGATTTTGAAAAGTCAAGTCATCACAGTAAAGCTTTCAGATATTCTCTTTTTCATCTCTATATTATGCTTGTAAAATACTCTATAGCAGTTTGTGTTTTAAGATAATAATAATAATAATAATAATAATAATAATAATAATAATAATAATAATAATAATAATAATAATAATAATAATGCTGCAAAGAACAACTCTAAATAGATATGGTAGTCACAGAAAAAAGAAGCATGTAATGGCCTATATAGACTTTAAGAAAGCCTATGATTCCGTCCCTCATGGTTGCTTAGGTAAATTACTCGAAGTATACAAGGTGTAAACGTTATGGTAGTCATTATTGAAATGGGTAATAGGGGGGATCAAAACAAGTCAAAAAGTTCATATGACCCATGGTCCAAAAGTCAATAGATTTTTGTCTAAATGGTTTTATAGTTTACAACTTTAAGTGCTTTATATCGACCACAATCACCACAATCTTACTAATTTTTATAATCTAATCTAAAACGTAAGGCAAAATTTGTAGTCAGTAAGTAAGAAATTTTCATTAAATTAAATATTTAAAACTCACATGACAACAGCGGGTCAGTCATTCATCACTCTTATCGAAGCGGCAATCGATCGCAAACTGTAACAGTGGTTAGTTATTGTTCGCGTACGTCGTCGTGTTTATTTACAATGTTCTCGAATCAAGAGTTCGCCGACATGTTGTTAGTTTACGGTGAAGCTCGTCAGAATTCAAATCTTGCAGCTCAAATTTATCGCGACAGATTTCGCCAACGGGTACACCCAGACAAAAGGACATTTGTGCAAGTGTACCAAAGACTTCGAGATACAGCAAGTGTTCAGCCCACTAATATTCGCACTCGTGAAAGACAGGTTACTGTAGAGCAGGAGGAACAAATTTTAAATATCGTGGAAATCAATGCAGATATCAGCACTCGGGAATTAGGCCGCCGCGTAGGACTATCGCATACCATAGTCCATAGAATCCTACGGGAAAATTTGCTTTATCCCTACCATATACGAGTGCAGGCCTTGTTACCAGAAGACTACCCTCGCAGACTAACATTCTGTCAGTGGTTTTTGCATAAAAATATTGAAAATCCGGATTTTTTTAAAAACATTTTAGCGACGGACGAATGTACTTTAACGCGAGACGGGATATTAAATATCCATAATACTCATACGTGGGCCCAAGAAAATCCTCATACCATTCGTGAAGGTAATTTCCAACAACGTTTTAAAATAAATATTTGGGCGGGTATTCTTGACGATCAGGTAATGGACGCTTTCGAGTTATCCCCAAAGTTGTCAGGAGAAGGATACCTTAGCTTTCTAGCCAATAACTTACCAAAACTTTTGGAACTGACCTTAGACAACATGCCATTACAACGGAGACAGAATTTGTGGTTTCTTCATGACGGGGCACCACCACACATTTTTAGAGGCGTCATTCAGTATTTGAATGAACATTCTCCAAATCGCTGGATCGGTCGAAATGCTCCTGATCCTCGAAAATGGCCAGCAAGATCTCCTGACCTCAATCCGATGGATTTCTGGTATTAGGGAGAACTTAAATGGATGGTTTATGGGGCTGGTCCAATAACAACTGAAGCACAACTTCGCGAAAAAAAATTTAATGCGGCTGAAATAATAAATGGACAACTTCGAAGACCTACAGTAAGAAGAAACTGGGTTCGTCGTAATGAAGCTTGTGTGGAAAGTGGAGGACGACATTTTGAACATCTTTAAATACAAAGAAAGTGCAGTGTGGGTTTTAAAAAGAAAAACAATGTACGTATCGAAATTGTGTTCCCTATTTATAAGGGGTTTTTTTTAATACGTTCAATAAACTTTCACACACCAGGTGAAGCGCTGAGACAGTTAGTGGTAAGTTCGTTTTTTTTAATTGTTTGCATTTTACGAGTACATTATCAAATAATGAAATAAAACCTAAGAGCCAAAAATAAACTCCATCTTTATTTACACTGCGGTCCGTTGTAATTTGCGTCCAGCATTGCGGCGTTGTCAGATTTTATTTTACTTTGAAGTTGCTTTTTTCTAAAAAAAATGCCGTTTTGACCCCCATGTTATATGAAACTTTTTGCTTCTTTTAACCCCCTCTATCACCCATTTAAATAATGACTATCATAACGTTTACACCCTGTATAAAGTACATCCAAAAATATCAGAATTCTTGGAAAGAACAATGAATCAGTGGAGAACAAAAATAATTTTAAGTACGCGAGAGGGAAAGATAGAAACGATACATCAAAATCTACAATGGAATATTTCAGGGTGACTCCTTAAACCCCCTTTGGTTTTGCTTAGCACTAAACGCGTTGTCAAACAGCTTGAAGGACACGAATAAGGGCGAAAAACAAAACATGGTAATACAAATAACTACACTCTCTCACACCTGCTATATATGAATGATGTAAAACTCTATTCAAGAGACCCAACTCAAACTCTTATAGAAATAAGACTTGACTTTTCAAACAACATCAGAATGGAAACTCGCCTCGAAAAATGTAAAATACAGGTAATTACAAAAGGGAAACAAGTTGAAACTAGAATAGAAAGAGAATACCTACCAGACATAGAGCCAATGCTGGTAGAAGACATGTGACCTGGAAATGTGTCAGAAAAAGAACACAGAGCATAAATTGATTAAGGCAAATATATTCGAAAAGTATTCTGATCGGGTCAACGCCATCCTAAAATCCAAATTGAATGCCAAAAATATGTTCAAATCAATGAATACATACACAATTCCTCTATTAAACTTACACATTCAAAACTCACAGACACAAACCAACTTAGCCATGACAAAACATAGAATATATCAACCTATAACAGCAATGGAAAGACTTCCGTTAAAAAGAAAAGATGGAGGAAGAGGGCTGACCGGCATACAGAACCTAGATAACAAAAGTACTTTAAACCTCAGAGAGTACTTCTACGAGAAGCAGGCAAAGTCTCAATACTGCAAATGCATTGTGAACGCAGATAAGTATAGTCCATTAATGTAATCTGGTGAAAATAAGGAAGGTTTGCTCATGAAGTTAATCAAGAAGCTGTCAACAAGCAAGCGTCGAACAATTGGGCAGTTGCAACCCGAAACTGTAGGATTATTAATCGCCATACAAGATAAGGAGATGAAAACCAAAAATTACCATAAATATATACAAAAAGAGCAAAAGAGCAAGTGAGACTATCCAAAACATTACAGCCCAAACAATGTACAAGTTCAGACACGATGAGGTAGGGAAAATCATACATCAAAAACTGGCGCTGAAATTCAAGCTACTAGAAAATAAGGTCAATCACTACCAATACGAACAACAGTTATTTTGGAAAACGAAAACTATGAAATCTACTGGGTCAGAACCATTCTATCAGATAATAGAATCGAGCACAACAGGCCTGACACAATGGTTAAAGACAAAAGGAACAAAAAAGTACCGATCGATATAGCCTTTCCAAATAACAACACTTTGGAAGAAACATACCGGGATAAAATAAACAAATACATCGATATGTGCTTTGAGGTGAAAGATATGTGGAAGTATGAACGAGCTCGAGCAATTCCAATTATATCTATTACCGGATTAGTCCCAAAATCTTTATTTAAATCACTCAAGGAATTAAATCTTAACCCTCAAAACTTCCAACACATGCAGGAATTTGTCACGGCGATTCCTGTACATGTGAAAGCAGAACTATTGCACCTCAACAGAAAGCGTTACATCTGTGGCTGAGACGAGAAAGTCTTCCAGCCACGAGAAACCGACTAAACGGGTCGTGAAACACAGAAATAATAATAATAAATTTGAACGAAGTTTAGCTTACTCTATTCCACCACTTAACCAATGCACAACATAGGTATACACAAACAAAAATTTAAACTTGATTAATGATCAGGAGTATAATATAAAAATATTAAACATAAATAATGTAATCACCTGATATATGAATGTAAAAGATATTTTATTAACAGTAGAGCAGGATAAACTTTCTTAATTTTAGCTCTAAAAGTAGATTATTCACATGTTTTTCAAAGTTTGCAAACGTCAACTATTTAATTTCAGAGAGTAATGAATTATAAAGAAATATATTACAAGAAAAACCTTTTATCGAAAAAAAAATCTTATGTTTTCTATATGAATATGACTTTGCTTATAATTATATTGTGAACATATATAAAATATTTACCCAGATATTTCCACATTGCTAGGAAGCATACCCCAGTCAAATAAGCATCAAATCCTGCCTCATGCTCTTTAATATTTCCTATTGTATAACCTTGAACACCATCTTCTGTTTCTGCAATAACAACAATCAAAAACGCCAGGTTTTTAATATTCATTTTCAAAAAAGCAACTTACCAATTGTAGGAATTCCAAATGGCTCCTGTGATAAAGTGTCATATAAATGTTTAAGTACATTTGAAGTGATAATATCCTTGAATGGTTCACAGCTTGACAAGTATTTAGTATCTAATATCCTGAAATACCATAAAAATGTACTACATATTTATGTATATAAGTAATTGTTTGAAACACTAAAAAACACGCTTTGATAGAAAATAGAAAAGTAGAAAATAGGATATTAACAAAAAATTCAATTATAGTAAGAATTCTCAGGGTGCTTGATATTGAATGTTAGAATTATTTTTTTAGTTTCTATACTGAGTGACAACACGTATGTTTATCCGATTTCAATAATGTTTGGCATATATCATCGCCTTCCACACATAGTGTCGTAAGTGACATTTTAGAGATTTTCCAGTACAGCGAAAAAACGAAAATGGGTGTAATGTTTCTTAGTAATACCGAAAAACTATTTGAGGTAACTTTGCCTTTTTAATACAATGAACAGTATGCTTTTCAAGTAAACCAATTTTATGTGAAAGTGGTTGAAAAAGTATTGAATTTTCCAGATTTTTGAAAAAGTTGTCACTTACGGCAGTTTATGAGAGTTTTTTCTTTCGACTTCCTATTTATAGGACAGTGGGCAATCAAAAACTTCTAGTTAATTAGATTATATATTTTTTTAAACAGCATAAGGGTCAACCAGCAAACTTAAAATTATAATACACAGTGACTAAAATAAAAAAATATGTTTTTCAAATACAAATGTTAATTTTTTTAAACAGTAAAAGAATAAACTAGAAAACTTGAAAGTACTCGTATAATACGGTAACTAAAACAGAAAAATGCAATTTTTCAAATGCAAACTTCGGTAAGTTTTATAACAGGAGTATCCCCTTTACAAAGCGAAGTAAGTTCGTCGAATTTTTTCTTTACTATATTCCGTGGAGCACTGTTTAAATTATTAACCTTAATTTTACCTACTTTACCCTTCAATCGTTGTAGTTCGGTAAAGTCATACTTTGAGTGAAAGTGGTTATGCTTAAAAATATTTTCTTAGGTTCTTTTTTGTCCACCATTAATTTTGACATCAGTCTAATTCAAGTTTTTACTTTCATTTTGGTACGAACTCTCAAAACTCGTAACATTTTTGACAAAATTTTAAAATCCAGAAAGTCTGATCAGCCCATCGTAATGACTTTGTATGGATTTTTTCGTCTGACTAATTCGACTATAGGGTAAACTTGTCTGGGAATAAAAATATCACTAACTTGTGAAATAGCTGTACTTATTGCGCCATGATTCGTCTCAAAAAAATTTAGAATATGGTTTCCATTCCCTCGATTTTCTGAACTGCATACAACAATATGGCAGCCATAATCGAATCCATCTGAATATAGAACTACAGATTTTATACCTTTTGCTGAGCAATATAATACTCGAGGCTTTTGGACCCACAACTAGATATTTCTGAGGCTCCCCTCTTATTTATTGGTTTGTTCCAAGGAAAACATAGACACTCTTTAGTCGCTATATTATAAAACATGAAATTGAAATTGTACAAACGAGTTTTATAAAAAATTGCGCCTTCCCGACTTATTGGCCAATAAATCATCTGTCGCAGATCGAAAACTACACAAATACATTTATCTTGACATGCTTGTACCTTGGATTCTTCTTTAAGTTCTCTCACTTTGACTTTCTCTAGGGTATGTTTTTCGTATCTCTCTTTAAATTTTTTCTTTGCTTCATCATCCCCTTGTCTATACGTTACACAACGACGATATATCCTCTTTTGGGTGAAAAGAGACAGATTTTTTGTGACAAAGATCCTACTGTATGCAGAAATGCTATTTTTATAGGTTATGTTCACAAACATAAAAACCACGTTTTAACGCTTCTTCACTTACCACGACGTTCTCGAGAGCCGCGACGAAAATATTTTACACAAACTCACGTAACTACACATACGCCACTTTATGTGATTCGATACTGCGCTTATAATTATTTCTCACAAACTGTCGTACATCAAGTTACGTTGTTTAGTGTGATTAAAAAATGAAATTTTGTTAGATACACAATTTATCTATTTTGCTATTGCTCAAAGGTTTTTGCTCGTATAGTTACGTCACTTTGTAAGGACTTGCAGCAGTTCAAGGTAAGTTTTGGGGCGGCGTAACTCAATTTTTTAATTTTTGTTAGCTACGACACTACATGTGGAAGGCCACGATATGTTAACTGTCCCTTACTAGCAAAATGATTAAATTTTTAGATTGATTCGTCAACTGACTGCAGAAGATGGTTCAATAATGTGTTGAGGATCCACGATTTCTTATACACTAATTGACACGCCTGGGCATCGTGCTGATAAGGTGGTCGATATCCTGTTGGGGTATCGCATTCCAGGCTACTGCAACTTCGTGAGTAAGAGCTGCTTAAGTCTGTGGAAGATGTTGCAAATTCAAGAGCCTGCGACCTCTCATGTCCCAGACATGTTCAATTGGAGATAGGTCAGGCGATCTAGTGGCCAAGGTAAACGGTTGATGCGATGTTAATTCATTAGGGCTAACGATGCTCTGGCAACATGCGGTCTGGCATTGTCTTGCTGAAAAATCAGGTTTTGGATGGTGTTTAGATATGGAATAAGATGAGGCTCCACTACTTCCTGGTTATAGCGTCGGGCTGTCATATTGCCTCTGATGAAAATTAGTGGTGATATGCTACCATAAGCAATAGCACCCCATATCATAACTCCCACGGTGTGGTGAACGTGACGCTCTCTGTCAAATTATGGGTTACGTCTTTAACCGCGTCGCCTCATCACTCTTGCCCGACCATCGTGCATCCTCAGACAGAAGCGGGATTCGTCACTAAGATCACCAGATTCCATTCCCGGCCCCATAGAACTTTCTCTACACCAGAGGAAACGGTTACCCCGAAGTGCAGCTGTGAGAGGTAGCACCCAATGAGTCCTGAGTCCACGCTCGTTCACACTGCATAAGGATCTATTGGTCCTCCTAGAAACTGGTCTTATCGATAGACCGGCTTCATACAACCCGACAATTCGACCTCTCAAAGTCACTTGCTCGTACACCAAGGCTTCTCAATAAGCTACGCGATATTTAACATTTAACTGACACCGTACGAAAACTGAATGCTTCTTCATTACCAAACAATACACGCAGCCACCACAAAAACTTAACAGAAAAACCTGACCATTTTATCACTTGTTCATGGCAAGATAAATCGATATGTAAAAAATTCTTGAATTCTAATAAATATACGTAGTTGTTTACCTTTTTTTGTCCATCAGTATATTTACAAAATTGGAGTTATTATGAAAACATAGTTGATTGCACCATCTTTTTTGCAACAATTGAATTTTTGTTATTATCTTACTTCTACGAACTCCGATTTTTGGTAAATTTATTTCAAATTTATTTCCAAAATTTCCAAATCCTCATATTATTTTCCAAATTTTCAAATCCATTTTTTCCAAATTTCAAAATTCATTCATTCATTTTATAAAATTTACAATTTCGATTTTTTTTTAGAATCATTGTATTGTCATCGGCGCTTGATTCCTGTGCAAATTTCCAAGTTAATCAGACTTCTTGAAATTGGTGAAAATTGGGTTGACATATTTTGTTATATACAGGCGTGTAAATAAAAACGTACTATTTTTCATCTTGTCTAATAAAGAATACACTTACTTTGGGAATAAATCATGTGCCATGCCTTTAAAGTCATAGTAGTCTTCAGGTAAAGCCATTAGAAACTTGTCTATTGTATGTAGGAGATCCAAGCAAATATTATGTCCTACAACTAGCTTACGCTGGAAAACAGTGACAACAGAGCTTTATACATCCTGACATTTTATTAACGACACGTAGTTAAAGATAGAGCTGGCCTGTTTGTTATGACATATTACTGTGAAATTTCGCAAATTACTAGGAATCATCTTGGATTGTTAACTGAACTGAAGAGAGCATCTTGAATACAAGGTTAACAAAGCTCGCAATTCATTGTGGGTTGGTAGACGGGTTGTGGCAGTAAGATGGGGGCCAAAGGTAACCCAAAGTGGTGTACTAGCGCTACACGACGAAAGTACGTCCATCTTTTTAGTATGGCTCCTTGGTTTGGTGGCCCTAAGTTGGAACCACGGCAATTAAAGCTAAACTCAACAAAATGCAGCGTTTAGCGTGTGTGTGTGTGTGTGTTATGAGCGCAGTGTGGACGCCATTTTGACCAATGGAAGCTCTGCTAGATCTCTCACCGTTGGATCTAGTGATCAGCGGAGAGGTGATGGCACATCGACTGTAGAGTTAGGGTAGTTGGACTTTTATGAACCATGTCAAAGACCATTCTGCCATCTTAATCGACTTTTTATGAGAGTCTCACGTCCTTCTGAGCATGAGTAATCTAATCACTCCTAAATATCGCTTTAACCGCAAATTCAACGTGGAGTATCCTATAAGAGTGTAGTAAGATTCCAGGAGTCGGAGGTGGGCAAGTCTGGTACATGGATGATTCGGTTGCTCGGGCGTTCGGATTCTTTGGGCCTAGAACTAGGCTCTCACTGACTTTTTGCAGATTCACTACAATTTTCCAAGTGAAAATATATGAGATTCTCTCTGGTGTATCCCATATTCTGGACCCGCTCCGATATCCTGGCCGCAATGAAGGCACTAAGTGCCTACACGGTTACTTCAAGCCTTGTGTTACAATGTTGGGACGCTCAAGATAGTTTAGCAGCGAGGCATCTGCAATCGTTAGTGTGGGTGCTGGCTCACGCTGGAGTACATGATATGGCGGACATTCTCGCGAAAGCAGGATCGGAAGACAGGTTTGTTAGCCTTGATCCAGCCCTAAGTGTGCCTGCACAAAGAGTTAGGAGGTTAGATTGGATATCCGATCAATACACTCTGAAAAGGAGAAGTATCTGTGAGCATCTTTGTCAGGTACATGTGCTCCAATGTTTTGGAACCCCCGAAATGTCAATTCCATACTCAACTTCGCCGGAGAAGATAAGAGGTGCAAAAGGACCCAGCATGTGGCCTTTACCCTGGCGTCCTGTTGTTGACTGAATGCCTTTAATTTTTATTTATACATTCATTCATGTAAAAACCAGTGAACTTTGCTAAGTAAATAAGATCACTTCAAGCTTTTTAATGTGAATTTTGTGAACACAGACAAGGAGGCAAACATTTATAGGATGAACCAACAATAAATTATCTAATGTGATTCCAAAAAAGGCCACTCTAAGTCGTTAATGAAAAATTAGTGATCATTATTATAATACTCACAGAATTAATTATCATTTGTATCACTTTAGAGAAACCAATGTGATCGTCAAGTTCCTTCAGATCCTTGTTATATTTATTTCTTTCTGCTTCTTCCTCCTTTTCTTTATTTTTAAATTTTGTAGCAAATAGTATTCTGTCCTTATTAATTTGTCTAGTCTCAATGCTAATGTTATCTGGGAATTTTTCGGATTTTGTCTGATAAACCAACCTTCTATAAAAAGCATTGCATCTGGGTAATTCCAGCTCATCTTTATCTGATTTGATGAATTCTCCAAGCTGCCCTCTACAAATAATTGAAAACATGATATGAGCTGGAACTGTAGACTGAATTCTATAGGTTGTGTAGGTGCATAACAGGCAGTATACTCTGTGCAAATCTTATTTTTCCCCACATCAAAACAAACATTAGTCTCATTAGAAAGAACATTATTGGTGTATGGGTCAATCATCTTGAGCCCATATTACAAGTCACAAGCCATCAAAGCCATACAAGACTAGTTTTTAATGAATCTATAGTACATTAAAGAATGGGGCAGGAAAACGAATATAATCTAGAGATTAAGTCTATGAGGTGGATAACTGGATTGTTTTTGCTTGACAAGAAAACATTTTTCAGTTAATATCAGAAATTTGGGACATAATAACATGTTTTCCTGTAATAGAGCATAAGACATGCACAAAATCTCACTCAATTGGCTAATCTCTTATCTAAATGATAATGCTGACCTGAATTTTTTGGGGATGTCCCATAATGTTTTTAGAATAGGGCAGGTATATTTCTAATTTGAGACTTTTATATGTAGTATGATTGTGATTTATAAATATTGTCATGTAAAGCCATCTTGTATGAATATTTATGTAAATATTCAAATTTCTTAAAATCCATATTTAAAAATTGTTTACTGTCAAATTAAGTAAATTAGTAAAAACAAATCCCGTTTGAGTTGCTGCATTGCGCATTAGACATTATGTAGGATTGTGTGAAATCATACGTACAAATTTAAGTATTAAGAATATCCATCAACACGAAAACCTATTTAGTAATGAAAATGCTGATAAATGCTACACTATGTCTATTACGCGCAAACTTGTTCCAGTCAGATTCATATATAACACTGATAATTCGCAACTTAACATGTGTGAGTTTCATGACTTGGGTATATTCTTTGATACCAAAGTTACATTTGTTTCGCATATAGATGCTGTTGTTAGCAAGGCCAAGACCTCGTTATATAATTCATTTGTTCGATCCAAAATTGAATACTGCTCTATAATATGGTATCCTGTTCATGAAGTTCACTCGAATAAAATTGAACATATTCAGAGGCGGTTTGTGAAATATTTGTGGCACAAGGAAGATGGTACGTATTCAGAAGTTGGCTTCAGGCATGATGTATTACTTAGCAGATATAACCTCTGTAACTTGGAGAAGCGCAGAAACTACGCTGCTTGTGTATTTTTATATAAAATGCTTAATAATGCCATAGATTGTGAATATTTACTCGATAAGATTCTTATTCATGTACCTAATGAAGACGTGATCCAATTCAAAATACTTTTACTTAAACGTAGCTAGAACCAATGCGTTGCTTTCCTCTCCGATACATGTAGTATGTAACAACTATGAACGTGCAAGAAACGCAGTAGATTTGTTCTTTTGTAATTTGCGTAGCTTAAAAAGATTTTACATAACAGTAGGTTAAGTCATTTGGCAATTTTAAGTTATTTTGAACAAGTTTGCCTTAAAATTGATTCCTGTTTCCTATCCGTTAAATGGTGTAATAAACCGTTCGGATGGTGTATATACTAGTAAATAAATAAATATTTTAAGAGTACCGGCATTACTTCCCATGGATTTTCCAAGGCGTGTGACCTTTTTTCAGTGGTATCTTCAAAGAATTACACAAAATCCGCAATTTTAATCAATGATTCTGTTCACGGACGAAGCTAATTTTTCTCGAAATGCCATTCAGAATTTCCATAACAATTATTTGTGGGCAGAAGAAAATCCCTATGCCGTAACCGAAACCCATTTCTAACACCAATTTTCAGTTAACGTATGGGCAGGAATTATTGGCAACCACTTTATTGGCCCATTCTTCTTGCCGGGACGACTTGACGGACAGACTTACCTCAACTTTGTTCAACGACAGTTGCCTTTGCTGCTTGATGATGTTCTGTTGGTAATAAGAAACAATATGCACCAGCGCATTTCAGTGTAGAGGTTCGTAATTATTTGCAAACTATTTTATCCAAATCGTTGGATTGGCCGCGATGGGCCCCAAGAATTGCCACCAAAGTCCCCAGACCTCAACAGTTTAGATTTCTTTTTGTGAGTCTATCTTAAGATACTAGTGTACACAAGTTCCAATAACACTGTAGAGGAATTAAGAGAAAGAATAGTTGCAGCTTGTGATAGAATAAAAAACACTCCAGGGATATTTCAACGAGTGCTCAATTCCATTAGAAGGAGGGCGGAAGCATGCATACTAAGTGAAGGGGGCCATTTTCAACAATTTTTGAAATGATTTCGTTGGTTTTAATGTTATGTTTATGTTGTCAGTTGTTGTTGTTCATTACCCCTAATGTGTTTAATTTTTCCAATTAAATTAATAATAATTTTGCAAATTAGACAGTAGAACGGTTTTAATTTTTTTACTCAAAAATGGCGCATTGGAGGAAAACAATTCAAGAGAGTTCATTTGTTTTAAATTAAATGGGGAATTTGGCAAAAAGCCATTGGTGTATCATTTTTTCTTAAAAAATATCAATGTCAATACCTGTACGCACGCCACTGCTTGAAATTATTTTTGTATTGAAAAATATGCAACTTTATTAACTTTCACTATGTACTAAATATCAGTGAAAAAGCTGAAGCGGTCCTGAAAATATTAATTTCTCTTTTTTTTACTAAAACTTCAACACCCCAAGTTTTTGTAAGGAAACATTTTTGGATCATAGTTCATAAAGCAAACTAACATTAGTTTTTCATGTAGATTCACACCCTTAAATATTCGCATATAATTAAGGAATACCCTGTATATATGCATGGTAACTTACATCACGTCATCTATAAATCCCTTAGCATTTTCAGGTATAGGAATGGACTCATTAGTTGAATTCTGTTGTGACTGTATAAGATCAGACCTTCTTTTATATGATTCTTCCACAGCATCCTTATATTTCTCAATATCTTCTTTATTTAAGTAAGAAATTCCTTCTTTAAATAACTTGTTGAAATCGAATGATTCATTAACAAGAAAATGTATGCTAGAAGTCTGACACAAGAACCTCTGATCAGGTACATTCTTGTTAACCGGCCTTCTAAATATATAGAAGTTGAAGTCTTTCTTTTTGAAAGTATTGCTTTCTGCATCATATCTGAATGTACACAGTCCATATTGTATTATCAAAAATTCTTTACAGTTCCTTCTCACTTTTTGATAATACTCTTGAGGCGTATCTAATGCGTTTATATTACGAGTTATGTTCAAACCTGTGAACTCACAATCAACAGCCATAAACGTGCATCTCTCGATAGCCTCTTGAATCTGGGGCAATGCTTCGCTGAAATCTAAAAGCTAGGTTAAATTAGAACATACACTGTATTTTAAAGAACTTGCTTGAGTTTGTGACCTCCATGGTTTCCCCTCTTATAGAAAAATGCTAATTACTCAAGTTCAATTAAGCAATAACATAGTACAAAAATTATAAACAAATCCTACATGCAGGGTTGCCAGGTGGATCAAACAGAATACCCCCAAAACACTGACAAAAATCCCCCAGATTTGCAACTTTATTTAAAAAAATCCCCCAAATCATATTTCAGCAGATTTCAATAGCGAGTGTTAGAGGCTGGACTAGTTGGAAGATCACGGGCGGGAAGAATGTATAAAATGAAAAATAATATATTTTTCCAACGAATTGAGTATTTTTCAAGCTTATGAGAAAAACTTGTTTCTTGAGCCACGATTGCCCATGGTCATAAAACGATATACGCATTCGCTGACACTTCGTCATTTGGGGAAGGAGAGGAAAATCTAGAATGATATAAAGGCTCCTACAATTGTAGAAACGACTGACGATACAGCCCTAAATCAGGGCCAGTGGGACTCTGTGTCACATGGAATTCCATCAATTGATTCAATTCCATACGACTGGCACTCCGTGTGCAAAAATAGTCGCATGAAAGTGTAAGTTAATGATAGGAAAGGAAATAAAGTTTCACGATTCTCTGGGTTTCACATAGATGAGAAACACTTATTTAATCGCGCCATCTAACGCACAAAAACAAAATAATATTTTGCCGCTATTGAAGGAAACTGTAATGTAGGTGCTTCAGAATAATTTTAATAGTTGTTGAAAGATGGCAGGATTATCTGTAAATGAATTTATATTTATTCAAAGTTGTTCTCGAATTCCAATAATTCAATTGAAACTTGAAAATTGGTCGGACGACAGAATGTCTTCTTAAAATCGCACCCCAAAAAAACCCCAAAACGGAATAATTTTCCCCCAAAAAATCCCCCACGCATTGTATACCCCCAAAAATTCCCCCAAGCAATGAAAAATACCCCAAATTTGGGGGAAAATCCCCCAATCTGGTAACCCTGCCTACATGTTAATCCACAACGTTAAAGTGTGAATCAGAGATGTGTGAAACTGTGAATTGTCAATCACAAAATATCTATAATCAAATTCAAGCGGATAACCAAATGGAAATGGTATTTACCATTTTGGGTTGGTATTTACCAATCCGTTCAAGCGAGTGTATCAGTTTGGTTATAAGATCTGTGACGTCACGAATCAGCTGTTATATGTCATAGTTATCACCGCAAAATTGTGGTATTTACCCAACTCAAGAATAATTTTATATATCTAGTTATTATTTGAAATGTGACAAGTTAAAATTTTGCCGGGTATTGGATATTGTTATTGTACTTCAGCTTCATTTTTGAGAAAAATGATACAGGCTGACTTCAGTTTTACCATAAAGTGGAGCACCTTATTAGTTATACTCATTACGGTTGTTGGGGACACTTTAAATGTAGTTCCTATGCTTAACAAAGTATCCTGTGTAGCCATATACCACAAAAATATTAAAATATGGCCATATAAACTTACTAGATGATATCCACCTGTGTACGGTTTTGCTAATTTCTTTTTTCATCATTTCTGCTGAATCAATAAATGTTTTCTTTGACATGCGGAAAAATTTAGAGAATAGAAAGTTATCATAGCTACAAAGCCATGGTTCCATCATTAAAAAAAAAACTGAAAAAAGCATTTCTCCCATGAATATTATGAAAGGTTTCTTATTTAAACTTTCCATATACAGTTGTAGACGAAAAAGCACCGATTATTAAGTGATAATAAAAATAATCAGAGACTATATACGCGCTTTTCTAAAATAAACAACTTGCAACAAAACCGCGGTTAAAACCAACGCGTTCAAGCGATTCGTGTAACTGACGTCATCAACCCGTGTGTCATCTTGAACCATATTATAACCGCGGCACATAACACAGAAATTTTGGTTATTCGCTTGGATTTGATTCTATTTGCGCTTGTGTTGACGCTTCAGTGTTATGTGTTCTGTGAATGACGCTACTGACCGTTAAATGTACAAAATATATCCATTCAAAGTTTTCCAGCACTTGGACAAAAACAAGAATCAAAAAATTGTATGTCCACTTTTTTCCATCCGTGTAGGTACTGTAGTCTTCTGCTGCGCTGCAGTTAAATATTCACGATGTTTTTTGAGGTAAGCATTGTTTTAATATTCCAAGGATGTTTCTAAAACTCTGAAGTATAGCAAGTTTTTTCATAAAGGTATGAACTAAATCGGCATAATGCGTAACTCCTTTACTATACGAGTTTGACAGTCTGCTGTTAAAGTCTAATTTTCGAGAGAAGAAATAAAAAAGACAAGAAACCGAGGATAACTAATACTTCAGTACGAGATGCGGTCACATAAGATCCAGCATCCGTTCACAATCACAAAAGACCTAGATTAGCATTTCTTTAACAATCTGATCATATAAAACTATGATTAATTCTTTAGATTGACTGCTTTTCTCATATAATTTTCATAATCTATCTTTGGCATTTTTTGTTAAAAGAGATTCGCTACTCTGCCAGTAAAAACTCTGTACTTTTTGAGCAAAAGACGCCTGGCCTACACTGATGAGTAGAAGTCAAGTCCGTTACCACAGAAACTTACTATGAATATTTCAGAGGGCACAAATAATGACATCAGCTTACACTGTACGGATTTTTGCAAGAGTTGTTATTTTTAGTGATTAGTTCAGTTAAAGTCTTATATAGTATTTAAGCACCAATCATCTGATGTGTTCAAAAAATGGAGATACTTTTCTTTTTTATATTTAGCTAAAAAACAAGATAAGGATTTATTTTATGGGATATGTAAACAGTGAAACCTAAAAAGACCAACTGAGAAGAAACATTTTTGTTCACAAATTACAAAAATAAGTAATGATAATCGATTCCTATGGTTTCCTTAACCCTTTTGCAATGGAGGATCTTGTTACGAAATCTGTCTGTCCTTACAGGGAAAACGCCACTTGCTGATTTATACGGTCCAAATCAACATTTTATGATGTGCTGATCTATCCACTTCCCATTAGGAATGACTGTACATCTTTGTATTTTTTATTATATTCTTTAGTGAAATAGCAATAATTTAAAAAATAAAATTTCAATTTCCAAAGACAATTTCATACATAAATGTTATCCCAAATACATACATATATTTATGTAAATAACAAAAATATAACATAAGTAACAAAATCTGAATAAACAAAAATGCAAATGGAACGTTCAAAATTTTAACACAGTGTTGCACTTCGTCGCCGAGTTGCAGACGTTGCACATTTTGGCGATGGTAAGGATGTAAAACTTTCCAACTTAAAATTCTCCACGCGAGACTTTGGGAACAAGGTAACTGGGCTGTAATCCACCTAGTACTTGTACTAGGATCATCCAACGCCAAATTAATGACTTCCAGTTCCTCTAGAAAAGTATGCTGGACACCATGGCCTCTAACTTCGAGAAGTTTGGTCTTATAAAAGAACGCGTAAAAACCTAGGTAGGTTGGCATCTGTTAGGAAATCTACGCTGATACTCCCGAGAAGCCTCTAAAGCATTTCCGTCACAGAACCCATACACAAAAATAATATCGGCGTACTCATCATTGCTAAATTCTATTTCACAACACTCAAAAATGGAAAAAAGAAAGTTTTGACTTAACTTTTACAAAAAAAACAGTGGCGTACTATTTTTTTTTTAAATAATGCCACTGATCCCTTGTATCGCCGCCACTGCTGCATGTTAATTTTAAATGTGGACAATAGTTAGGTAAATCCACATACCAAATTTTAGTTCATTCCAGTTGACGGTTTTGAAGATATTAAATATTAAGGAATGTAGGACCGACTGGATGTTCTATATGTTATAAGCAACAGTGACAATTCCTATACACCATGCTATAACAAAGTCAGAAGAGAGTACAATCTATTGTTAAGTAATGCCCGATATAAGTCATAGCAAAGACGTATACAAGAGTCAGATAATAAATCAAAATGTGTCTAGAGTATAGTAAAGGAAATAAAAGGTCAAAACAGGGATGACTGTGTTATTCCAGGTGATCCTGAAGTTATAGCAAATGCTTTTAATGAATACTGTATTAATGAAGTAATTAAAATATTACCACAGGCACCAATACATAACTCTTCTGACTTTTTAGACCATGTGCAAGAGTGTATGCCACTAGAATATGTTACTGCTCTAGAACTAGCAGAACTGGGCAAAAAACTTAAAAATAAAATGAGTAGTGGTGATGATGGCATTCCAGCTAGTATTTTAAAATATTGCTTAGTAGTAATTCTGGAACCTTTGGTTCACATAATATCTCATATAATCACTTAAGTACGGTATTTTCCCTGAAAAACTTAAATTAGCTATAATTATACCTATATATAAAAAACGAGATCCTAGTGACTTGCAAAATTATAGGCTAATAAGCTTACTTTCTTGTTTTGTAAAGCTTTTTGAGTTAGTGATGTATTCAAGAATTATGAATCATATGATATATGTAACAACTTAATTGCAGAGTCACAACATGGGTTTATAAAAGGGAAATCCATCAACACAGTGATCTATTCTTTCAGCCACAACATCATAGAATGCCTTGAAAATAATATGATATCGCTGGGTCTGTTTTTTGATCTCTCCAAAGCTTATGATTGTGTGGATCATTCTCTACTATTGAATAAACTCGAGACATATGTGATAAGGGGAAGTGCTTACAACTGGATTAAGTCTTATCTGACAGATCGTAAGCAAAGAGTTTTCATTACAAAGAATGAAATATCAGCCGTTTCATCACAGTTAACGGTAGAAAGAGGTATTCTACAAGGTAGCGTCTTAGGACCTCTCCTCTTTTTGATTTTTGTGAACAATCTGTGTGCTAGTATTACAAGCCCAAATAATGTATGCACGATCCAATACGCTGATGACACTAGTTTACTAGTCGCTGGCCAAGATTTCAACCATTTAGATAGTACTTTGAGCCTCTGCGAGAAAGCGTTTTTGTGGTTTGCTCGTAATGGATTATCTCTGAATACCTCAAAAACAAATGCGATTGTTTTTAAGTTAAGACAAAAAATCGTGTCTACAAACATCACCTTAGCAGAAAGAATAGAAGTCCCTCTGACAGACTGTGGAAAATTCTTGGGGGTTCATATTGACCAAGCACTATCCTGGGCTAAACATAAAGAACATCTAGAAAAAAGGTTAAACAATGCATGTTATAGTATTAGAGTGCTAAGCAAGTACCAAGACCTCAAGACTCTATAAATGGTATATTACGCGAATTTTGAATCCATTGTACGTTTTGGAATATTTTTTTTCGGACATAGTAGCCATACCAATAGGATCTTTCTAGTGCAAAAGCGAGTGCTGAGGTGCATCCTAAAAATTTCCTCTAGAGAGACTTGCAGAGGAAAATTTAAGAGTAATAAAACTGTAGCCGCAATATATATTCAAGAGATTCTATTCTAATTTTATCGGTAACCCACGAAGTGACTATAACACAAGAAATAGAAATATAAATCTTCTGTATCCAGTCCATCATCTCACGGTTACCGAAAAAAATGTCCATTACAGCTGCAATAAAATATATAATAAGTTACCACAAGAAATTAAAAGGTTAGCAGATATAAAAGAATATAAAAAGAGTATTTATCAATTGTTAATGCACTTAGAACCATATGACCTTCAAGAATATTTTGAAATGTAATATCTCTATTATGTTATATGTTTTGCCTCTTTGTTTTTTCTGTCTTGATGACACTGTGACATATTTCACCTAACAGTGTATAATACATTGTAATCATGCACTGTTATTTTGTAATAAAGATTTATTATTATTATTATTATTATTATTATTACTTGACTCGCTTAAATACAGTGTTTAGTCTCGACCGCTCTATTTAATTGTGAATAGGATTAACAAATACTGCCTTTCAAAAAGCAGAAGTTTTACTTACTTTTTGATAACTTGTTTTTGAAATATAGATTTTATTGTAACTGCCACTAAGGTAGCAATACGCTTCCACAAATTGTGGGATTTACGCATTTTTGTGACTGAAATTTGCGGGAAAGGGTATAGGCGGTTTCATACTTTAAGTATGGTAAAGCAATGAATAAAGTTTTGGATATACGCTGTCTTGCAGAAGGTGCATTGTAGATGAGACCGCAGGTGAGTGAGTCCATGAAAATAATTAACTGATCGAGTTCGCTAGCGAGAGCCTTAAGACAATATTATTTTCACAATCTCTTATGATTGAATTTGAAAACTGGCGTAATATTTTTGGCTGCTTCTGTCTCTGATAGAATGTTTTTCTTTGTATTGAATTAAACAAAGCATTTTTGGATTGAAATAGCCTTTTTCGATACTACTACCAATTTACACTGCCAATCCCAAAAAAATGGACAGAAGCATAAAGCTTTGTAAAGAGATCTGAAAAATATCCAGAGGTTTTTCGGATCGCTGATAACGAATCTCGTATCAAAATTATTATATTTTCAAAATTTCGAGACGGGAACTAGAAATCACTATTATGATAACAGTACTGAATCAAGTGTTTTTCTCAAAAACGACACGTTTAACCGAAATCTAACAAGAGCACAGTTTTTCAGCTGAAATATAAGACTTCCCAAAAATTATCGAATGAATATTATATAGGTATCAAAATTTAGCAATATTGTGTTACAGCTAGTCTACCCTTCTTGGCGAACTAAGCAAGTTAATCGTTTTCCATGAATACCTTCTTGTGAAGCCTCGACTAGTTACTACAACGTCAGATATTCGTTGGAATTATTGCTATTCATAAGTTATTTAAAAAAAAAGATTACTAGTGGCGTCCTATAAGGGTATAGGTATATCTCCAAAACGAACCTTTATTTCCAAATTCGTCAGAGGACAAAATTGTCTTGAAATAGTTTACATAATCTCCCCTAGAATGTTTGCCTATATATGCATATCCCTATAGTAATAATTTTATCATATCCACTTGGATAACATTACAGATATCCCCAATCAAGCCAGAAAAAAAGGTAAAACCAGCAGCTTTAGAGACTGCTGCTCCAGAAATAGAAGTATTATCTTTATCTCCATTTACACCAAATCCAAAACTATGCTTTGAGGATGTGATTCCTGGGCAAACTAGCACAAGAAAGCTACTAGTCAAAAATCCAACAAAAAATGATATAACTGTAAGTATATTGTGACTCAGGACTGATATAGAACTCTGTTACCGACCCGCTAAGCTACTCTAGGAAATAGGTTTTTTTGTGGCAGATCTTTTTGTTAGTATCTTCAGAATAGAATACTAATGATAAGGTTCTAATTGATTATAGGGCTGGAGCATTAGCAGCCATTTTGATAAACGTGCTTGATGGAATATCGATCCCATGTAAAAATGTAAAGGGTTTTCTCTTAATAATAACTGCACAACCTTCGTGTAAAAATTACCTTGCTAGACATGAGTCGCGAGACGTGTGCGCCCCCCTCTAGACGTATCCCAATCTTTGATCTTCAAATGTCACAAGGGCCACGTCTCTCAGAAGAGAACTTAAGTGCCTAAGCATGTAGCTTCACCCCGTTTGACAGATTCCTAAATCTGCCCTTGTGCCAGACTTTTGTCCATTCTCCTAGAGAACCATCAAGTTGTCGAACAAAATTCAAGGGACCTTTTTTGAAAAAACCTCATTTTCTTATGTTAATAAGAAAATTGCGTCAAATAGGTTGATTCTGCACTTCCCATGCATTGCTGTTAACAGTCTATAAACTATAATGTTCAGCGCAAACTAGACTCCTCTGAGAAAAAAGTCAGTCAAACAGGTCCACACAATTAGTCCATGGACATTCTTCCCTGCCCTACCGGTAGTCCATCTGGCATCGTCGCCTCTCCACGATAGCTAACCCGGCTAGACGTGCAGCACGGTCACAGCATAGGAAAAATTCTGCTGTGGCGCGACGGTAATACGTGTAACACCAGAACACTCACCAAGGCGGGAGTAGAAGTAGACGCGGCCGGTAGTTACGCGATTCGCCTGCTGAGGGTATTTTTAAGAGCGAAAACTATGATGTGTAAAATAGGTGCGTAGAATTACGAAGGTCAGGAGCGTATAAATAATATGCTATGACATTTTTTCCAAAAATGATCTGGATCATCTAAAACGTCAAAAAACAAAGTTTTTCGTTTTTTTTTTTTTCGTTTTTGGTCTTTCTCTCCGCCGCCACTAGACCGATTTTCAAAAACTACAAATCTTTTCCGTCTTTGGCATAGTAAAAATATAGTGTAAAAATTCATCAAAATCCGATCGGTACTTCTTAAGTTATAAGCGGTTATAGGATTAGCGGACAGAAAGACGGAAATGAAAAAAACATATCTCATTTTCGAAAATGTTCGCGATTACAATACTTCGCCACTAGTAGCCGTGGGACGTAAAACTATAAAAAAAGTCATATTTGGGTATTTAGCTTTAATGGCAGACGAAAAAGATTTGTGGGTTTTGGAAGGTGATTCAATGGTGGCAGAGTTACGGACAAAAAACGGAAAAAAATTGCCGTTTTGAAGTCCTGCTCATTTTGGGATTTCTTTGAAACTTGAGTTTGAAGGGGTGTGAACCACGTTTTGGTGTTGGTAATAATACGCACTTATTCGACATCATTTGTCATTGAAACAGAAATATAAGATACATTATCTATAACTTAAGATGTAGAGATTGGAGAATATGTCAATCTTAAGTAAGTTTCGATTCTATCTGAATCTTTTGAATAGATTCGACCCACGCTTTTTTAAAATTTGATTTTGGGATTTTAACCCTTTATCTGCATAAAAGGTTAATTTTAGAAGTTTGATTATTCGAGTTTTGCACTTATTGGAATTTTTGCATTGCATGGAAAATTGCAACATAAGCCGTAACGGAGGCGTCGGAGGTAAAGAGTCAATATGTTTAACGCCATGTTTTTGTGTTGCCTTTCTACGTGAGATAAAAATTGATTTTTTCTTCCAGCTATTTTTATCTATTAATGGTGCACCTGAACAGGTCTTGAGTCCCAGTTGGACGGAGAAGACTCTGGATAGTGGCTCAGAAACATTATTTGAGTTACAATGGACTCCAAAGGGGGTAGTTCTATGCAGGATTTACTTAGTGTTTGAGGATTACAAGAGATACAAAAGAGAGATACCCGTAGTTCTCAAAACTATATCACCAAAGGTTAGTTGAAACTATTTTTAATTTTTCGGTAACGTAAAAGATAAATAAAAAGTGAAAAATATTTCCAGAAATCAATGAAAGGGGCGAAAAAGAAGACAACGGCATCTCCCAGTAAGATGCCCACTGTTAAGTATTATACAAACAAGCCTCCAAAAGTATCGCCGACTAAATTTTCACCTAAGACTTTGTCCAAAAAAAAAACAAAATCGCCTATAAAACAACCAAAGACGTTATCCAAAACGCACATATCACCTAAATTTCAGACGCAGAACTGTATTACTCCTTCTCCAAAGCGTATTTTCCCATTTTCACCAAAACATTCTGGAAGCCCTCAAAATATGATACCTATCTCGGAGTTACCTGCTCGTGCCTTGCCCGTAAATCATGGCCAATCTTTCAAACATACATGTGTTGAAGATAAAGAAAACAGCGAAATGTTTACGTCACCACATAACTCGATGTTTTGGTTAAATTCGCCTGGAAGCATGCCAAGAAGGGATACTTATTCTATTAAGACCGACATTGAGGAAAGAAGAGGTACCTATTGTATAAAGACTGACATTGTGGAAAGACAGTGCACATATGTAGTTAATGAACGCATTATGGATGATGCAATGTTTATTTCTGAAAAACACACTGATTCTCCAAAGTTTAACGATAGTTTAGAGGGAGACTCTCCTTTAAAATCATGCAACATTACACCAAAAATTCCAAGAATTGTTCTCAATGAATATACTCGCGATAACACATATGATGACTTGTCGTTATCTACCTATATTAACAGGAAATTGGACGAGGATCCTCCACAACCCAAGAGTCCAGCATTTGTTTTTGAAAATACCTTCAGAGAGGCTTTCAAAGAAAACGTTCCATCATACAGTTCCTCCAATATGCACGACTGCAAAAACATTAGTAGTGCCTCGTATACTAAAACATATGTAGATGATACCTTAATCAATGGAAGAATCATGGAAAATAGTGTGCCATATAAATTATTGAACGTGAACGATATAATAAATATTAGTAGTGCCACTTACACTAAAACGGATATCTCTTTGGACACTGTAGCTAGCTTGTCACCCCACGAAATCAGGTATACATCATCTCCTAAACAATTTGGTGAAGCTGAATACGTCGCTCTTACTAGGAAACGGTTGAGTAAAATCGAAGAAGAACGGAACCCCATCGAAAGAAGCTTAAAACGTAGAAGAGACGAAAGATTTACCTCACCTCCTCGTAAAAGACCAAGCACATTTAGCTGGCTGAATGACTGGTCCAAAAGAAGTGGAGTAGCAGTGAGAGTAGCTAACAAAACTCCTGGTTTGAACCTAGGCCAGTTCCAGCCAAAGACAAAATCTGAAACCACTATTGCCAAAACGGATACAAGCACAGTCATTATCAAAGATCCCTTCTTATTAGCAGCTACAAACCTTGCAGATCCATTCATGACTCCTCAACTTCGCATCGATGAAGGCTGGATAGAACAGCAACAGGTTAACTTCAAAAAGTGGCTGAATGCCTTGCTTACTCCCCCTGAAGAGTTGTCGTCTGATGAGAAGTCAGTTGATGTAGCAAAAGTTTGGCAAGAATGCAAAACTAAGGAAGTACAACTTGCGCTCACGAAAGAAGTCATGTCCAATAAAAATTATACCAATCACAAGTTGGATAGGATCCGAAAAGCAGCAGTGGACTTATATATGTCACCAGAGATGACTCAGGTGCTGATAAACTTACACAAGTCCATTGATAGTGGCAAAATTTCTGTGAGGGCCGATAAGGATATACACCTGAACTTATCTTTGAAGACAGATATCATTAATCTTATAAATAATTACAATCCTCTATGGTTGAGGATTGGTATAGAAACAATCTATGGAGAAGAAATACCTATGCGATCTAATTCTGACGTCGTCAGTTTAAATGTGTTCATCGCAGACAGAATGCTGAAAGACCCCAACCTAATAAAAAAGCACAAAACAGTGCATGGAAAAACCTATAAAGTAGAGTTAAAGAAGTTCTTTTTGAAAAAATTCTTAACATTAGTCTACTTCCTGGATCAAGCAAAAAATAAAAAACTGATTCCACACGATCCTTGTCTATTCCGGAAGCAACATATCAAAGAACCTGTAAAAGAGAGTAAAGAACTTCTTTTCAGACTCGCCAAAGAAGTAGTGTCATCTATTGGAGATATCACAAAGTTTCTTAAGTATCTGGGTTACGTGGTGACTCATCGTCAAACCTACATTCATGAATTCGACTATGCAGTTCAGCACCTAGGTGTGGATCTCAGAGATGGTGTGAGATTAACCAAATTAATGGAGGTCATCCTGCTTCAGAATGATTTAGCAGATAAACTTAGAGTTCCCGCAATATCCAGATTACAAAAGATCCACAATGTCCAAATTGTATTTGATGCTTTACAGCAAGCTGGGTACAACATTTTGTATGACATCACACCCAAAGATATAGCCGATGGACACAAGGAAAAAACCTTGTCCTTTTTGTGGCAGATCATTTACAAATTTGAAGCACCTCTCTTAGTGAAGAGCGCCACTACTGTTCAGAAATGGTTTAGAAGCCTTCCCGTCGTTCTGAAAAGGAGGCATTTAGAAAGAGAAAAACTACGAAAAGAGAGTGCTGCCAAAAAGATACAGCAATGGTACAGGCGTCAAAACCTCAGCAAGAAACTTTCCGATCTTGCTTATAAAATGAGAATTTATAAAGAGTCCAAAGAACGACAACGAGCTGCTATTAAAATACAAACATACTACAGGGGCTATGTATGCAGGTATATATATTTGAGACAAAAGAGGCTAGTTACATCGCTGCAAAGCCATTGTAGGGGTTGGTTAGTCAGGAACGTTTATAAAAATCAGATACGCCACGTCGTCGTTATACAAAGTTATATAAGGATGTATTTAGCAAGAAAACAGTACCTTGAACTGAAAGATGCCA
Source organism: Acanthoscelides obtectus (assembly GCA_963669975.1). NCBI lineage: Eukaryota > Metazoa > Arthropoda > Insecta > Coleoptera > Chrysomelidae > Acanthoscelides > Acanthoscelides obtectus. The sequence goes on from CAVLJG010000005.1 coordinate 44,583,215, forward strand.
CAATATTTGTGCAAAGAAGATATAGATCTTTAATGTTGATGAGGGAAGAAAGAAGTATTTTTGTTGAAGTTCGTTGTGCTACTATAGCCTTACAAAGAATGTTTAGAGCAAACAGGGTAATGGTTCAAGAACGAGAGAGATATCGACAACTTAGAAAATATGCTATTGTTATTCAGCAACGGCTCAGATCCAATAAGCTTGCTATTGCAGAAAGAAGTCGTTATTTGGCCTTGAAGAGTGCGTGTATCTTCGTACAGAAAAGATTCAGGGCCTTGCAGTTAATGAAAAAAGAGAGACAGGCTTTTCTTGAACTCAGGTCTGCTACAGTATTAATACAGAGACGCTTCAGAGCAAATAGGTTCATGGTTGAAGAACGAGAAAGATATCAGCAACTTAGGCGATCTGCTGTCGTCGTTCAACAACGGTTTAGAGCTAATAAGCTAGCTATTGTAGAAAGACAATGGTATTTGACCTTGAAGAGCGCGTGTACCTCTGTACAGAGAATATTCAGGGCCTTGCAATTATTAAAAAAAGAGAGATATGATTTTCTTGAACTCAGATCTGCTACAGTATTAATACAGAGACGTTTCAGAGCAAATAGGTTCATGGTTGAAGAACGAGAAAGATATCAGCAACTTAGGAGATCTGCTGTCGTCGTTCAACAACGGTTTAGAGCTAATAAGCTTGCAATTGAAAAGAGGGAACAATATTTGACGTTGAAAAATACTTGTATCTTTGTACAGATAAGATTTAGATCCTTGCTGCAAATGAAGAAAGATAGACATGCTTTTCTTGAACTCATATCTGCTACAGTATTTATACAGAGACGATTTAGAGCAAATAGGTTGATGGTTCAAGAACGAGAAAGTTATCAACAACTTAGGAAGGCTGCTATCGTCATTCAGCAACGGTTTAGAGCGAATAGACTTTGCAAAGCAGGAATACAGAATTACCTAGCATTTAGAAAATCCTGCGTTTTCGTACAAAGGAGATTCAGGGCCCTAAGAGATGGCAGAAAATGCAGAGAAAAGTATTTGCAAATGAAAAAGGCTGCTATAACTATACAGAGCACTTGGAGGGGCATCCTTCAGCACAGGAAATATGTGCATCTACGAAACGCCGTTATTGCAATTCAAAGGAACTTTAGAGAGAAACAAAGGCTTGTATCGACTTGTACCGCAATACAGAGACGATTTAGGGCTAATCGGCTGATGGGAATCGAAAGAAAAAGGTATTTGGCCCTCAGGACCTCTGCGATAGTTATCCAGCGTAAAGTTAGAGCTAAATTACTGTGCCGTGACATGAGAGAAAGGTTTGTCGAGTTGAGACAGACGTGTATATTTGTGCAACAAAGATGGAGAGCTCTTAGACAAGGCACTATCGCTCGCTGGCAATATTTGGAATTCAGGAAAGCTACAATAATAATTCAATGCACGTGGCGTGCTAATGTACAACGCAGAAGGTATTTGGTGATGAGGAATGCAACCATTACAATCCAGCACTGGTATAGGGCGACAGCGTTAATGAGGGCTAAAAGGCGGCGATATATAGAAGTGAGAGAAGCAGCACTTAAAATTCAAGGATGCTACCGAGGATATTTGGTGAGAAAAAGGCAACAAGCATTTAAACGATCCATAATTGGGATTCAGACATTTGCTAGAGGGTTTTTGGTCCGCAAATGGATCGCAGAGGGACTAGAGAAGATATTGCAGCAGAGAAAGCAGGTTCTGGCAGCAGTCAAGATCCAGGTAAACGTCTCTACTTATTTTCTTCAATCCTAAATACTAATCTACACAGGCTCCTGCTTTCATGGTCTATGTTTTAGTTGAAATTAAATTATCGCAATTTGTTTTAAAACATTTGTAATCAAAAATAGTAATAAATACACTGATCTACGACCGGGCGGTAAGTTGTACTTAGTGAATAGGTTTTCCAGGCTTCGTTCCGCTATGTTTAATAAACCTATGTTGAACACAATGTGGGAGTACCTGAACGGTCCTTATTAATCCGCTGCTGGGCTACGGTGCAACTATCGGTGATACAATAACGCAGCCAGTTATTGAATTTTAGTCCTACTTAAAAGCTATTCTAATTTGTTTATTTTAGCTGGTCGTAGATAAAACTAGGAAGTTTCCTATAGTCGGAAATACTGATAGTTTCACTTTCATACTCGTATAATAGTATAACTGGTATCTTTCACAAAGTGAAAGAATTATTCCGATAATTTAAAATTCAGGGAAGCTATGACATTTTCTGTGTTGGGGCTGTAGCCGACCGCCCTGGCGCGTCGAGATTCGGTCGTGACGACACGACATGTTCGGCTTCTGGGTCATGGTACTGACGCGGTCAAGCTGACCGGTCCAATATTGTTTGAATCTTGGCATAGAGAGCTGTGCGATATTATACATGTACAATAAATAAAATGGAAAGTTGTCTGCATATCGATTCCACTAATTTTCCGAATGTGGACTTGGGCATAATAGTGTTTAAATATACTATGCGAAACATTTATGCTTTGTTACAGATTAACATTTCCAATTAAACCCACTCGCGATCGGCGCCACAGTAGTTTAAAAAGTCCTGACAAAAAAATGATATCCATTTATCAAATATCAAACTGCCGGACTTTGCTAAATAATGTTTTGATTGAGCTCAAATTTAAGTTTTAGATGTTTTGAGGATCGCTGGTAACTGACTGATACTATTCGATTATATAAATTTTTTGGTCAGGTTTTTGGTTCCTGAACCACGCCTATGCATCTCCACGTCTCTCCAAGTCTCCCTACTCCATACCAATCGTTGCCGACAAATGCTGTGGGGTCAGAGGTAGTACAAGATGGTGACGACATGAAAACATTCCAAAAGACCGGCTATAAACTGTCCTCACTGCTCTTCCAACATCATCAAACCATTGGTTCGCAACTGCCCTTGTTGTGGAAATTCGATCTCTAAGTGCTAGTTGCCTCAAATAACGATCCTATCGCTATGTAGTCTGTCTTTCACGTCCAGTACCTCTAACTCGTCGATTTCGGCCTTCTTGGAACCACGCTCGACAACATCTCATTACAGTAACATCGTTTCGATTCAACTGATTAGCGATTTCTATAAAAGAAAATCCGGCTTCACGTAACCCAATTATCCGACCCCTCTCAAACTCGGAAAGTTGAATGAAATTAGCGCCTCTGCGAACTCTAGGCATGATAATGCAATGAAACAAATGTAACTAACACAGAAAAATCACTGATTATTAAGTAAACATGTTCATATTGTTTGGATTCTGATATGACAAAAAAAGCCTTTACAAAAAAAGTACGGCTCAACATTTTATCAACGTATACTGCCATGATAGCAAATATAATATATAATATAATAACAAGTTTTTATCAAAATTCAATGTATATTTTTTCACAGGTGAAAATTTTTTTCTGGCGCTGATATGCCTGTATTTGTACGTCTAAGTGCAATAGAGTATGTAAGTCGGTGGTCTGACCGATTTTTTACCCATGCTTACCATAAATCATAAATCCGGAGCAGAGCACGTTTGTAAATGGCGCGAAGCGTGCGCGGCGAGCTTATCGTTTTGTGGTTGCGATGGTAGCTGATGTCATGTGACTCGTTACGCACATATTACGCCTCAGAGACATGAATTGTTATATTTTGTAATAACACACCATGCTTTTAGGCCTCATGGAAAGGATTCATATGCAGAAAACGTTTGGGTAAAAAGCATTATGAGATCAGAAAAAGAGTTCTAAAAGAGGGAAAATGTGCCACTACAGAAAATACATTAGGTATGAGGGGACAGAAAGCAATGACTGTACTGGAAACAGACAACACTTTGTACACCATCATAAATGCATTAGAAGTTATTGGTAAGTGTTCCTGTGTTTTTATGTGATTTGAAGGGGACTCTAGATTTTAAAATACTTAAACATGTTGGCCTTTTCTCGCTCAATCAAACTCTATCAAGGGCAGGTCGGTACAACTGTTAGTGCATTCTTATGGCACAGTCTAGTAGTAGTACTAGAAAGATTTATTTAGCACATTTAGCTACTTGAACAGAATAATTGTAAACAACTTGGAATTAGTAAATTTAAGCCATATGTTATAAATGCTGGGTAAGCTATAATTGTAGATTTAACAAGTGATTCCTCAATTTTACTTTGAATTTTGTCAAAGTTTTCTGGTCTTTTATCTCGGTATATAATTTATTATATTCAATCAACCCTTGATGGAATACAGATTTGTAGCATATGTTATACGTCATTAAAAGGAAGGCATATTTATTTCTGGTATTATGTAAATGATGGTCGGCATTTGATGATGTTAAATTACTTAGACTTGGTGGAAATATATTATTTTTAACTTTATAAATGAATATCATTACAAGATATTTGATAAAAATTTTTACATTGAGCCATTTTAATTTGCTAAGCATTTGTCTAATTGGGGTATATTTATCTGTATTCAGTATTATTCTCATGCACTTGTTTTGTAAAATATGCACTCTTTCAAAATTGGAATTTTTTGATAAATATAGAATAGTCGAACAGTACAAGAAATTTGGAAGAATGATAGTATTATAGATAATTATGCTGTATGAACTCAAACATCCAGAAATTCTTGATAAATATCCCACTTTACTACTAATCTTATTTAGAACTTTTCCATAATGAATATCAAAAATGAATCGAGACTCAACAAAAAACCCCAAGGTATTTAAAATTATCTATGAATTCGACATCTTCACCATCAATATTTAGTTGAACATTTGTACATTGTTTTTTTCCAATTAATATAGTCTACCAAGAAATATATTACTCCGTTCTACTGACCTTAGCCAGTTCAAAGCCAGCATTAAGGCATTTTTAACTCGTTTTCAGTAATACTTATAATACTGTATGTGTGTTGAAAAAAGGTAAAGTTATACCAGTATTTAAACAGGGTGATGCCACTGGTGTCAATAACTACAGGCTGGTGATGTGCCTTCCTGTTTACCAAAAATATTCGAATACGGCTTTTTAGATAGATTGTACATGTATATTGCCAAAAATAATATACTAACAGAAAAACAACATGTTTTGTACAGATAAATCAATAACTACGGCTATTCACTCTTTTTATGGGCTATTGATTTATCTGGTTGAGGAGGGCGAGTGCCCTATTGGGATCTTCTATGATCTTAGCAGGGTGTTTGGCTGTGTTAACTATGATCCTTCCCTGAATAAACTTGAAATGTATGGAGTCACTGGTAACTTAAATTGCTCAAAACATTTTTACAGAACAGATCACAGTATGTCACATAATTATGGTTCATAAATTAAACGAGTTCAATCTTCACGAGTCGATATTGATATGAGAGTTCCAAAGTGATCTTGGGGCATATCATATTTATATTGTATATAAAAGATCTGGGTGTATTGTTTAACAATCAGGTGAATATTATGTGCGGATGACGCCTCATTAATACTGTCGGGAAATGAAAGGTAACAGAATTCATGATAGTTTAAAACTTGAATGAATGATTTGCTCAGAATTGTTTATTTTTGAATTCCGAAAAGACTGCAATTGGTAAGGCTTGTTAATGCAATGAAAAAATTCAGTGATCTAAATCTGAAACTGAATGACAAACCACTAAAGCTGCGCAATAATACTAAATTTCTATATTTAGATGAAGTTTTGAAATTCAAAGTTCACTGCTGTCTTATAATATTAGCAGAATTCTTATCCTTACCATGTACATATAAAAATCTATGGACAGTCCTTAGCGATTCTTTACTATGTATAGATTGAGGTATGGTCTTTGTTTTTGGTGTTCTTCTACCTCCACCGCTGATGTATTTCTACGCCTTAAAAGAACAATTAGAAACATTGCAAACATGAATAGTATGCATAGTTGTAAGGAAATATAAGATACGTAGCCTACTTAGTTTATAAGATATATATATAACAAAAAGTAGGGAAATAATGGGCAAAATCAGCAAAAAGGATGAAAGTGGATTCGAGCAGAAAATAGATAGGTAACCGGAACGATACGGATTTCTGCTGGTTGGCTTCATCAGGCCCGAAATGAATGTACATATGCAACTACAAAAGCAGATTCACATGTCCACACATCCGGATACGGGTATAACCTGAGGAAACTAAGATGGAGAGGGAAAAAAATCGACACACGAAGTCCACAACAAGAGCCAACCTACACATTGTAGTATAAAATGGCTAGAAGACCTCGAATTTTCAAGCAGACATCTAACCACAACCACGCGGCCGGTTATAGCCACTTGCTGTGGTACTTCAGGCCCAAAGGATCTACAAAGATCTTGTAGTAATTAATGCATTTTAATCTTCTTTAATTTTTTCCAGATCTGGTTACTAGAAGGAGTTCCAAACTCTGCACGGATTACAGTAAAACACTGCCAAAACTTCTAACGGGCATAATGGGATCAATCAATCGCTCATTACCAGAGACCCAAGCCTGCATAATCAGTACAAACATCATGATCAATTTCTACAAACACAAAGACTCCAGACCGTTCAGCGTTGTGCCTGAAAGCTTAGACGCCTTTTTTAAAATTATGCTGCACTTTTGCGACAAAGAATGCGAACTGTTCCCCTCTCTATGTACGCTTCTCTGGTTATATGCACATGATGCAAATTGGAAAAGGGTTATTCGGGGTGTACCGGATATAGAGCATATATTGATGAAGATTCAAGATTTGGTTATTCGAAAGAAAAATATGTTACAAAAAACCACCACAAAACAGAAATCAGTGTTTGTAGCAGAAAGATGCAAACTACCGAATTTGAACGCGGATTGGGGATACGAGCTAAATAACAAACCATACAAGTTTCATAATTCCATATTTGGATTTGAACAGTTATTAAAGATTTTAGATTATTGATGTTTTTATATATCATGTATTGTACAATATTATTCAAGTTTTATTATACTGATTGTTTTAATTTTTGAATATACGCCCTTTTGATGCACTTTATTTTTTATCTCTCTAAGATTCGTAATTCCATATTTGTATTTGAACAGTTATTAAATATTTTAGTTTACTGATGTTTTTATAACTATCACTACAAAAAAAAAAATGAAATGAAAAATGTATGTGAATTTAATTAATAGTTATTATTCATAATTCCATATTTGGATTTAAACAGTTATTAAAGATTTCAGATTAGTGATGTGTTTTTATAACTAAGATCACTAAAAACAAATAATATGTAAATATTCAATGAAAAAATGTTTGTGAATTTGAACAATATTTGTTTCCTATATTTTGTACTATATTATTCAAGTTTCATTATACTGGTTGTTTTAACGCACTTTTTCGTTATTTCTTCTCTCTCTCTCTCTATATATATATATATACATATACAGGGTGTTAATAAAGTATGTAGACAAACTTTAACCATCGAATCCTTGGTCAATTTGAAGACGAAATTTCCTTATGAACATGGGTCCGCAACGGCTTTGTTTTCAAGTTAGAGCATATTAGCAGTAAAAGAAATGATATTGTTATAAAAAATTATAAAAGAATAGAATGTATTTTATTTTAACTAAGTATGCCCTGTGGTGAATATTGCATGATTTACAGTTGCTTTCAGACATGATATTGATTTGTTTCGATCGCAATACTTGTAATATGCATTGTGCTTATCTAGACACCTATGACGTACCCGAAAACAATTGAATTGATTTATTTTCTCAGATAATTCGACAGTTGTCAAATATTTGTTTTATTGTCTGGTCATTCTAAGTCTCCAAATATTTCTAAGTTATGGTGATATGTCATAACGGTCCAGTTCAGTAATCAAGAAATGACATATGCATTTCGTTTACGGAATGACTTTGGATAACGTTCATGTTTAGCCTCAGCAACTTGTAAAACATGCAAAATGTATCATAGGTTATACTAACTGTTCAATAAATACGTTTCATTATTCATAGAAATATTTGGAACATTATTCGTATTTCTTTAGTGATAATGGTCTAGCTCGAAAAGAAAGCCGTTTCAGACCCATGTTCATATGAACATTTAGTCTTCAAATTGACCAAGGATTCGATGATTAAAGTTTGTCTACATACTTTATTAACACCCTGTATATACAGGGTGTCGCATCGGGAACTCCATCGATAGATTTTTTTTTATATTCCAACTACCATGAAGGCCTAAGGCCTAAACACCCATTGGGTACCGTGGGGCTATGAAAAGTAGGCATATGATATTTTTGAAAATTTGGGAATAACTAATGTCGATGGGGCTACGGCAGCTAAAATATTTTCAAGATGGTGGCACTTCGGTTATACCGGAAGTTGATGCTTACTTGCTTATTTTAAATTGGACACCCTATATATTACTCAATATTCGGATTCTACATAGGATTCTAATCACATTTCATTTATACAGGGTGATTGGAAATTCGACCTATTCTCTGAGAGTGGTGATTCTAGAGGTCATTTGTGATAAATTATCATCATCTGGGGGGTCGGAAATGAGCGGTTTCCGAGATATCGGCATTTCAAGATTTTTTAAGAATTTTCTGCTTACTGATCAATACATTTTTTTTAAATCTATTCATTTCTTGGAACTGAATGGATGGTTTTTTGAAAGCTGTGAAACTAGCAAATAATTGAGATAAGAACGCTATACCAAAAGATTGAAACTGTCAGAAATAAAAGGCTGTTAGTGAGAAGATTTTGATTTTTGTTTATTATTTCAGAAAATCATCATAAGTTATTTGCAATAAAATGTATGACATTCGGCATATATATTACTAAAATAATTGCAGAATTTCATGAGCTTTCAAAGACAGTATAAATTTAACTTTTTCATGCATATCCTAAAAAAACCGTACAAAGGATACTGTAGGTACAACTATATTTTTAAATTAAATGAGCTCGGTAAAGTTTGAAATCTAATTAATTGAAGAAAAACAGGTACTGTACAAACACAACGTTGGTACTTAAAAACTATAAATCTTGTTCAAATTGCCTGCCATTGTTACGTATGCAAGCACGTAGCCTACGACGTAGTTGGGTCACTGTCACTTTTGTTGAAAGAGTGCGTTTCATCTCGTCGGTGGCTGTCAAAATCCTCTGCCTCAAATCTTCGATATCTGCAACGGATGTATTGTACACAAATTGTTTCATGTGACCCCAAATGTAAAAATCGCAAGGCGTCAAGTCCGGACTTCTCGCCGGCCACGGCGTTGGGCCTCCTCGACCGATCCATCTCTGCGGATACTTTTCATCCAGCCATTGTCGTACACCTCGAAAATAATGGGCTGGGCAGCCATCATGCTGGTATATCATATTGATTCTCTGGATTAAATGAAAAAATTTAAAATAATGGTTATCTGAAAGAAAAGGTTAAAAATTAGTTAATTGACATGTTTCGACATTTTAATCTGATATTTTATTTTGGTGGTATACTACCCCTGAATCCTATTCAAACCGTAGACCGGAATGCGTCATTTTTTCATATGTAATTGTAGGGGAGAAAACCAACCTTAAAAGTTACCTTCGAAAAGTTTCTCGTGAATTGCTTCAAACCTGGTAAGAAGACATTTTTCTCCCTAACAGTTTTTCTACTAAACTCATGGAGAGGATAATGTAATAGCACCGTAAGACAAGTTGTTACAGCGGACAAAGGCTTTCAATTGATGACTGTCCCAAGAGAACCACAGGACAAATTAGAGAAATATGAGATGCTGTTATTTTATTTCGGTCAATATTAATTTTACATGAAAGAGATAATATAAAATTACAATCTCTCACACATAACCAATTATCAAAATAGATATTTAAATTTTGTAGATTACCTGTATTGTTCACATTATATAGAGTAATAAAAAATGTAAATATGTACATATTTCTGAAATAAAGAGATGTCTACATGATTAGAGTTGTTCTTACAATCAGGAATAGCTCACGCCTGAAAAAAATAGACAAAAACTGGAACAAGTCAATTGATTTTCATCACTTGCTATTAAAAATGCATTATTATTAAATAACAATTTTATAAAATTTTACGCGAACGAAACGCTCGAAAAATATAAGGTTTTAACCCTTGGAAACAAAACGAAGTGAGTTCTTCCCGTTTTATAATATTACAAAATATTGAAAAACAATCAGTGATATTGACAAAAAAACTTTCAGGGGTGACTTTTGAGGGTCCGTCCAATTACCATGAATGCAGAATGCCCTTGAATAAGATTTAGTGATAGTTTACCACCTAAATAAAATATTAGATTACACCGGAACGCGTCTATTGATTTTCATCATTTTATATTAGAAAACCATTATTTGAAATTTGTATGACATTTTTCCGATTTTTCGCGGGAAAGAAACTCTCGAAAAATACGGGTTGTAACCCTCGCAAACAAAACTTATACTCTTTTCAATACAAAACATTTGAAAAAATCAGGGATATTGGCAAAAAAATTAGGAGGTTGTTTTTAAGGGTGATTTTCATCGCTCCAATTACTATTAATGCACAATATGCTAATCTGTGTCTCCTATTTTGCGCTAACATATAAAAAAATGACGCATTTTGGTATATATGGTTTGAATAGTATATATGGGTAGTTTACCCCCAAAATAAAATATTAGATTAAAAAGCATCATTGTCGATTAGAAAACCTTCATTTAATATTTGTGTGACGATTTTCTATTTTTACGCAAAAAAACGCTCGCCAGCCCCTATAAAGTGTGGGGGTTGCAACCCTAGCAAACAAAACCTGTACAGGTTTGTTGCGCTTTTTCAAACTAATATTTTCCATTATTGTTTCTTCAAAAATATTAAATAGAACCAAAGATATACAAAGAAATCTGATTTTAGGGGTGAACTTTCTGGGTGGCTTTCACCCTCTTAGAGTGCATGTCAGTCGATGAAAAAATAGGTGTCTTATATTTTTCAATTAACTGCAGCATATCCAAATGTCAGCGAAATCGGAGGCGGAGGGCTTCCTTGTTGATTTGCCATGACGCTGCTACAGCGTGATGTATTTAGTATTTCGTTCTATTTCAACCATGGCCAACCCAGATTAACTCATTACAAAAGCCTTATAGATCACTTAAGCGATGTCTGGGAATCTTATACAAAACTAATCCCATTTTGAATGGTCAATACGTTGACATTTTTAGAAAGGCAGTTTCTATTTGGGTTATCTTGATTTTGGTGTATTCTCCTTTGTTATTTTTCGTAAGCGTATTATTGTCCTATGCCTATTTGTTCGTATACTTTTTCCTACGTTTTTTGGCCTAGTTATACGTATTCACTTCTACTATCCTGGCCACTGTCTTGAAATATAATCGATATTTCGTTGCTCGCTAATAAGTATTTTGTCAGGTGACTTTATCAGTGCCTTTTTGAAAAGTGAATTTCGTGGATATATGAATAGATGTCTGAGCATTGAATCTCTTTTATTTATGGATCCGATTAAACACACTGCGGGCGAACTCTGTTTCGTAAGCTTCGATTTCATGGAATACAAATTGATCGCTGTCGTCAGTTTGATCAGTTGAAAAAAATAACGCTATCATAAATGAATTTAAACAAAGTACAACTTGATGTTACTACCATGCATGTAGTGTAGTAAGTATTTTAGTATAACGTAGCTTAGCCTCAGTGATAAAAAACCACGCTGTAGCTGAACTGTGGAAACCATTTTTCTTATCGTGTCTGATCTTCATATATGAGGGAAGTAGTTACCACTACTTTTCTCATCGATTTTCACACTGTTTTTGAATTTCCAAGTTTATTCCACTGGTTACTTCCTTTATTGGTACGGATGAAATTACCTTTCCTCTTTCCATCCATGATCCAAAAAACAACATTTCATTTTCATAATTTTTTCGCAATTACCATACCTCCTTAACAGTGGCATAGGAAGTACAAAGTTACCTACGGACGTGTAAAATAGAAATTAAATGCATTGAATCAGTCAAACAGACCCATGCTATTAGTCCATAGACATCTTTTTCCTGCCCTAACGGTTGTACCGTCCACCTGGCAACGTCTCCCCAACCCCATCCATCCCCTCTAGATGAACCCACCAATTTTGGCAGCGTGCGCATGGCAGTGATAGAATGGCCCCTATGAGAGACACTGTCACGCCGGCCAAGACATTTTTCTAGTATTCTTAAGTTTTACGGGAAAATGTACGAAGAAATCTATGACAAGTGGAATGCACACTAATAATTACGTTGAATGACTGCGGTTGGAAACTGATAAATATACGTGTGCCATCAAATTGTAATATTCCCTCTTCAACCCCCTACAACCCCCAACCACGATTTTCAACCCCTACAAATTTTTTTTTCAAAAATGACCAAGAGCCTCTAAAACGTCCAAAAACGAGGTTTGACCTATCTTTATTTTTTTTTTGCTTTTGCCAAAAGCACCACTGGCACTGGCCGATTTTCTATAACTATTAAGCTTTTTCGTTCTTAGTAACTTTTTTGCGAAAATTTCATCAAGATCCGAATAGTATTTCTCAACTTTTAGGTGGTCCAAGTATTCGCGGGCAGGAAGACAGACCGACGGAAACGAGTGACATGTCTTTTTCCTAGATCTATTTTTATTCAGAGCTTTACCTCTACTTATTTTTTAACGGGTAAAGTCGGCGAGCGAAATTAGGATGATTAAATTGACGTATGAATACCGTGCTGTAAAAATAACAGTTGAAAATTTCCAAGATAGCGAGTAAGCGCCATTTGGTGTCTTACGAATACTCCATAACCCTTGGATATGAAATCGCTACCGTTCAAGCTGGCGAACCGGCACGCTGTCAACATTAAGCGTGATTGTACATTTAATAGCTTATAACTCAAGTGAACATCTAAACGTTATAGTATGTTATAGCAATCTTTTTCTTTTAATTGACAATGTTTTAATGGAATGTTACATATCCGGATAGACCCTACCAATGGAAGAACATTGATAGAATATACAATAGTGCTTTGGTAATTGGTTGTTGATATAAGCAATTTAATGTACAGAAGGGCTCAACTTTGACAAACCGACAGTCCCTAATTTTGAAACGTACTGATTTTCTATTCTAGATTCACACAGTACTCATGAGTACTCAATTTAAGAAAATATCACAAGGCGCCGCCCAGCCGTCATCTTGACATTTCCAACTTCCAATTTTATGTTGACATTCCGTACTTGCAATGAGCAACAATATGACTGTTCTCTAGTTTGATATTTTCTTCTATTAAAATCACAGTAGTATGTATTCACATTCCCAGTATTTATCCCCACAGCTCAAAGCAGAAATGTGTTATATGCTGTGCCTTCGAATCAACTTTCAGGACCTTGAATAATAATTTACTGCAGAGGGCGCTAGCTTACAGGATAATTTTTTGTTCTCACAAGTATTGCAACACTATGGTGTATCGCACACATGGATTTTACCGGCGCTGTGGAGACAGTAACCGTCCTTGCTTATATCCATAATTGACCATGAGTCTAGAGCCAAAACGCAACGTCACCTAGGAGCCCGCGAAATCGATATACTTTTGAAATTTGGGTAGAATAATTCATTAAACTTCGCAGTTATCTGGCTGAAACACTGGTAAATATTATGTGGAATTTCCTACAACTAATGCAATACGTACGCGCGCACACACACAATGTTCGTATCCTAAGGGTATGTTCATAGTGAAGATGCTTACTGTGATGCTTTCTTCGCTACCTCGATGAGCGCTTCCTCTCCGCCTCCGTCTACGAGAGAGGTGACTCGTGAGATCCTAGCATTATTTTACCAGTTGTCGTTATGGAGCCTTGGACGGTGGAGCACCGCGTTTTCGCCTATGATTGTTTCGTCCGAAATAATGAGTCAGTCATCGTCGTACAGCGTGAGTTTCGTCGCCACTTCAACATTCATCGGGATAGAGCTGTTCCCTCTCGAAACACCATCCTTCGTTGGGTTGAATCACTTCGCAGGCGTGGTGAACTCATCAACAGAAGACCAAGAGGAGCGCCGCGAACAGTTAGAACTCCTGAAAATGTTGAACGCGTTCGACAGGTCTTTCTTCGCAGTCCGACTCGATCTGCCCGGAAACATGCTGCTGCACTTCGCCTTAGTGATCGTTCGGTAAGGCGAATTTTGCATATGGATCTCCGCTTTCACCCCTACAAATTGGCCATTGTGCAACAGTTACAGCCCGGAGATTATGCAAAACGACTGAACTGCGTACGTGAGATGGAAGCACTGATCGATCAAAATGAGAACCTCATTTTGGTTATGAGTGACGAAGCCCACTTTCACCTAAACAGCACTGCATCAACGATTTCGGCCACCACATGCCTGATGTGATTTTCCACACTTGACTGTCTCAAATGCTATTTCCTTGTGAACCCGATTCCATCAATAAATTTGTTTTCGAGTAAAAATTAACTATATTATGATTTTTTAAAAACCGTCCATCCTCTCTGCCGCACCCTGTACATGGATGGAGGGTGTTCATACTGAATTCAGCCTCGATGTTTTCTCTTCTCTCCTCGAACGCTGTTCTTAATGTTTCATTTGTTCACGAGCGAATAATAAGGCAGGATGTCACGCGACAGTGAGAGTGATTTGTCTCTAGTAACCAAGTGGTGGATGTTTAGTTCTCTATCACATCGAAAATACAGTACACATCCAGTAAACAAAGCGAGACAGGAACTTGGAGAGTACCACCATCTTTTCCTCGAATTGAGAGACAATGAAAGATTCCACTCATACATGAGAATGTCGACAGATACATTTGGTTACATACTCGACAAAGTTGAGCCTCTAGCTGGACGACCGCAAGTACACCAACTTACACAGTAATCCAATTCTTGCTGAGGAACGAGCACGACCTTGAAAGAACCAATCGCAGCTAAGCCCACCCCAATGTTTCCCTCCTGACAGCGAGGTAAAAACAAAAGAATTGTTCTTCCGCACGGTCGACCGCGAGGAAGCGAAGGTAGCGGCGCAGAATGCATCGTCACCATGAACGCTCCCAACTTAAAACATGTGTTTGTTTTACATCGCGATCAGATCGAGGAAGCGATCATCGAGGTAGCGAAGAAAGCATCGCAGTAAGCATATTCACTCACTATAAACATACCCTCAGACAGTCGAGCACACGATGAACGTAGACTTGCCTATAATTTACTCCGCTTCCCTGTTTTTTGTGTTTCCTGTATTGGTTTTCGTGCGTACACATGTCTATACAGACTGATAGATCACCATCATCACCGTATTTCCAGGCAAGCAGTAAGGAAACCAAAGATATGGTGTTTTTGATTAAATATTAAATACAAATGCCAGGTTACGAAGCTTCAAGTTCAGGGGTAATGCAGAAAAATATTCACATCAAGAATGGAGAAAGAAGTGTCCCAGATAGTATCAAAAAGTTTGAAGAGCGACCAGTAAACCCTATTTCACGAGTATCCATTACATTTTGACGTCTACAGAGGTGAACTGCTGATCAGCAAATGACATCTTTGTATTAGTCTATAAAACGTTGCCAACGGGCAATCATGAATCCGGGTGTAAATTTAGTAAAACTTGATTTTTTTTAATGTGAATAAAATTTTCTAAGTAAAAGCGAGTACAAAACGAACCTGTAGCATACAAAAAAAAACTAAATAAAATACGGCTCTGCCTACCTGAGGTGCTTTACAGTGCCTCATTTGTGTTTCTCGCAGTAACTCGGAGCTACCCACCACCTGTCAATACCGTTCCAGTGCTCTAGAGTGTTATGATTTAATTTGTAGTTTTTTTGTGAGGGAATGCATTTGGGCACCTTACCATAGCTCGAGCTACGGCGTGTGTGGGACTCCAGGTTGTCTTGAGGAGACTACCTAATACCCACTAAACCGCGGGTACTCCTAGTCAAGGTTCCAGTTAGGGCCTGCCAACTGTGACTTGGGTCTAGGGTACTTGGCTCTGCGGTTGCGAGGTCTCTCGTCCGGATCGTAGTCCATGAGGAGTCGTAGCTGCTCGTTCGGGTGGTCCTGAGCTTTCTGGAAGGTATTTTCTGCTTTTTTCCTCATGTACTCGTGAATGGTGTCCCAATGCAGGTCTCTACGTAAGGTTGAGTTTCTTACGTAGGATGATGCACTGGTGGCGATCCGGAGTAACTTCATCTCTAGAGCACCAAGTCGCTTGCGGTAGCTGGGAGCAGCGTACCCCCAGACCGCGGCGGCATAAGCGAGCTGAGGTCTGGCGATGGCCTTGATCAGCCGTAGCTTGGTCGCTAGCGGCATCCGGCTGTGTCTACCTAGTAATGGGTAGAGTTGGGCCATGGGTGCTCTGGTCTTTGCGATGACAGCTTCTATGTGATCTTTCCAGGTGAGTGACTTGTCAAATACGATCCCCAGGTATTTGACTTTGTCGTTCCATTGGATATCTTCGTCGAAGATGGATGCTTCGGGAGATCTTGCAATCCTTCTTCGTTGGATGAAGATTGCCTGCGTCTTCTGGACATTGATGCGGATTTTCCATTTCACGCACCAGTTCTGGATGTGGTCCAGTTCATCCTATAGTCACCTACGGACGATCTCGGGTCGTCGATGCTTGGCGGCTATAGCAGTGTCGTCTGCATATAGGGCCAGCATTGTGTCTGCTGTCTTCGGTACGTCGTGTGTGTAGATGTTGTAGAGCAGGGGGGCTAAGGCTGACCCCTGGGGAACGCCTGCTTCCAGCTGTCTTCTAGTTAAGTGGCATGTACCAATCTTCACCGTGAACCATCTTTGTGTTAGATAGCTCTGTATCAGTTGGCACATGTTTGCGTCGATTCCGGCGGCTTCCATTTTGGCGATGAGTCCATCATGCCAAACTCGGTCGAAGGCTCGTTCCACGTCCAGCAGGACGAGGCCGGTTGTCTCCTGGAGATTGAAGCCACTGGTGATGTATTCTGTCAGTCGTAGCGCTTGGAGTTCCGTGTTGTGGAAGGATCTGAAGCCGAATTGCTCTGGGGGGAGAAGTTCCAGTTCTTCTGCCTGCTTCTTTAGTCGAACGGCGATGGCCTTTTCGACTACTTTGCCCATCGAGGATACCAGGCTGATGGGCCGGTAGTTCTGAGTCAACTTCTGGTCCTTGCCTGGCTTGGTGTGCATTATAACCTGGGCTTCCCGCCACCGCCGCGGGAAGTGGTTAAGTCTCAGAGTGGCATTGGCGATGTTGGTGAGCGCAGCAATGCCTTTGGAGGGAAGGTTCTTCAGCATCCTGTTGTTGATGCCGTCCTTTTCCGGCGCCTTTCTGACCTTCAACCTGCGGATGATCAGGCGGATTTCCTTTGGACTGGAGGGGTGGTCCGTCTCCTGGTCAGGTGGTCGACTCCTCATGGTTTCGGCTGCGACTTCCACTGCCTCCTCGTGGTTGTCTTCCTCGTCTTCATGGTATTTGAGTCTGCATTCGCATTCTAGTGAATCGGCGAAAGCTTCGGCTTTTTCTTCACTGGAATAGGCCAAGAAGCATTGGCCGTGAAGTGTGGGGATCGTGGTGCGCTGACGACGAAATTTTCGCTGCATAGTCCAGGCCGTACCATCCTGGGTCTCTAGTTCTGCGCAGGCTGAATTCTATCTGTTGTTTCAGAGTTCCGCGAGTGCGTTCTTCAGAGCTAGCGATGCTCCGTTTCGCGCAATTCTCCAGTCCTTTGTCAACAGCTGGAGATGTTCTCGCTTGAGTCTCCTGTTCTCCCTGATCAGGTGCCTAATATGGTGCAATTTGTAGTGCCATGCACCTGAGCTACTTATTTTTGAAATCCCCTGCAGCCTTATGCACCAGCTTTTTATTCGGTGTTATACGCTCCGAAATGGTGGGGTTAACGAAAATGACATTTGTGTCAAGATTGTTGGGTTACGTATTTTCATCGTTTTTGTTTGTTTTTGCATTAACCTCACATTTTAAACCATACCAGACAATGGAGGATGGTAAACAACTGATGTTATGACCCAGAGTCACAACGTACATTTAAGATGTTCCTGAATGATAAAGATCACCAGATAGTGCAAGAATGCAGGTTCATAGCGGCCTCCGGGTGCATACAATTCTCAACTCGAAAGCACCTCTGGTCAGGACGGATCAGTCAAAATTATGTATCATTTGTCGATATGGGGAATCAATTTTGAAATATTACTAGAGACGATCAGCTGTTATTCTACCGTATACTACTCGTGAAAAAGACAATATGCTCATTGTTCAAGTTGTAATAAAGAAGTCAATATTTTTTCAGGAAAAGATGGCCTCATAAAGTCTGTGTCGTGTGCGCGCGCAAAACAAAAATATACTTTTTTCTCATAAACGGCGCTGTGTTAACGCAGAGGCCTTTGACCCACCCCTGATCTTGAGACCTGATTTTTTTCTCCTACCGATTTGTCCTTGAATCTACCGACTTTCAACGGGCACTATCTACCACTTCCGCCTTTTCTGATCGGCAACACTGCATGTAATCACGTGATTGACAGTTTGTTTTGCATGTGATTGACAGATTGACAGCTATTAACAACACTTCGGAGCTTTTGTTTTATATCTCTTGTGAATGTTTGGAAAATGATTTTCACAAAAATGTCTTTATAACGCGATTGAAATATAAAATGTATATATGAAAGACTACATTTTTGGAATTTAGCTAGAAAGTATGATGATTTTATGGACATTTTGATGATGTGCTATATATATGTAGGAATGTATGCAAAGTATATTTTTTCATATTATGAATTTATAATGATAATTGTAGGGAGAGGTACCAAGTCACAACAATGGAAGAACAATTGGAGTTTCAGGTAAACTATTTAATGTATTTTGGGTATTAACACGTTGACTGCCATGTGAGACCAACGTGTCACCATAGTAAAATGAAAATTCTGGCCGCATGATTCCTACGTGGACTCGCACTGACAGAGAACCCATATTGCTGCGTGAAGCCACGGTGGTCTCTTAGCTGCATTTGAATATCGATTAATAGGCGGCCCAATGAACCCGTAGGAACTGTTGGCCTTTACTTGTGTGATACCACTGTGGTCTCACATGACTAAATATATTGTAGTAAGAGTCGAAGTTATAGTTTTCATTTTTTTCTACTTCTAAATAATTATTTCAATTATGACAAATCTTGTGAAAAAAAAAGATAAACAAAACGAGAACTTAAACATGTGAAACTGAAAATATTAGTTAATTCTGTTACAAATGTGAACCTGAAAGAAACAATCTAAGCAGTAGTGCTTTTCGCAACCTGTGCATTTTAGTGTTGTTTGCAGAGTTTTACGCATAGCAACGTTTGCCTATGACCTATGAGATTTCAATTGTTTGTTGTAAACTGGCATTGCTGCCAGCATCGAACTTCTGCACAACAGCTCCCGAAGTTGACGGTTGGCTTCCCTCAACAAGGTCCTGTACACTACTTGTCAAAGATTTTTTACTTTTCGGTCTTTTTATTCCTGAATCTGAATCAGAGTCAGTCATATTGTCAGAAGGCTGATATTCATCTGATGATGTTTCTCCAAACAAGTTTTCATCATCTATTTCGTCTTTAGATAAAAGTTCTTGCCAAAGTTGTTCTGCCTCATATGACATGATTGTCATAACACTCTCGACTATAATGGGTATTATAAACTATTGATCAAACTAAAAAAAAGAAAACTCAACTGTTATATGCGACAAACTCTTTAGATTGCGGTGGTGATGCGTTGGTCTCACGCGGCCAACAGGCATAATCTAGTTATGACCAGCCGCGTGATGCCAATGTGTCACCACAAAAAAATAGTTGTAAAAACAGCGTTTTTTATTTTTGTTTAGGTTTTATTTTTATCCTGCTTGCATTTTAGATTATTTTGAGAGGAATCATGGAAAAATTTTCTTACGGCCAGTAAGACATTTTTTCTTCAGTCCATAGTGGCAGTCAACATGTTAACATTCAGCTCAGTGGAGTACGTATATTTTTAAACAACTGTCTTGGGTTGATATATCAATTAAATTAGTTTTATAAAATTTTAGGGAACTTAACAATGTTTCTAAGCTGCTTTCCAGTGGTTTTTGGTTTGAGAGTGATATGCTCCTGAACTGCTCCAGGAACAGTGCATGAGAATACAATGTGCAGTGGGACGGTATTGGTGCTGAAGGCTACTGACTTACTCTGAGTTACTCAGAGTAACTCGACAGGGCCACTGGAAAGCAGCTGCTACTATTCCAATGATTTGAAAATGTGAGCACATTTATAGTTAAATCATATTAATTTTATATTTTTAGAATGAACTGTCTAAGCTGCTTAGCTCAAGTAGGACTATGCTGAAAAGTGTTCATCTTCATGAGAACTTTACTTCAGATTCTGAATCAGATGGGAATCTTTTAGATGAAGATTACATGAAAAACCAGCCACCACCATATGATTATAGTATCATCAAGGACCATGTGGTAAAAATAGGTCCAGAATTGAAAAATTCCAAGAAAAAACGCAAAAAGAAAAGTAAAAAAAGTGAAGAAGACTTGTCTAGTTTACTAGAAAGTGGTATATCTGAAATATGTCCTAAATCTGACATCTCACAATCATTAGCTGAAGCCAGTAACTTACACAGCAGTGATAATAACCCATTCAGTATTTTAGGAGCCAACATTAATGGTGGTGAAGAAGTTCAAGCAAAATTATCTGTATTCGATGCTAATAACTCCGAGACTATGGATACTATGTACGTGAGAGATCCTTTGAATTTTGCATTTAATTTTGTTTTTGATGATGACTCTTGGGACACTGTTATGAATAGAAAATCTAAAAAAATAAAAAGTCTTACAAATGAAAGCACTAAAAAATTGCCTTCATTAGTGGCAGAACAAATTGAGTCCCAGTTAAATTCTAACTGTACTAATGGTATCAACACATTACTTCAACCAACATCAGTTGAAGTAGTACATAATTCAGTAATTAAAAACACAATTCTTGAACCATTTAAAGAAAGCATTGAAGGCAAAAAGAAAGCCAAAAAGAAGAAGAGAACAAAAAAGAAAACTTCTGAAAGTTTTGTCTCTACTGAAGTATCAAATACATCTGAAAGTATTATAACTGAAGTAGATTATAGAAAATCTGAGAATCAACAACTGTGTAATAAAATTGATTCTCTATTTTATCCCATCTTTGTAACTAATCCCAAGGCAATTGAAAAGGAACCACAAAAGGGATTGCCTACAAATGATCAAAGAAGTTTAGATAAATCCATTTCTTTTGGTGCTGGTGCTAAACAAATCAGGAAAACTTCTCAAAACAATATAGCCCTTGTGCATAGCAAAAATAATATCCAAAACACTATGAAAGTTCCACATGCCTCAAGTAATCAGACAAAACAAGAAATAAGCAAACCAAGTACAAACAAAACTGAATTGCAAAAAGTTGAGCAAAGCAAAACTATGCAATATTCTACAAAAACATTTTCTGTCTCAAGTAGCCAGAAGCCACCAGAAAAAAGTAAATCAAGTATGCAAACACTTGAAAGTAGCAAAAAAGTTCCTCAAAAAGAGTATGTACTGACAAATTTGGGCAATGTTGAAGATAAATGTATATTTAGTGAATCTGATTTTCCACCTATATGTAAGTCAAAAGAAAAGCTCACTCTCATAAATTTCAATAACAGGGTATTGAATGTTTCATCCTTAATGCCAAATGTTGCTTCTATGCCATTACAAAATAATCTAGTTTGTGACACTTTATCAAAAGCAGCAGAATCAAGCAATAAGGCATTTATCAAAGATCCAATTACAAATAATGTTACTAGTGATATAGACAAACTTGAAAATGATATAATTCGATTTTTTCAAGGTAATGCTCCCTTTGAGTACACTACCAACATATCTGCCACGTCTCATGAAATTTTTGGAGATGGAAGATTCAAAAATGTTTCCTCAATGACTAATGTTGAACAGACAGTGCAGAGGGGAATTGATAAACCACTTACAATAAAATCTGATCAGGCACAGGACACATTACTTAATGCTATAGCAAAGACTGCCACCAAGCCATCAGAGCAACATGGTGTAAGTAAGAAATTGAGGCATATATCAGAAATATTGGCTTCACACACTGACCTAATAAAGAGTCATGAAAATATATCACATATGGGCATTATGATTCCTGGAGAATTATTTCAATTCATACAGAAGGATCATAAGTGTCACAGTCTTTTACTAGAGTTTCTTAAAGCTGGTGGTGGATTGCAAGAACGAACGTCGTTGTTTTTTTATAAACAATCTCAAGGGAAAAATGAAGCCACATATCCAAAGGAGACCTTAAAAAATAATGTATCTGATCATGTTACAATGTTGGATACCTGCAAAAAAGAGATTGCTAATCACAGTAAAGACATACATCAATCTTTGGATGGTATTGCAATAACTGCAACAACTGAACATACAAAGAATATAAATGATTGTAGCAAAGGGCAGGAATGCAAAATGATTAGCACAAATGAAAGTAATACTGTTATGATTGATGTGGCATTGTTCAATAATGATCAATATTCAACCATTTCATCAGATTCTTCTCTGGAAAATAATGTATATGATACATACATACACACTTCTGCTACAAATGTAAAGATTGGGAAACTTGCATCAAATAAAAATGATGACAACTGTTTTGATGTGATGCTTAATAATTATCAATCATCATTCAATTTGGACAATGGTTCATTTGTAACTACCACTGATATTGCTCCTGCTTTGGAAAATTTTGTTCTGGCAAGCAATTTACAAAACATCCCTATCTCAAAACAGCAGCATGAAAATCTTGTATTAAAGGAGTGTGATGCTTGCTTTGATGTGATGCCTAATAATGATCAATACTCATCCAAATTATCGAGAACTAATGGTTCATGCGTAACTGCCGCTGATATTGTTTCTTCCTCAGAAAATAATGATAAGACAAAAAATTTACAAAATTTGAACCACTCTAGCACAGAAGTTCAGTTCAAAAAACCTGCATCAAGTGAGAATTATAGATGCTCAGATGTTATGTCCAGACCAAATAGTGCCCAATCTTTGGTCATTTCTGAACCACATTCACCCAACAAGCGTGAAACTATTTGTGACAATATACAATACTCTCCCGGTTCTAGTATAGTGAGAAACAATGCTTATCCTAACGTCCAATCAATAATAGTAGACAATTTGATGCAGGTTGTTTTAGATTGTTTAGTACAACTGATTCAGGAAATTATATAAAAAGTGTATCTGAGAAAAACTACTCTCTACAGGTCTTTGGGAAAGCAAAAAGCAAGTTTATAAATACTTTGCAATTTTTATACTTTTAATTGTTGTTAATACTATTGTTCTTAAAAAAAATGTTCAACAAAGTAGGTATAATATACCTATAAATATATTATATTTGAACAATTTATCTCTGCAAGGATAAAGCAGAACAGTATTTTGGTTAACTGAATTTCTTATCATATGAAAATGATTTCTTATTATGATAATAAGTATCATAGCTACTTATGGATTTTTATACTGGAATAATTTCAGCTTTTGGAGTTTAGATATTTTTTACAAATTTTGCATTATGGTTATTGATGTCATTCAAATAAATGTTATATTTTGATGTTCTTTGATATTTAAATCACTCCTTCCCATAGTAATTTTCTCTATTTGAGAAATCTTTGAATTCCTAAGATGTAATAGCGGCCCATACATGGACGAATTATCCGTATAGTTCAGATACGTAGAGATTTGGTTCGACAGATCCGGATTGGACGGACTAAATCTTTCCTTGTCCGCTAATTAACATACCATGCATGCTTTCCGGATCTTCGAGCCTGATTTGAGGTATCAAATTCGTCAGTTAGTGGAGTAAAATCACACATTTCAGACAGATTCGATCTGGCGCGTAGTATTTTACGTGAGCTAAGAGATCTGGTCGTGGCAGTGGCAGAAAAGTTAAAAATGTTTTTGCAAAGCAAGAAACGAAGGGCTATAGCTTGTGCTGGCATCATAGTGGTTTCAGAATATCTACGCAAAAAGAGAGTGAGAAGAAAGTGGGCCAAGAATTGGTTATTGCGACGAAACGATTTTAGTCATATGTCACTTTTGAGAGAGCTGCGAGCTGCTGATCCAAATGATTTTCACAATTATTTACGAATGGACGAAAATACGTTTAACATTTTATTAAACCTTGTTGGACAACATTTACAACAGAAACAGAATAAAGTAATGCGACAAGCAATTCCTGCCAAAGAACGACTAATTGCCACTCTTCGATTTCTGGCCACTGGAAGATCATATGAAGACTTGAAATATTCTACATGCATTGCAGCTCAAACTTTAGGGCAGCTCATACCAGAGACCTGTCGGGTTGTATACAGGGTTACAGGAAAAGTCGTGCTAGATCCGTTAAGGGCGTGTAGTACCCATCATTTCTGACTTATTTCATTATGAAACACCCTACCCTAAACTTAACCCTTTTCGAGATATTCAACTTTTAATGTTTTTATTGAAAATTGCCGATTTTTAGGCTACTAAATGTATTTATTTTTATTTTGTGTGTGTTATTATTACTATTATTGCATTTTAACATGTGTAATAAGATGCTTTAGGACGTCAATCATTAAAATAGTCCATAAGTTAATTGAATAGGCCGTAGTAGATAAGTGAATGTTAAGAAATTGAAAAAAATATCAGAAAGTTTATTTTTCTCGAAGGGATATCTAAAAAAAATATTATGGCAATTGTTCGGCAGATGTGTTTTAAAATATCTATGTTTTATCAGCTATCTAACGAGGTATAACAATCTAGGATTTGTATTACATTTCGTAGAAAAAAAGTAGTTGGGACGCTCCAGTAGCAGTTCCCACGCCTATTCTCCTTCAAGTTTAGACGCACCGTGCGAGCGAGACATGACGATTTAATGTGGGTGCGAATGAAAGAAAACATATTATAATAACCGGTTAGGGCTGGAAATCCAACACGGGATGTTGTTTTGGTTGTCAGTCTGCTTTTGTGCTTCGTACATAGTAGATGTGATATCGTTTTGCTCTTTTCCTCGACTTGGCTAGGATTCTGGACTATTTCTTCTGATTTGTGAATACTGTGCTTGTTCACTGGACTCTGATTTGTACTTGTGATACGGAAGTGTTGAAGATGACGTCCTACACACCTGAGGAATATGCTGATATGCTTATTTGTTACGGATACTGCGATTGTGTATCTGCGCAAGCTCGCAACGAATACAGAACTCGCTTCCCCGGTCGTCGAGTGCCGGATGTGGCCGTTTTTAACAGAGTTTATCTAAGACTTCGACAAACTGGCTCTGTTTTGAGACGAAATACAGACCTGGGAAGACCACGAATTTATGACAACGAAGAACTGCAGGACAATGAGATAGTGCAACGCTTTCGAGCGGATCCGACCATTTCCACTAATCGTGTTGCCCGTGATCTGGGACTTTCGCAATGGAGAGTGTGGTTTACAGTGCATACTGCTGGCCTATACCCGTACCATTACACGCCGGTACACACTATTGAAGAAGGAGACCCCGCGAGAAGGTTGGACTTCAGCAGATTTATGCTAAATGCTGACGTAGAAGACCCAGATTTTCTAAGAAATATCTTATGGACAGATGAATCCAAATTTGATAACGATGGCATAACTAACTATCACAACGCCCATTACTGGGCCCCAAAAGTACTAAGGAATCCCAATAAGAAAAGAGTGGCGAGGTCCCAACGAAGATTCAGCGTGAATGTGTGGATGGGGATTATCTCCAACCATTTGATTGGACCTTACTTTCTCCCGGACAATCTAAATGGGGAAAATTACGAAAACTTCTTGAGAGGAGACTTCAGAGATTTGCTGGATGATCTGCCACTCAACTTGAGAAGGGACATGTGGTTCCAACATGATGGCTGCCCTGCCCATTTCAGGAGAAGTGGCAGAGACTGGCTGGACACAAATTATCCAAACAAATGGATAGGACGAGGTGGGCCGTTGCCATGGCCAGCAAGAAGTCCGGACCTAACCCCCATGGATTTTCATGTGTGGGGGTGCATGAAAAGTCTTGTCTACAGCGAGCCAAATCCAGTTTCGTCTGTGGAAGAATTAAGAGAAAGGATTGTCGATGCAGCAAATCAACTAAGGACAACGTTGACCACTGCAGTTGTAAAGACTGGTCTCCGTAGAAGGATGCGACAATGTATTAGAAACAGAGGCAGCCATGTTGAACATGAACTGTAGAGTAAGAAAAAGTTGTGTGAAAACCTGATTTAATAAATGATATTTCATGCTTACCTATTGTTTTATTTTACTTTTTAGGGCTAAGTATCAATTTTCTTCTCCACTGTCGCCTATGAAACTAAGTTTTTTCAATGCATTTAAATAAAATCCTAGATTGTTATACCTCGTTAGATAGCTGATAAAACATAGATATTTTAAAACACATCTGCCGAACAATTGCCATAATATTTTTTTTAGATATCCCTTCGAGAAAAATAAACTTTCTGATATTTTTTTCAATTTCTTAACATTCACTTATCTACTACGGCCTATTCAATTAACTTATGGACTATTTTAATGATTGACGTCCTAAAGCATCTCATTACACATGTTAAAATGCAATAATAGTAATAATAACACACACAAAATAAAAATAAATACATTTAGTAGCCTAAAAATCGGCAATTTTCAATAAAAACATTAAAAGTTGAATATCTCGAAAAGGGTTAAGTTTAGGGTAGGGTGTTTCATAATGAAATAAGTCAGAAATGATGGGTACTACACGCCCTTAACGGATCTAGCACGACTTTTCCTGTAACCCTGTATAATGTATTGAAAGAAAAATATATGAAGGTAAGAAAGAAACTCTAATTTAGAAATATTGCGAAAAGAATACATTTAAGGTAAATCAAAAAAGGTACATTTTTGCCAACAATAAAACTGTTATTCAAAGATTATACAATCTTGTCACATTGATATAAAAGTCACTTAAATCTGTAGAATTGCTTCCTGCAGAAGATGTAGATCTTGAGTAATCAGGAGGAATGGCAGCAGACATCTCTGTGACAACTCATTGAACAAGCCTTTTGTAATTATTTGACTAATTAATGACTCTGATAAATATGCTTGTTCTGATGACTTCTTCTTCAGTTTCGCTGCGATATTTATAGCAATCGCCATAAATTCATCAACCTCCTCTTTTTGCAATAAAGTGGTGGAACAGACATTCATGAATTTCTTTAATTCTGTTGCATTGTCGTTGGCCTTTCTTTTTTGCGATAAAAGTCTACTAGAAGATGTAGTTGGTGTCTTAAAAACCTACAAATGTATTTTTGTTAGTGCATTTCATACAAATCTGTTGGAACATTATGGTAAACATTTTTAAAATCAGAGATACTGAAGATAATTGACTGGTGCGAATGTTAATTTTTGCATTCTTCCGTTTTTTAGTTTCCGACTACAAAACAAGAATGGATAGAAATTGCGCAAGGCTTCAAAAATCGTTGGCAGATGATAAATTGTGGTGGAGCACTCGATGGAAGACATATTCAGATTGAACGTCCGGCTTTATCAGGGGCTCAATATTATAATTACACAAATTTTTATAGTGTTGTGCTGATGGCATTAGTTAATTCTAACTACGAATTCGTATACGTTGATGTAGGAAAACAAGGAAGATTATCTGATGGGAGTTATATCGTCAACAAAGTTTTACGACATGTTAGTGAATGACGAACGACAATTCCCAAACAACGATGAAAACGACGAGAAATTAAATTTTGTCATAGTTGGAGATGAGCTTTTGCTCTACATGAACACATTTTAAAGCCATTTTCTCAGAGAAATTTGACGAATGAATGACGTATTTATAATTACCGTATTTCCAGATGTCGAAATGTGGTTGAAAACGCTTTCGGTTTGATGGCATCTCGATTTAGAATTCTACATACAAAAATATAATTACAAAAATTTTTATAGTATTGTGCTGATGGCATTAGTTAATTCCAACTACGAATTCGTATACGTTGATGTAGGAAAACAAGGAAGATTATCTGATGGTGGAGTTATATCGTCAACAAATTTTTACGACATGTTAGTGAAGGGCGAACGACAATTCCCAAACAACGATGAAAACGACGAGAAATTAAATTTTGTCATAGTTGGAGATGAAGCTTTTGCTCTACATGAACACATTTTAAAGCCATTTTCTCAGAGAAATTTGACGAATGAATGACGTATTTATAATTACCGTATTTCCAGATGTCGAAATGTGGTTGAAAACGCTTTCGGTTTGATGGCATCTCGATTTAGAATTCTACACACAAAAATATGTATTGATCCCCAAAAAGCAATATTTGTTACTTTAGCAGTCTGTATGCTACATAATTTTTTAAGAAAAACCAGTCATTCTTACATAACTCCATCATCAGTGGATGCTGAAGATCTCAATAATCACAAATTATTGAAGGAGACTGGAGAAGAGATACGCATAATAGCCTTGTTCCACTTCAGCCAAATCCAACGAAAAGTGTTCCATTGGAAGCAATAAATAATCGACAAAAGTATTTGGAATATTTTAATGGACTCTGAGAAGTGGAGTGGCAGCATGATATGATTCTCCAAGGGAGAGCTTAAATATTTTTTGAGTTGTTCACATGACTTATTTATATTTCATATTTCAGTAATATATTAATTAACTTACTTCTTGTCTCTTGCTTTCTGATTCACCGTTTATATTTTCTCGCACTCGCACTTCGAAAGATTCGTCGACACCAATATTTTCTTCTTCAGTCTCATTTGAATTTGTAGTGGGCAATCCAATGTTTGAAATGCTATCTAGTGGAGTGCCTTGGGCTATGTAAATAAGAGCAAATCGTAGTACCTATAAATAATAAAAAAAACAGTTTTGTTTAACAGCAGAAGAGACCTAAAATACTTACAAAAGTGTCGGTATGTACACATCTTCGGTAGATGTGCCACTTCTTTTACTTTATTTACGCTCGCTCGGATATTTTGTTATTTTTTTTTGTCACAAAGCCACGATCTACGTTTGGAAAGTAAGCCTGGCAATAACGTACCAGCTCATCATTAGCACGATTTTTCAGATTTTTGTTGGCATATTCTTTTGCTTTTATTTGCCATAAGTATGACTTCTGTACATTTCTATAAAGACCGTTAAAATTTCTCGTGTCCACTCACCCATGATGATAATATTAATAATAAATAAATTATTCGCGCGTATCCACTAACGACGAGATGTAGCTGGCGAGTTAGAACCTGCAGATTTGATGTGTACGAAATTATTATCGCGCCGTATCTGGCTCGTCATTAACCATTAACGCACGGATTTCTTTACGAATTTGGCTCGCCACGTATCAGATATGACAGACAATCCGCCCGTGTATGGGCCACTAGTGACTAACTTTTATTCCAAGAAAGTAATTTGTCATTGAAATATTCAAAGTTTTTTAAAACTCACTTTATTTCTCATGGAGCATTAGTTTACAGATACTAACTGAAAATGATTGTATATTGTATAGACAACTCTATTTTATACATAATTTGGCTACAGAAAAAAATAAAGAAAAATGGATATATGCCTCAGAGTAAACGCTTTTTGAGCCATATCTATTTATTTGCTGCATTTAATTTTTATATATGAAGTTCATACAATGATCATTTTAATTTCATTGATGATAGTCTTAATATAATTAGATTGAATTAATTAAATAACATGTAATCACTTAGAATGCTATACCACAAAGAACACTTTTATAGTGCAGCATCTAAAATGAAAATAAAATTAAGGTACATAAGCTTATGATGCACTGTATTTAGGTTTAGTTTCTTGATCAGTGACAGTCCTTATATAAATAGTATTTTCAGGCAATGGATTTGGAGGATTATCTTCCTCTAAAAAGTAAGAACATGCTATAGCTAATACAGTTCCATTGTGGCCAAAACTGAGTGAGGTCACTGAAGTGTGGTACTGATGGAATTGACACAATCTTTTCTTATTAAACCCATCCCAAATGTTGACATAACCATCTGATCCACCAGTAGCAAATGTGTTGTGGATAGGATGAAAACTAATTGCATTTACAGGATAAATTTTCTCCAAACCATCTTCTTTTATCCTGTGACATTTGAAAGCATATTTCTTCTTCTGTACCTCTGGATTGGTATCTAGATATTCCACTGCCACTCTACCTTCAATACTGCTTAATACATAGCCTTGTTTATTGGGAAAACACCTGATTGCTCTAGTTTGATATTTTAAATTACTTTCTCGTTTTTGCAGTGTGTAAGACATGTTTCTGACATCCCAAACTAAGATTTTTCTTCCTGCTGTACCAACAACCAGTTTTTCACCACAAACACTCATTGTGTAAACCTTCTCTGACTGATTGTAACTGCCACTACAAATTGGAGTTCTGGGATCCCATAGTTTTACATGATGATCCCAACTGCCTATAAGAAGTGAAAAAATGATTGAAAGATAAAATATAAATTCATGGTACCTTTATATATTAATTTTACTGTGGAAACTTCCTTATATAGTGCCTTAAAGATTATTGTGAAGGTACATTTGAACCCACTAATTTGGTATTGGTGGAGATATCACCAATCAGTAAGTGTTGAATTATGAATATTATTCATATTAGTGGATTTGTAATACACACAAAACATTAAGTGAAAAATGGCATGAACCTATCAACTTACCTGTGATTATAGCATTAACTTCGCTGTTGTACTCTACACACTTGATAGCATTAGCATGGCTTCCAACAGTACTTTCCTTAGTAGCATTGAAGTCAAAGGATTTTAATGTACTGTCCAATCCTCCACTGTATAAATGTACAGCATCTGTAAAGCTGCAATCTAGCACAGCTGAGTCGTGGGCATATTTTTGTCTTAAGTTATTAGCTGTAATATCATAAAGTCTCACATAGCCATCCCAGGAACTGACTAGGAGGAACTGATTTGTATTTGGTCCGAACTTCACAGAGGATATGGCATCTTCAGGAGGTGATTTTAATTTATATTCTGTTTGAGATTTCATAGTGACCTACTTTTACTATAAACTGCCACAAACGGCAAACGATATTTTGCAAATCAACACAAGAGCAAAAGTGAGGTTACGAGTGGTATATACAACCATATCATATACAAGTGAATATTCTATATACAATCAGTGTTGCCGAACCGAAAAAGACGAAATCGGTAGATAGTGTCATTGGACAAAATCGGTAGAGTCATTGGACCAAATCGGGATTTTTGCGAGCATCTTTTCCTGAAAAAAGTATCAACCAGTTTATTAAAACTTTTGCAATGAGCATACTGGTTGCTCTTCAAACTACTTTGCCACCATCCTGTAAACTCATTTTTCCATTCTTGTTTGAAAGATGTGAATATTTTAATATTATAAAAAACAGACGAGCTTTGGGTTCCTTATTGTGTTGATGAGGTTATGACAGTAATATACCAGTCCGTACCTCTTGTGCACACAAAAACCAATACAGGGAATGCGGAGTAAGGGATGTGCGACTATAATCACAAAATATATAGACTATAATTATAGGCAACTCGACTCTACGTCCTCGTGTACCCGATTGTCTAAGTGTAAGTGTATGTATGATTGATATGGGGTCTCATTTCGGTAGAAATACCGAAAAATCTGTAGGGTCTACAACACTGTATACCAGGGCTTAACAGGGTGCTCGCGCGGGTGCATTGCACGGTGCTCGGTGCCAGCCGCGGCCGGGTGCGAATCCCTCTCCATTCTCCACATTTTCGCGCCACAATGTCTCTGTCTCCTCGAGCATGAACGACCGCCATCTTTAGTGCAATAATTGGACAAATCACTCAACAGCAGTATTGCTGGTCACGTGGTGTTTTATCTTAGACATGTGCATCTCACGTGAGAATAGGCGTTACTAGTAAAACCACGCTCCTATTTCAAATTTGCTACTTGTCAACGTGTATTAAATATCAATTTCAAAGATACACGCCAAACCCATTTTCTGTGTTGACAAACGTCAACTGCAAGTAATTATTGAAATTTTTAGGGGCAATTATTCAGAAATTAGGAAAAATGGTAAAGTTTCACATATACATTCTACATTTCAATCATATGCATTTGGTTGCAAGCATTAGATTATGTTTGTGAATTTACAGAATAAGTGTCACACCCACAACTTTGCCCCCATCAGTCTTGTTCCAAACGTGTGTTGAGGACTCGCCATTCTATATATAATGCTTATTTCAGGGTGATCAGTTTGACTGTGCTTTGGATTTGATGAGGCGTTTGCCTCCACAGCAAATAGAGAAAAACTTAAGTGATTTAATAGATCTAGTACCAAGCCTTTGTGAGGATTTACTATCTTCAGTTGACCAACCCCTAAAAATCGCAAAAGATAAGGAAACTGGAAAAGATTACTTATTATGTGATTACAATAGGGATGGTGATTCTTACAGGTAATTTAATGTCTTATCTATACAGTGCATCATACTGTCTTATTCATACTTGTCTATTTGTAGGTCTCCGTGGTCTAATACCTATTACCCACCTTTAGATGATGGTTCTATGCCATCAGAACGTTTGAGGAAGATGGAATTAGATGCAAATCATGCATTTGATCAGTATAGGGAAATGTATTTTGAGGGAGGTGTGTCTTCTGTTTACTTTTGGGACTTGGATCATGGTTTTGCAGGTAAACCAGTTTAGTAATTGCCTCATGGTGATGGTACACTTAACATAACCACATATTTAGGGGTTATTGCAGTTTTAATATGTGCACAACAGTATATCTAATTCTGCAAAAAAAAATCTTGCATGGAGCTCTTTTTATATGGGAATTTGTTTTGACAAAATACCATTTTCCAGCAATATCTTGATGTCAAGTACAAAACAAGAGACATTGGAGAATAGACAACAGGAGATATGATGATGAAAATAAAAGAATTAAAAAGGTATATATGCCAAAAATGAATAAATAATCTAAAACAGTATGTTGTAGAAATGATAGGGAAAAAACAACAAATGAACAAACTAAAATATAAATGTGTAAAATTAACAAAAATAGGCTATTTAATTAACTAAAACAATATTTTCTGAAATAACATAAATAATAAATAATTAAAAACAAATAAAAACAGTAACTTGAACATTATTTTCTAAAACAAGATAAAGAATCAAATGAACTAAAAAGAGAATCCAGCACTGTAAAAATTTACATCCATTTTGTCCTGTGATCAATAATCGATATCCTGTGATTTATTCTCCAGCATTACTTGTTTTGTGATGCTTTTGATGTCCATGTATTGCTGGAAAATTCTATTTTGGAAAAACAAATTTCCATATAAAAAGTGCTCCATCCAAGATATTTTTTTCAGAATTACATATTGCACTGTTGTGTACATGGTAAACCTGCAAAAACCTCTAAATACATGGTTATGTTAAGGGTTCCATTACCTTGCCTCATTTATACATTTATATTTTTCAATAAATAAAGACTAATAGATGTCTCAAGATGCCTTTTTCTAAATCCATTTATATTTTGAAAATTCATTTAAAAGACCAGAAGACTGATTGTTCATCATTAGCCCAACAATTCTTACATGAGAAACAAAGTTTCATTTGGTTTTATGTCTAACATAGTAATTTTCATTGTTCAGGTGTGATACTCATAAAGAAAACTGGTGATGGTAGTAGAAAAATCAAAGGGTGTTGGGACTCCTTGCATGTAGTTGAAGTTCAAGAGAAAAGTACAGGCCGTAACTCCCATTATAAAATGACATCCACAGCAATGCTTTGGTTGCAGACGAATAAACCTGGTTCAGGTACCATGAATTTAGGAGGAAGCCTAACTAGGCAGGTGAGTACTGGTTCAGTGAAACTTTTGTCAAGGAACTTGCCTGAGATGAAAAATGGTTCTTGCAAGGGCTCTGCTTTTTGTGAAATTTCAGAATAACTAACTGCTAGTGAAATTGCTATGAAAACAACATCAATAATTACAAATAAGGTCATACTGTGGCTCAGCATTGACTTTCACTATTATTCCATGATGGCAAAAACACATCATTACTAAAAATAATTCAAGACTGAGGAGACCCAAATTTAGTACAATATAGTGTCTAGCCAAATATTTAAATCTTCCAAAATCAGCCATACTTCTTTGTGTGGTACATCCTATACAGGGGGGGCATAGAAAACGAAACAGACCCATGGCAGCTCATTTTTTTTTTGAAAAACAGGGGGACACAAGTTTGGCAAAAATCACGTTAACACGTGCAGCCCCTGAGCGGGGGTGACACCAACCCTAAAATCTTAAATGGAAAGGGGGGTCGAGTTACCTTATTTTAAAGGTCTTTCAAATCCCTTTATAATGATGATTTAAAATACATGAGCTTCAGTTCAGTAGTTTTGAAGATTTATTGATTTAAAGCTTAAAGTAGACTTTAATAGGTACATCAGATTAGTTTTTTTTTTAGAAGAAATTTGACTAAAAGATTTTACTTAATAAGTAAATGCTTTTCTTCACTACGCCCATGGTTTGTTTATCATTTTATGTTGAAAATAGCTATTGGAGGGTTTTTTTGTGGCAAAAAAGTTATTTCTTGAAGAAAGATAAGGAAATATCTCGTACTTATTTTAAATAGGAATTTAGTACATAGTTTGCGATTGATTTGACCGAACTTTGTTGCTAAAATAACTTGTAACGCTTTATTACATAAATTAACCATGGTATATTCCACAGCAGAAAGTTGAATTTATCGAAATATTTTTCGGAAATAATCAGTGCGCTAATAGAACAGCAGAAATATTTAATGAGCGACATGAGAACAGTAACGTGCATCGAAAATATGTTCTAGAACTTGTAGCTAAATTTTGGGATACTGGGTCAGTCGCCAATAAAAAACGCAACATTGAAAATCCCATAAGGAACGAAGCAATAGAAGTGGTGGTTTTAGGGCAAGTTTATGTATTGATAGAAATATATATTATAGATCCTACGTTAAGTACCCGCAAATTGGAGACTGTGTGTGGTGTTAGTCGACCTACTGTCCAACGGATTCTAAAGGCCCATAGTTATCATCCGTATCAAATTCACCTGGTACAAGAACTTAATGAAGACGATTTTGATCGGCGATAATTTTGTGAAGATATGAGTGAACGAATTATAAACGATGAACATTTTCTATTCAACACTTGCTTTTCCGACTAATGTTCCTTTTTCTTAAATGGCGTAGTAAATCGTCATAACTGCCGATATTGGTCCGATTCTAATCCCAGAATTTATCATGAGGTTCATACACAGCAGCCACAAAAATTAAATGTTTGGGCTGGTATTTTTGGCGATCATTTAGTTGGTCCTTTTTTCTTACCTGGAACTTTGACCGGTGAGATGTATTTGGAATTACTGGAAGACGCCATAGATCCTGCATTAACAGCCATAATTGAAAATCAGAATGATCGGCGGTACATTGCGAATAGGTTGATGTTCCAACAGGATGGTGCCCCACCACATTACGCATTACGCGTTCGACAATATTTAGATCAGACGTTTCCAAATCGATGGATTGGTAGAAGAGGTGCCATTAAATGGCCCCCAAGATCGCCAGATTGATCACCTTTGGATTTCTTTATGTGGGGTCATTTAAAAAGCAAAATCTATGCTACTCAGCCAACATCATTAGAAGACCTGCGACAAAGAATTGTGAATGAATGCTTTCAAATTACTCCTCAAATATTGCAAAATGTGCGGCAACGTTTTGAGCAAAATCTTTATTATTGCATGGAGAGTCATGGTGGCCATTTTCAACATTTACTTGCCTAACGGGTCAGTTCATTCTTCATTTTTAAATTACTTTGTTGCCAAATGTATTGATCTCCACTAATGATGATGTATTAATTTTATTTAAGCTTTAAATCAATAAATCTTCAAAAATACTGAGTACATTAATTTTATATCATTATAAAGGGAATAAGGGTGGTATCACCCCCGCTTATGGGGCTGCACGTGCTAACGTGATTTTTTGCCAAACTTGTGCCTTGTCGAAAACAAAATCGACGGGTCTGAGCGTTTCTCAAAAAAAAACTGAGCTGCCAGTAAATGCGTCTGTTTCGTTTTCGATGCGCCACTCTGTATAATTAGAGCATCTGGAAATTGGTGAGTTGGGACGTCAACCCTAACGTAATGCTAAAAGAGCAATGTTTTTAGTGTTTCTACAAATATATCATTGAGTTGAGTGGAAGAACAACTACATCTGAACTTCGCTGATATATTATGGTAAATTTTGTTTGTTGTGAATCTATATGGAATTAGAGACAGTTATTATATAGAAACTAAAAAAAGAAATAGCTACTCAAATTTTATGATAAAGGCAATCAGAGTAAGACTGAGTGGAAAATAGTGCACTATGCAAAGAAAAACAAAATCATTGATCTCCCAATGACTTTAATACCTTTGAAAGGGGGATGGTGTGCTAAACATACCACCTTATGTTCAATTCATTCTTACACTTTCATATTTTGAAGTCAGGAAGTGTATTTCAATGTGCCTCGTAACCTCAGTCTCAACTTTCAACCAACCTCCCTCCAGCACTGTCGTCTGCTATCAGCTGTCTACCGCCGCCGCTGCTGCTTGATCATTTCATGAAATCTTTAGTTCTATAATATGGCCACAAAATATACGTAATGTCGTCAATAAATGGTATGGTATAGGGAGAATGTCTCAGCTGCTCAAGATGATTCTGCTTTTGAAAGAGTCCAGTATTACAGTCGTGAATAAAATTTTTTTTTCACATAACTTACATATATTCCAGACTGAGCAAGACGCAACAGTGAACGACATGAATCCTCACATTGCAAACATTGGTCGGATGGTGGAAGATATGGAGAACAAGATCCGTAATACCCTGAATGAGATCTACTTCAGCAAGACCAAGGATATCGTGAACAGCCTAAGATCTGTGCAATCGTTAACGGAGAGCCGGCAACAGCAGGCGCTGAAACAAGATTTAGCGGCGGCACTGCAGCGCAGACACAACAAAACAGACAACTGATGCAACCTTCAGGTCTATCAGATCGATTATAAAGCGCTAGATGGATAACTTTTCGAGTATTGTGTCCACTTTCTATGGAGCTGTACATAGGCTAGTTGATGGGGATACTTGTCTTGCAAACTTCGATTATATAAAAAGTTACAGAAGTTAAATATGGAGACCATTCAGCTATCGGCCGCATTCGGTTAGGTCAGGCCTCTCCAACTCGGGTGCCACAAGTGCAGCGCCGAGCACCGCTCACCTCACAGCACAGTGCTGCGGAGTGACTCCGTGAAGGTGGGGAAGGAATTAGGCAGCGTAATACGCATCGCGAGGAAGATGTGCTAACCGTAGCACCCTGCGAATAGAAATGACCCGGGAGCTGGTGGCATTGAGTATACCTTTATCGCGGATTCGACTAAATTTAGTAATAATATATAGTTTTTAAGTAAATGAACAAGAAGAGCTCAGTAAGATGTGGCGCAACCTGCCAGAAGTACCTGTCATACCGACTTAAAGATACAGCGTGACAAGAGAATTTCACCGTCCTCACCGAATCCAATGAAGCCTAGAAGGTTTGATGGAAATTTTGGAAAAACATGGTATGACAAACTGATTTCCGCCAGAAGTTTTTGTCGTACCGACTGAAAGCTATAGCAGGCAATGCAAATAGATCAAAATAATACATCCTGTTTGTATGCTTCATGCTTGCATTTAAAAGCTCATTTGAGTCTGTCAGTTTGATACCGGGCTACTAGATGTTTGAAAGTATATGTAAAATGAATATGAAACGTCATGACCGTTGATATACGTATAGGTTATGGTAAAATCCTACCGTCACGTATCTTCAAGTCGATATGACAGGTACTTTCATCGGAATACCAAGCCCTTTTTGTTCATTTACTTTGAAACTACATATTATTACTAAGTTTAGTATTGACATTTGAATTGGTCTGATCGAGTTAACGCGCGGGTGATACAATAATGTTCATAATTTCGACGTAAACGCATTTATTCTTAAGATGATCTTTGACAGCGTTCCGATTCAACAAGTTTACTAAGATTTGGTACCGTGGCTTGAGCAGTGGAAATTCTGAGTATCGCCTCTAAGGACACATCAGACAAAGACCTGTTTTAAGTTTTGTTCAAATTCATTAAAGAAAACATCTGCTCGCAGAAGTACGTTGTACCGAACATGGAGCTGTTTCCAAGGCCAGTGCAAGAATTTTGGGAAAATCTTGCTGCTTAACACCTTGATAAAACGAAATTAAATTACTATTGTAGTGGTAGTATCTATCCTTAAGGATCGTATCGCATTTAAGCTTAATCAGTTCCATTTGGAACTGCGTCGGTTCTGTTTCGAAAAGCACTGAAGATGGCGTCGTAAAAATCTCATTTGCATTAACATCTCAACGTCGTCAGTGATTTAAAAAAAAACTTTAACACTTTTGCGCAGCTTAACCAGCGCGTAACACAGTAAAAGGGTATGCCACTGTAAGTTGCTTCCAGGTCTTTTAATAATACTTCAAACTGCCGTGGTTGAGACCTTGCTTTCTGCAGAACTTGACACATGTTATTACTACATCCATAATAGATTTGAAATTACGTAAGGTTTTTGCACATAGTTGTTCCTGATGTAATATGCAGTGTACCGATGATATCGGAGGTAGCCCAGCGTCGCGTACTTTTATTTTCATTCGCCCAGTAAAACCTTGTGCTTCCGATAACATTGCTGTAGCTCCATCAGTAACAACATTACGCAAACTTTTGACTAGTATACCCATGTCATTCATTGTGTATTCTACAGCATCAAAAATATCTTCTCTGACCATTGTATATTTGAGCGGGATAACGTCTAGTAGTTCGTCGATGATAGTAAAGACTATTTCGACACCTCTAACGAAAACAGCTAATTATGCTGTATCAGAAATGTCTTTACTGTCATCGAGAACTATAGAATACTGCACAAAATGGGCACATTTTCCCGCAGTTGTTTTTTTAAATTTGCACCAAGTTCAAGTAACCGACGAGAAATTGTTTGTTCGGACATACTAATTGTCTCAAAGTTGCTTACAAGAGATGGGCACAATATTTCTGCACACTCCACTAAGCATTCTTTGACAAGTGCACCGTCGGTAAACGGTCTC
Source organism: Acanthoscelides obtectus (assembly GCA_963669975.1). Lineage (NCBI taxonomy): Eukaryota > Metazoa > Arthropoda > Insecta > Coleoptera > Chrysomelidae > Acanthoscelides > Acanthoscelides obtectus. The sequence continues at coordinate 44,622,367 of CAVLJG010000005.1, forward strand.
CCACTTTTTGCGATTTTCAAAGCAACAATACCGTGTGACAAATTAAACATTTTGCTTTTCTATCAATGACATAGTTTAAAAAAGATGCACGTTAAGACGCTAAAAAACCTGTCCACTTTGTCTTGTCCTATTAAGAAATGGCCCGCGCCCGAGACCCCGAGAGACAGTCGGCTTATATGTTTCTCTCAGTCGCGAAGGCTGTGCGGTCGAGGTGGAGGGGAAACGGCACCGTTGCCGCTGGGTTCTGCACCGGAGCGCACCAGCACCAAGTGCTCGAGTTGGAGATGCCTGGGTTAGGTTGTGATTAGTGGATGATACTCTTTCTATATGTTAAATTCAGTAACAAACAGTCGTTTTCGGTACTGAGCTGTCCAGCTCCATCCACTTAATTTTATACGATAATTCCGATATATGTCTTATGTAGATAACCTGAAGTTGACATAACAAATGGTACGTAAATCACATTAATCCAATCTAAACTATATTTACCTAAAATACCATAATAGCTGATAGTCTAAGCCCAGCTTAGATAACAATCAGTTATGAAACTGTCCTGTCAATGTCAAGAAACTGCGGCCATGTGGGCGGAGAATATCGCATTAAAACCTCTCTCATCATTGTGCTAGGAGAATTTACATGCGGTTTTCACCGCCGAAATGACGGCCGTTTTTGACACTGAGCTGTCCTTATACTATGTGGGTATTTAATCCAATGTTTATAATGCAATTTAGCTAAAAGTATGAATTTCCATAGAATATATCATTAATGATATCTTGCAAGGTGACATGTCCCTGTTGACTAAGTCATACATATGTAAGTTTTCTTGATAGCTGAAGTTTATTAAATTTTATGAAAGGAGAATGTGAATGAGTCCCTCTTTATATTTCTATATCATTTTTATTTAATATGTGAGGCTGGCCCCTTTAGAACATTTCAAAATTGTAAGCCATTTCATAACCACCCTTCGAATGAACACTGTCAATTGCTAGTATTCAAATGGTCTGGTTGAACATTTTTATCACCAAGCATTGTTGACATGTTGGTCCATCAAAAACTAACGCTTCCTTAATCTCGTCGGATCCATTATTGTCTGAGAGGTTAATGCTATCGGTGGCTGTCACACACGACTCATCATAATCATAGGATTGCATGAACGAATAAAAGTATTATGAATGCTAAATAAGTATCCAGCTGTCAAAGACTTAAAAACGCGACAAGAAGCTAGAATTTTTATATCTGATAGTTGGGCGTTTTTTTATTTAAGAATTTTTAAGATAAGGCCAAAAGATGGAGTTGATAAGATATGAACATTATATTATATGTCTGGATATGAGTTCATTAAACATCATCAAATCATTATACAATTCTTCTATTATTTTATTTATATAAAATAAATTTTTAAATTACTTTCGTAATGTATAGTTGATTTTTTTATAAAGCTCAACTTTTTTATTCCACAGTTAAATTATTGCAAATAATTTTAATACAATTATAATTAATACAAATTGTTTCTATATTACAGCAGTTTTATTGCTTTGTTGCCCTATTCAAGTATTCCAATCCAGTTTTTTTATTACAAGGTTTAACACTTTTGATGACAAAAACTAGAGATAGGTGGCTAAACTACCCAAGAAAAGTCACGTATTCCTATGAAGCCAATACTCTCACTAAGAAGAGCGCGGCTCCCGGAAATCTAGTGCGCGTAGAGCGTCTGTACGTTTATTTATTTATACATTACTTAACAGCAACAACTATTTACAGAGCAGGACACAGGATTTAAAAAATACTCGTTTATTTCATAATGCAAGCATGAGTAGGTAGTTCAGACACTCAGAACCTATTTACGAATATCATAGTGCAGATAAGAAAGAAAAAAAAGAGAAATACAGTGCGTTCTAGATTCGCTTCTCTATACAGGGATCTCGGCAGCGGTTATACCTACAGCAAAGGTTGAATGCGGACAGTTTTAAAGAAAAGTTAGTGCATTCAAGAACCAGCTTCAAGATTTACGATCGGTCAATTGGTTTTGGAAACATCGGCGAAAAACCGTCGAATTTTGTATTTTGCCAGTAAATCCGAACCGGTTAATTTGACAGCTGTCAAAATGTGACATTATTCGGACATTTTTTTAAGGCAAATAAGATAGCGTGTATTATATGACATGTCTCAATCGTCTTTTGTTTTCCCGCAACCTGCCTCAACTTTCATTTCTTTTATGGCTGCCATATTGGATTTTTCGATTTTTGAAAAGAGCGTAAAATTTCCAGCCTAGTGATGTCTCACAAGTGCATAAGATATCATCACACGTAATGTTATGTATTAATTTTTTTCTAAGGAGGCCATGATTTATTTGTCAGAAAATAAAATTAATAAGTAAAGTATTTTTTTCATCTAAGGAGGCTAAACATTGTCAAAACCTGTTGACAATGGCCAGTATTCCCTACTCATATGTAGAAAATGTTGACATGTTAGCGCTGTACTTGTAGTCACACAGAAACGCCGACATTACGTCAGCAAGTTAATTGGAGATGTACCCCGAACGACTGCAGCCTAATAAAACGAAATTTAGAAAAATAGGAGTTAATTTAATAAACCATTGGGCCTTCGAACAACCTAGAAGCGGATACAATATTGAAAATGAAAATCGCGACAGAAAAATTTTACAAGCTGTCAACGAAATCCCTAGTGCATCAGTAAGAACTATAGAACGAGAAATTGGAGTGTGAAAATCAACAGTACAGAGAGTTAAATAACAAGAAATATCATCCATACAAACCTACAATAGTTCAAGGGCTGAGTGTGTATACTAGGAAGTCCAATGAAAATCCCGATTTTGTAAATCATGTCTTATGGTCCGATGAGAGTAGGTTTACGAATTGTGGAGTTTTTAGTAAGCACAACACTCAACATTGGGCCGTGGAAAACCCCCACGAAGTGGCAGAGAGACGTCTACAGACCAGATTTGGAACTAGCGTTTGTTGTGTGGTCATTGGTAATTTAATCTAACTTCCCTTTTTTAATTGGGCACCTATTTGAAATTAGGTATTAATCATTTCAGGAAATCGACATAAGGACGTTTTTTGTTTGACCACAACCAAAATGTTAGGTATCTAGAGCTTTTGCGAAACCAGGTTGTGTCGGCTTTACGAGCTAGTCTAACCGAAGATGAGTTTAGAAGAACCTGGTTTCAACAGGATAGATGTCCGGCTCACAACACCATTAAAGTCAGGAACTTATTAAGAGAGCAGTTTGATGAAAGAATAATTCTTTAAATGGTTCAATATCTTGGTCTCCTAGACCTCCTGACCTTTCACCCTTGTGCGCAGTTAGAAACATTAACAGTGATACACTAGCTATGGTTGTACGAAAAACAGTTACCAATTGTCAAAAATGTCTGGATGCAAATGGATGTTTTTTGTAAATCTGTAAATTAATACCCATTTGCATAATTAGATTTTACATTCCATTACAATTTTGTAAAATGTTTGTTTGTTTAAGTGTAAAATAAATTTACGACGATTTTTCCGACTTGTCTTTTTAACATACTCATAGTTGGGAATCTGTCCCAAAACATTTGAATTGTTGAGAAGTCGATATTAACGTTCATATTCTATTGAAAATCCATAGCGTATATGTTTTTTTATTCCTTACTAATTAATGTTATTTTCTGATAAATAAATCATGGCCTCCATTACACTCTTTTCAAAAATCAAAAAATCCAATATGGGGGCCATAAGAAAAATGAAAGTTATTTTTCTTAAAAAAATGTCCGAATAAAGTCACATTTTGTCAACTGTCAAATTGACCGTTTTGGATTTACTGGCAAAAAACAAATTACGCCATTTTCGGTTTTTCGCTGATATATTCAAAACCAATTGGCCGATCTTAAATCTGAAGCCGCGGCTATCGAAAGCAGTAAGTATCCTCTAAAACGTTCCCCATTTAAAGAGAGAAAACTTTACGATCTTTGTTCTAGGGATAGGCAAATAAAAAGCATCAAATTGCCTAGATCTTAAACGTGAGGGAACAACATTAAATTAATGCAATATATTGAAACAATCTGTACGATTGTGCAATTTATCAACGAAATTAACGTAGCACTTATCACGCCTTTCCTTGAGACTTTCTAAACAAATGCTTCTAAAATTTCTTGAGGGTAGGCAATTGGCGGGTAACTACCATTTTTTCTTGAAATGGAGGTACTTTATTAATCGTCGCTGGGTATTTTCAAGTTTATCTATCCAAAAGTTATAGAAAGGCTACCAAACGATGCATATTCAAGCTTTCAACGTTTATACAGATGCACGTGAAAAATATCAACATAACCCGCTGTCATCTTTATGTTGATCAAGATTTTGATCTACTCCTATTCACTACGGCAAACAAATGACATCAACTACATCGCAAAATCCTGATTTCCAAGGTTTTTGATTCCACTCATGTTTTGCCGTGCTTTGTTGGTTTATTAATATTACCAAATTTGTCTGCTTGCATCTCGTCTGAACTACCAAAATACTAGTTTACGTTCATGCTGACAGTAACAGATAGATTTAGATATAAGAGAAATAAATAGCACAGGCGAAGAACTTGAAACTCATTTCCTGTGCAGTGTACTCAGTGTACTTACAATTTGACGTCACCCCGATTCTAAGAGTTTAACCCACTGGCGCTCTCACGGGGGGAGGCAAAGGGGGTAATTACCCCCCCCCCCGACGATTCGAGCAGTCTTTAAAAAGGTGGTATAAAGAAAACATCTTGTAAAAAAATCTGTAACTTTAAGAAAGGATAGCGGCAACACTGCCAACCCGCTCAGTGCGCATGCGACTAGCGACTACTCTCCCACCAACAGCAACGATGTGTGCTTCTTCCTGTTGGAACAGGAAACAGGTATCGTCTAGTCTTTTATGGTCTAGTCTAGTGTCTAAATTCTATACCAGTCCGGAGTCCGCAACAAAATTTAGCTGAGAAGTGAACAAGCGGAGTTTTGTTGATCTGGTTGGTATTTACGCTATTTTCTATGTTCTATTGATTTTTTATTTTCCACGCATAAGCCAGAAAATTAGTTTTTGTTTTAATTTCTATACTTAAGAAATCTTGTTTTCCAAACAGAAATTCAACTGACTACAATTCAACCTGAGCCTCCCACTTCAAAATTTCTTGATGTTGCACCGTACTCGTATGCCGAACCAAGTGTTGAACAATCGGGTGCGAAACCTAAAGGATCAAATTTTGTTGATATTGCGCCATATGTAAATTTCAGCGGCAACTTGTTTTCCCATGAAAAATATACCTTATTGAGGTGTGCAATGATCCCTAATGACTCTTTCAAATATCCCTATTCCACATCCACACACGAAATGATAAAGAAGTGAAATGTTAATTATCAAAAAAACACTTTGAGAAATTTCCTTGGCTGTCATATTCAGAGGAACTACAAGGGTTTTTCTGTAAATATTGCGTGGTTTTTGCAAAATTAGGAGGAGTACATAAATCAACTAAATTGGGAAAACTTGTTACCGTACCACTAAAGAAATTTTCGAAATTGTATGGCAAAACCGGTGATTGTGAGACACATGAGAACTCAATATATCATACAGAAGCAGTTTCAGATGCTACAAACTTTTTAAAGATTTACGAAAATCCAGAGAATGGTATAAGAAATATAATAGGTTCAGAGCGAATTAAGCAAGTATCAGAAAATCAGCAAAGATTGACTCCTATAATAGAATCTATAATTTTTTTAGGACGCCAAAATATACCACTTAGAGGGTATAGAGATAGGGGACGACTTTTTTCTAATGACAGCACGAATGACGAGGATGTCCTTAATAATGAAGGAAATTTTAGAGAACCAATAGGGTTTAGAGTCGAGAGCGGCGATAATTTATTTAAAAAGAAAAACATAGAGAACTCAAAAGCGCATGCTACGTACATAAGCAGCCGCATCCAAAATGGAATTATAGAATGTTGTGGCGAAGAAATCTTGGATATAGTTTTAAGTAGCATCAGGCAAAGTCAGTATTACAGTATTATATTTGACGAAACTACAGACATTAGCCATAAATCACAAATGTCAATCGTATTGAGGTATTGTTATCAAAAACATATTTACGAGGACTTCATGGGATTTGTGGATTGCTATTAAAATTTTGATGAAGATACAATGGAGCTCAAATTCACAGGTCAAATTCTTGCTCAAACAGTCAAGCATTTCATTAAAACCAATAACTTAGACTCAAAACTATGTGTGGGCATTGGTACTGATACGTGTAACCTAATGTTAGGTGAATCATGCCTTGAATCTTATCGATTTCAAAAAGCAGCAGTGTCCAAGCAGTAAGAAATACTGTAGGTATAATGAAGGAAGTAATTGCGTTCTTCAAAGCATCCGCTAAAAGAAATACAGTATTAAAAAGAAAACTAGACGGATATCAAATTTATAACATGTGCGAAACACGATGGACCGAGAGACATGTTTCTGTGCTCCAATTTGAAAGCAAATTCGAGAAAATTGTTGAGGTACTAAATATTATATCAAATTGGAAAGACCGCGAAGCTTCTTCAAAAGCGGAGTCTTTGAAGACTGCCATTACTTCCACACAAACCTGAGTAAGATTTTGCAATCAAAAAGAATTGACAAACAATACGCTGTCAAACTCATAGGAAATATTATTTCATGTACAAGAAAGACGCTCAAATTCCGAAAAACGCTTTAGAATACTATTCGCATCCATAATGCAATCACATGAAACCCTGGGTATTGAACTGGCTGTACCAAGAATAACAAGCAGGTAAATGAACAGACCGAGCATAGCGTCTGACAAGGCAAATCGTTACAGACAGAACCTATATGTCCCTTTGCTAGATAATATATTACAGGATTTGGTATACCGGTTCAATGAAGAATCTTTGAATACATACAATTTTAATTATTTTCTTTGCGTCAGCATTTAATTCAAAAACTGAAGCCGAAGTAATGGACATATTAGAAACAATCTCTAAATATTTGCGTGGACTAAATAGTAACGAAAACAAAAATTTAATAAGTACCAGATTAAAAGCAGAATTTGACCTTTGGAAGTCACGTGCACAAGATATTATAGACAGTGGAATGTCACTGTATTTATCATGTGATGAAAACATTTTTCCTTCAATTAATAGATGCCTACAATTATTGATTTCATTGCCGGTAATTGTTGCGACATCTGAACGAAGTCTCTCCCATCTAAAGAGGATAAAAACTTGGCTGCGCTCCACTATTCTACAAGAGCGATTAGTGGGTTTAGCTCTTTTGTATATGCATAGGGATATTAAAATAGACGTGAATACAATGATAGATCGGTAAGCCAGCAAAAAGAATAGGCGCCTTGATTTTGTAATATGATAACACCTGAACTTTGCCTAAGGTTGTCTCTCAAATCCATCTCCCTTCTGTTGGCCAATAAATAAAAAAGCAGATGTAGTTAAGGGTTTACTTACGTTTAAACCACCACGGTGATCTTTTCCAAAGTATACAATCAAGATATGCGGTTTTACTTATTGGCCAGCAGATTGATATAAAAGTCTGTTCAAATTCTGTTCAAATCACTTTCTAAGTTAATGTAATTATTGTTTTATTTTGAGACTGTGAACTGATGTAGTTTCATAGTTTATATGTTTTTGTTTTTTTGAGACTGGCGAGAATGCAGTTATGCAATGAATATTTTAATTTAGGGAATGATCCTACAAGTCGGCAACATTGCAACGAGGCCGACGACGGCGTCTCAAGCCTCAATTGAGCGACGCGAATCGAGAATAAGCCGGTTCCGGTGATTCCCCGAAACCCAAACTGTAAGAATAACTAGCGTACTGATTTATTGCATTGTGTATCGTCTGATTGCATGTAGATCAGGCGTTTTTAATGGCGGTAATCTTCTTGCAATGGATATAAGAATTTTTTTTACTAAAGACGGCCATTAGACGATGAAGACTACCCTACTGGTAACAATCCTAGCTGCCTTGCCGAGGTAAAAAGTTTGCCAACCCTTTCAAAGGCACAGGACGTGAATATCCAAGTAACTGATCTTGATCTACCGAAAATAGGTGAGCCCAGAAAGCAAATTATTTTAAGAGAATATCCAAAACAAAATAACGGGCGTGTGTTTCGAGCATGTTGGTTTAAATTATTTAAATGGCTTGAGTATTCTGTACAAAAGGATGCAGCTTTTTGTTATGCTTGTCGGCAATTTCAGCCGTTTAGTAATAAAGATATTACGTATATATATATATATATATACTCATGTGGGATTCACAAATTGGAAAAACGCAATGGATTCTAAAAATGGATTCCCGCGACATGAAAAAACGGAAATTCATTTGAAAGCAATAGTTATGTGGAAGGAACGATCCTCTCGGGACTCCAGTGGCACCGCAGTATCAACACTTATCAATAGCGAGTTGCTTGAAAAATATAGGTATGGTGTATCTGAAGTCACTTGAAATAGCATAAAAACCTTTGGTCGGCGCGTCCTTTGTAATTTCATGACGTATCATAGGCGTGCGGCATTTATTTAGAACGATAATAATAATGTTTTTATATCACAATAAATGGATTTTACTAGCTTCTTATTTTTTTGATTTGGGATAAAAAATACTTATATTGGGAGTTTAATTTATGTTGGCTGAAAGTTAAGAAATGGAAAAATGACAGAATTCCAACGTTTGACATAGGCAAATATTTACATAGCAGGTAGGTATATAAAAAGGTATATAAAGACTTACATTATAGGTATTTATATATCATCCTCGCCTTCGGAGCTGTTGCTAGAGTCATCTTGTAGAGGAATTACAACGGGATTTACAGGAGGCAAAACACAATATTCATTTTCTTTTTCAATAATATGCCTAGAACACTGCTTCCATAGGTCTGTGGCAGCAATATGAGATACTGCATCTCTTATTGTGGCCAATAGCGATTCACTTAATTGAGGGGTCTGATTATGTTTTCTTACTTTTTTTTTTAAAGCAGCCCAGACCAACTCAATCGGGTTAAAAATGCAGTAATAGGGAGGTAGACGTAATACTTCATGGCCATTTTGCTGAAGCAGATTGTCAACAACATACTCTTTTTCAAATTTTTGTCTTTTAATAAGATCCAATAATATGGCTTTGGTTGATTTTTGTGGTATTTCCATTCCCTTATCCTTCATAAAATCAATAATGTCTTGTTTTTTTGTGCCTGTATTCGGAATTTTGTTTTTCTGTCGGGAATGGTATGGCGCATTGTCCATAATAATCATTGAATTTGGGGAAATGTTTGGTATTAACTGCTGCTCTATCCACTTTTCAAATAAGTCGGAGGTCATGTCCTCATAATAGTCGGCACATGATTCTTTGATATTTTTGGCAGATAACAGCAAGGCATTAGGTATAAATCCATTTTCACTGCCAGCATGGAGAATAATGATTCGTTTACCACGGTTGCATGGTGCATTTAAAATGCACTTGTTGCTGTCGTCAACCCAGCCGTACTGCACAACATCATGGGTATCATACCACGTTTCATCCAGGTAAATCAGATTTCTTTTCTGCTCTCTATAGATTTTAAATTTGTGCAAAAATTCTTGGCGCAATTCAACGATTCGAGACGACTCCATAATCACCATTCTTTTATCTAATTTTTTGTATTGAAAACCACACAGTTTTACAATACAGTGCAGTGAGTCTAAGCATTTGTAATTATAAAAATCTTCAGATCTTCAGCCCTATGCGCTTTCTGTGGAAGGAATGGTTGACTACATCCAGTGGCGTAGCGTGCATTGGCGGGGCCCCGTATAAAAAATTGTTTGGGGGCCCTTATATTCTTTGGGGGTAAAGATTTTTCACAAAAGAAAAAAAATATTGTGAAAAGAAATATTTATTTATCATAACATAATTTAACCATTTTACAAATAAAAATCAAATTTTAAACATTCATTCTCCTTGCCTTTTTTTCGGCAAACTGATTTATTAAATCATTTATGGCTGATGATGATTTTAGTTTTTCTAAAGTTTCTACCTCTATGGACAATAGTGAGAGGTCTGACAGCCGTTCTTGTCCCATCGAAGTTCTTAAGTAATTTTTTATCAGTTTTAATTTTGAAAAACTTCTTTCAGCAGTTGCGGTTGTAACTGGAAGGGTCAAGAATAAAAAGCATGCTGTGATTACCTCGGGAAAACTAGATGCAAGACTATTGAATTTTACTAGCAATAATTCAATGAGTTCTTTAATGGAATAAATTTTTTGAATTTCAGATTTTAAACATGTTTTTAGAGCCTTTAATTGGTCACAAAGATTAACTGAGATGTCTTTACTGTATTTAACGGACAGTTTTCCGGAAGCGATTAATATCTCTTCGTTTGAAGAAGATAGGAGTTTCTCCGGTTGTAATATTTCGAACATACTACTCAGATCGCAAAGGCTCTGAAATCTTTCTTTAGTTTGAGAAATTAATATATCTAAACAGCAATAGTATACATTGACTTTGAAATAGGATTCCGGGTCGGAAATTCTCTCATCTTGTGATAACTCATCAAAAAAACGCTTCGTTATCTTTCGCCTACTGTTTTTAAAAACAGTTGTTACCCCCCACTCTTTTGCTAAATCTTTGGACTCATTTAGCAAACTATTAAATGAAATCTGATTTCTTAATTGGCACAGTCTATTTAAAAGATTACTTAATAAAATACTAGATTTCTGTAAGTCATTATTTTCATGCTGTAGAGCTTTAGAAATAGGATTAATAATTTCAAATAGTGAAGAAAAAAATGTAACGAGCACTAAGAAATCATAACTCTCTAAAATATTAATTATATTTTTACATTCTTCACGTTCATCTTTTTTATTTGAAATTAAATTTAGTTGGTACAAAGTTTTCATGATTAGTAAAAAATTTTTCTTTACCGCTAATAAAGCGTCGTTCCTAGAAGACCATCTGGTTGGACATACCTTTTTAAGGGTAATCAAATATTTTTCAGACGGATCGTCACTTAGCATAGCCCAGCGTTTTATACTATTGCCAAAAAAAGTATATACTTTTTCTAAATTATCGAAAAAAGTCGATATTTCACGAACGTGTCTCGCAGCATCGTTTAAAACTAAGTTTAAAGCGTGCGCAGCACAATGAACATAATCGGCATTTGGAGCATGCTCTTTTATTAGGGTTTGTAATCCTCCATAAATACCCGACATAACATTTGCTCCATCGTAACCCTGTCCTCTACATTTAGTCAAATCAATTCCATATTCTTTAGTCAAATTTAAAAAGGCAGTTTTCAGACCTGCAGCACTGCAATCGGTTACTGCTATAAATCCTAAAAAGGACTCACAGATTTTTATTTCTTTAGGCACATTATCATCATTTTCTGTAACCGAGATATATCGAAAAACTACAGAAAGTTGGTCAATTTTTGACAAGTCTTGTGTTGTATCCAGAATTATTGTCAGAAATGGAGCTTTTTTAATTTCTGAGATAATATTGTTCCTAACGGTGGTACCAAGCAAACTAATAATTTCGTTTTGAATCGTAGGGCTTAAATAATTTATTTCGCCTTTCGGTTTTAGAAGAAGTTCTTTTAAAGTTGCATCATAGTTAGATAGCAAACGTAAAATTGCCATAAAATTTCCAGAATCAGAATCATGCCCTCTCAAAGATAGATTACAAGATGCTAAAGTAATTATAACATTAATTATACGATGCAGTACATCTCTCCAGAATGTAATTTTACTATTGATTTCACTTTGCAATAGAGTATCGATGGTATTTCCTTGCAACCAATTATTATAAGAGAGTGAGGCATTCATATGCTGCTGTGACTTTTCATGGTCAAGTATAGTTTGCGTAAAATTGCTTCTAACCGAAACACCGTTAACCCAAGCAGAGGAGTACGATTTGTTTTGACGATCTGCTAATAACCAACAGAAGTGACAGTACGGTTTGTTTAAAACGTTAGAATAACATAACCATGGTCTTACAAGTTTTATGCCTGCCTGATTGAAATATGAATAATAATAGGCCGAAAAAGGTCGGTTACTTTCTGAATCTTTTGGAAATGGTCCTTGTGGTTTAAATGGACCCAATTTAAAAATTATTTTTCGTTCGCATTCAGATAAATTGTCACCAAAATTTCCTCTATCTGATGAAATTATATTACAATCTTCAAATATATCAGAATCGTTGACTTGGTGTTCTTCAATTTCTGGATGGACATCCGATGAAGTATGTGCTTGGCTTTCTTCTATTTCCGAATGGATATTTGACGAAGAACGTGCTTCAGAAGAATCTAAAAATAAACGAGTATTTGTTAAAAAAAAATACGAATGCTTTGATACTAAACTAAAAAGAGTTATATATAAATAAATAACTTTACTAAGGGTCACAGTTAGAGAGTGTTCAGTTCAGACGCACACAGACTCTACGCGGATTGTGCTCGTATTAGTAGATACAAAATCACCTGCAGCCCGTCCGTGCGTTACATTACACCTGCGTGCTATTTGAACGCAGCGCGTAGTGTAGTGGCCATACAAAACGAGAACAACCCGAAAGCGAGTCTGCACATCTGAAGTTCTCAACACGCAATTTACGATACGATACAGACTGATAGACAAACAACAAAACAAATTGATCTTATAGATAAGTTAGAGTTTTGGTTTTTTTTTGTTTCGAGGCACGGAACCCTAAAAACAAAATTCACCGTTCGCTACAGGTAAATAATAAACCAACCACGCGTATCTAACCACGCAGATCCACATTAGCGTCGTGTAAAATAGTACTTGTGTAAATTAGTAAGTACTTCGGTTTTTCGAAGAAGTAATTTTACAAATTGTCATTTATTTTTAAACCTTATCCGTTTTAAGATTTTTGCCAAACCAATTTCATGTAAAAGTTTAATTAGTAAGGAGTCTCCAATATCTTTTTTAGATTTTTGGACCAGTAGTTGTGAAAATCGAAGGGGGGGAGACCACTTTTTGTGACGGACAGATTGACAGGCCGAAATTAAAAGATTTCCTTGTTTATCACTACGGACCCCGAATAAATGGGTTGGGTAGTACTTACCTTTCCAATCTAAATCACTCACAGTATCTTGTCTATGAAAAAATGAAGAAATTTTGGGCACTTTTTTTATAACCTCTTCCCTTTTCCGTTTACTTTTTCTTTTCTCAGCACCGCTGGGATAATCTCTTTTCCTTTCACTCATTTGTTTTACAAATCGCTACTAATATTGTTAAACCACCAGAACAATATTGTTTGTACTGAATTACAATGTAATGCACAATTACATAAAACGCGTAAATAAACACTGCACTGCACTCCGTGGTTTAACATCCAATATAGAGTATGTACGTACACGTTCGCGATATCGATTTTATTATTGAGGGATTCCCCGCTGAGTTGCAGATGAAGTAAGTAAAACGGGGAAGTCCCACAGCCCGCCATAACGATGTACAGTGTTGCCAACTTTTGAACGCACGCTTAAGGCGGTATAAAAAGTAATTGCTTTATAGAATTTTGTCATTTGTAAAATAAAATAAATTAGGAAGTTTTTATTTCTTTTTCCTTACACACTTTGGGGGCCCCCGTGGCCCGGGGGCCCCGTATAATTGATACGGCAGATACGGCGGTAGCTACGCCCCTGACTACATCTCCCCTTTTTATAACCCGATAAATGGTAGACCGACTGATTTTTGTCAGGATACAAATTCTGTTTAAAATTTGATTTTGCGAGAAATCTGGATTTACGTTTTTCAGACAATCATACATATTTAGGATTACTCTTTGGGTCTGTTCCTCTAAATCTTTATGAAAGAATTCTGCCTGCACAGGTTCATCAACCATCTCCTCGTGGCTTGGAGTATTTTCCCAAGGTCTCCAAAGAGCCATATTTAGGACACACAAGAACAATCAACACAACAATTAAATCAACAAGTAAACTGAGTATTCAAAAGTCAAAAACACACAAACTAATAAAATCTATGAAAAAACACGGACAGACTAAAGAAAACACGTTTATTCACCGCTACACGGCACTGGCTAAACTGTTTCAATTTTCAGTAGCCACCTGCACTTGTTCCGAGCTCTGAAATACACGCTTTCTCATTGGCTATGTCCACGCATAGGCGTGCTTTACTCCACGTGGACCGGTGAAACTGCCTTTGATCTCTTATACGGGGGATATTTGCTGCGAAATTTGGTGATTTTTGCAGCAACAGAGAGTGTTAAATATAGATATATAAAACGCACCCGGTATTTCACAGTGTTTCAAGTGACTTCAGATAAAGTATACTATGTAAAATCAATCAAGAAGGAGGTTTATTCATAAGTCTTTTTAATTATACCCTTAAAAAGGACAAAGTTCTTGAAAAGGCTATAAAACATATTCCTAAAAATGTCAAGTATACTTCTCCTGAGATACAAAATGAAATTATTGTCATATTAGGAGAATTAGTACGTCAAAGCGTAGTGGACGATATTAAAAAATCTGATGTTCCATGGTTCACATTGTTAGAAGATGCAACCAGAGATAAAAATAACAGGGAGAATTTGTCCATAGGTATTCGTTACGTAAAAGATGGGATCGTTCATGAATCCTTACTAGGTATTTACGTGAGTGACCAAAATGGATGCCAAGACGTTTACAGATATGACACTTCAAATTCAAATTTTGGACAAATATGAAATTGATTGTTCACGTTTATTAAGTCAGTGGTTATGTGGTCAGTCCTATGACGGAGCAAGCGTCATGAGTGGTAAAAAAGGTGGAGTTTCTGCCCTCATGCAAAAAGAGATTCAAAGGAGTATCCCTGACATTCATTGCTATAACCACAGGCTCCATTTAGTTGTAGTCAAAATTGTTTCTGAAACTAACATGATAAATGTTTTTTTGATCTGTGTATAATGTTACACGAATTTTTCCAGCATGGCCAAGTTTCAGCTATTTGTAAAGGAAAGACTATTGTTCGCCTTCTCGAACAAAGATGGTCCGGTCATTTGGCCATTATTAATGTAATATTAGCTAACTATGCAGAAATTATTAGAACATTAGACGAAATAATCCAAAGCAAATTGTTCGCTGGACAAGACATTGCCAAGGGTATTGGAATAAAGTCGGTCATGTTAAAGATAGATTTCAGATTCACTTTAATATTAATGAAAGAAATTCTGGGATTATTAGAACCGGCAGATGCCGCATTGCAAGGACGATCGACAAGTCTCAAAGATGCTTTCGAAATAATAACTTGTGTCAAAAATAAAATTCAATTGCTGCGATCATCGGAAAAATGTTTAAACATTTTAAATGAATCACAAAATCTGGTACCTTATGCTGACGTAAAAAGTAACGCTGAGAAACGAAAAAGGCAGAGTACTCATAGCCTAAATGCTTTTTTTGTGATGGAAACCCTACCTAATACCCAGGAAGAGACCGAAGACTGTAGTTTGCAATATAAAAGTTTATATTTTGAGGCCATAGATCTAACGCTTCTTCAGTTGGAAGAAATGTTTTCGGACAATGACGACCTATTGATGGCCATTAGTAGCATTGAAGAATTTGATTTGATAAAACTTCAACCTCTAAAAGAACTTGGTAAGAGATCATTTTAAATCACCCAAAATTATATAACTATACTAAGTGACATATAAATCCGAACACCCAGTTTAAATGGTTTTATTTTAATAAAAGTTGGTGAATGTATTTATCTTACTGTAAATAACAAGTGAAAAAATTTTCAGCCTTATCAGTTGGACATTCCGGTTTTTATACTGCTCTTTTTTAATTCACTAACGCTCTAAAAATGAATATTTCAGCCGCAGTAAAGAATCAACGTTGGCGGATTTTGGTTCTTGATATCCTTTACGATCGGTTACCATGCCTAGAGTACGTAGACCTGTACGATTTCGTCAACAGTGAGTTTGATAGGGGCCGTATAGTGGGACTTCGGGAAGCTGGACTTTCTTTTCGGGCAATTGCAGTTAGAGTGCAAAGAAGTGTAGACACTGTGGTTAGGTGTTGTCAGGCATGGCTTCGAGAAGGCCGTACGCAAAGAGCAAGGGGCACCGGACGCCGCCGTAGAACAACAGACCGTGAAGATCGCCGCCTAAGATTATTGGCCTTAAGGGACCGTTTCTCCACTACCAGGTCCATTGCAAATGAATGGTTTGCAGAACACGGAAGACCTATTGGCATGCGAAGTGTTTACCGACGAATGAGAAGTTTTGGCTTGTTTTCATACCGGCCACACTGGGTCCTCCCTTTAACTCGAGAACACCGACGTAATCGCCTTGAGTGGTGCAGACAACGGTCACTCTGGGATCAGGAATGGAACAGTATTGTCTTTAGTGACGAGTCTCGATTTTGTTTAGGCATGCACGATGGTCGTGCCAGGGTTAGAAGGCGACGTGGTGAAAGGAGGAATCCACAGTTTTTTGTTGAAAGACATGTTCATCACACTGTTGGAGTTATGGTTTGGGGTGCTATAGCTTATGGTTCCAGGTCACCTTTAATCTTCATCAGAGGTAACATGAACGCGCAGCGTTATATCCACGAAGTTCTAGAACCCCATCTTTTACCCTATCTTGACACCCTGGCAGATCCAACTTCGCAACAAGATAATGCCCGACCACATGTTGCAAGAGTCACAATAGACTTCTTTCAACATAATGATGTCACATTGTTACCATGGCCACCAAGATCTCCCGACTTATCCCCAATTGAGCACGTGTGGGATATGATGGGTAGGGGATTGCTCAATTTGCAACGTCCGCCCCAGACTCTAGAAGCACTTCGAGAGGAGTTGGTGGTTGCCTGGAATGAGATACCACAGGAGGACATTAACCACCTGATCAGAAGCATGCCTAGGCGCGTTGGAGAATGCGTAGCACATCAGGGTGCATCCACACATTATTAAAGGTCAAAGGGCTTTAAAGCAGTGCAATCATTTTGAAATTTCTATCATTTACTTATTATGCTTCATTAAGTACTTATACAAAATTTTATTAAAATAAAACCATTTAAACTGGGTGTTCGGATTTATATGTCACTTAGTATATAACTATTATTATTGTTATAGGTATCGAGCTACCATCTATTGAAGAGTTTTCGGTTGTTAAAGATTTCGTCACCATGGAGCAAAAAGAAAGTATATTCTCTAAACTTTACAAACATAGGAGAGCTTTTAGGGCAACGTATCAGCTCTTTGCAACAATTGCTACTTTCGGTTGAAGCACGGCACTTTGTGAATCTTCTTTTTCTTCGTTGACAGCAATCAATCGACCTCAAAGGCATTCAATGCAGCATCAACGAATGGCTGACCTTTCCTATTTAGCATTTGAACGAAGAAGAGCCGCTGTACTAGATTTGTTTCTTCGAAAATTTCATAGTTGTGCTAATAGAAACATTCAAATCAGGGTATATTTAAAAGTTTGTGTTTAGTTGTTATATTTTTTCGGGTTCACTGTATTGCTAGTTTATTTGATGAATTTAATAATAATAATAATAAAAACTGTTAAAATAAGTAGTGATTTTTTTATTACACTATCATATATAACGTGCAACGAAGTAAAAAGAAAAAAAAACAATTTAGATAATCAAAGCTTTATTTCAATAAATGTTCAAAAAGACCACCATTCTGACGGATACAAGTGCGGCATCCTTTTAATAAAGAAAAACGTATTTCCGCAAAATTTGTTGTCGCTTGAGTTTGATGAAACGCATTATCTATTCTTTCTTGTAACTGATCAACAGTATTGATTTGGTCAGCATACACTAGTTGTTTAAAAGCGCCCCACAAAAAGAAATCCAGGGGGTTTAAATCAGGAGACCTCGCAGGCCTATGTACGGGCCCGTTTCTGCCAATCCATCGATGTCTAAAATGATTATTTAACCATGCGGTTATGTCACGAAGAACATGCGGTGGGCCACCGTCGCGTCGTGCTGATACCACATTCGTACTATCGTTGCTAACGGAACATCATCTAACAAGTATGAGTTTGCATTTATACGTTGTGGCAATACGTGCATAAACAGTTGACCATTGGAAATGCCGCACCACACATTTCTAGAAAATCTGTGTTGAAACGAGTGGATTCTTACAGAACGGGGATTTTCTAACGACCGAATATGTTCGTTATGAGAATTAAAGGTTCCACTCCTCGTAAAAAGCGATTCATCTGACCAGAAAACCAAATCAATAAAATCTGCATTCTGATTATGCATTTGGACCTAACCACTAACAAAAATTTCGCCGTTGCACTTCGTCGCCGGGTTGCAGACATTGCACATTTTGCCGATGGTAAGGATTTAAAACTTCACCATTTAAAATTCTCCACGCAAGACTTTGGGAACAAGTACTAGGCCGCAATCCGCCTAGTACTTGTACTAGGATCATCCAACACCAAATTAATCACTTCCAGTTCCTCTTGAACAGTATGCCGGACACCATGGCCTCTAACTCCGGGAAGTCTGGCAATTCCATATTGCCGAAGTCTTAGAAATGAACGCGTAAGAACCTTTGGGGTAGGTTGGCGTCTGTTAGGAACACTACGCTGATACTCCCGAGAAGCCGCTAAAGCATTTCCATTACAGAATCTGTACACAAAAATAATATTGGCATTGCTAAATTCCATTTCACAACACTCAACAATTAAAAAAAAGAAACTTTTGACTTGACTTTTACCAAAAAAAATTATAGTAGTAATGATAACAACCGTATGGCACATAACTTTGACAAACTATCTCCCAAGAAACATCAAGTTGGTATCAAGGCCTCCTATTTTATTTTGAAACTAATTGTATTTCGGCTCTTCATGAATGCTCTACTTTGTTTTATTTTTATTTTTACGAAAACATTGCACTCTAGGAAAAAACACAAGAGTAATTATTTAGTATTTTTATTTTTAAACTTCAACACACTGTATGTTTTTAATGAAGCCCTCGAGGAAAAAATGTGACATAGAAGACCCCCCTTAAAATGCTGCCCTGTGTATGATGTTTCATTTTTTGTCACGACTTGTGAATCATCCAGTATACACTGTCATCTCGTTGGACGCGTCAAAATCTCTATCAAAAAAGAATTCGAGTTTTGGTTTTCGGTTCTCCTTGTTATAATTCTGTGAATTTAGTCTTATCATATTAGACGAAAATACCCCTGGTTTACGAATTAATTTATTGTAAAGTCTGGTTTTATTGATGCAGGTTGTGCATTTAAAACATGAACGCATAAAATGGGTACACCAATTTTTGTCGGAAAACTTTTTATTCGACAACAAACAATGAGAAAACCTGTTTTTTGGGATTCAATCTAAAGTGTTGGAAGGAGCAAAAAAACTTTTCAAATAAGGTTCTTAGCACACGTAAAAATATACCACTAATAGTAAAAAAGTTATAGCCGAAAACCGAGGCAAAAGTTTTGGCACTTGTTGCTAGCGCGACGACAATTTCACACAGCTACTTGAAATTCTTAGGCTTCATACAACTAATACCACAACAAAATTGGAGTCGATTTGTCAAGTTGTTTTTGAGAATTTCATATCAAATCTGTTATAAACAATTACAGTACTCTTGAAAACCATACAAGATACAGTGCTGAATCTTTAAAAGTTGTATTGGGGATTAATAACGAGCATTTTGCTCAATTTGTAAGACGGTCGATTTGCTACAATTGGTTGATATTTGTCTACTGTTTTTTCATTTTCTCGAGTTTATTTTCAAACATTCTGAACTCGCAGTCGTATTAATCGAACGAGATTTCGAAAACAGACGTATACTATATTGATACTTTTAGAAAAAAGTCTAGAAAAGACTGGATTACCTGACCTGCTCATTTGACAAAGTCGTGCAGTCTTCAGTATTGCAGCTATTTAGCACATGCTACATACTAACTAGTCTAAGACAGTTTGGAATATAATTGTATCTTCAGTTTGTGTGCTAACTTCATAAACAAATCAGTGCATTTCAATATGGAATATACTTTTTTAAACTTTAAGGCTCATCTGTGAAGGTGTAAAAATTTCAGCTTTAAATATTTATACACAAGAGTATGAAGAAATCTTGAACAAAAAATTGTTTTCTTCGTAACAAAAGGTGATAGACACATCTCTTTTGTTTTAAAATGGGTATAATAACGTATGTTTTTCGAATATCGTAGCGAATCTGTTCAGTTACTCACATATACGAAATGTTTGAATTTGTTTACAAGAAAAAAACGTAACCCTTCGTTTTTCGCATAAAAATAAAAATTATCTTTTGGAATGGTTTGTGATTTACGTCGGGAAGGTAAATTCGTGTATTTTGCTATAAAATGCCCTTTGAACGAACCCTGTATATTGGTCAGTAAAATAGTAGTGATGGCCGGAAGATAGGTGTTTTGGGATAAACAATTAGAAATTATCAAAAACTACTCGACCAATCGACTCCAATTTTGTTGTGCTTATTAAGAAGTATGACACCTGATTTGAAGAATTTCAAGTATCTGCGTGAAATTATCGTCGCCTTAGCAACAAGTGCCAAAACCTGCATTTTATCTCGGTTTTCGGCCATAACTTTTTTACTATTAGTCGAATCTTCTTACGTGTGGTCTCATTTTGTAGGTCTCATAAATACCTAAAAATCTTATTTGAAGAGGTTTCTGTTGCCGCAAACACTTTCAGTTGAATCCCAAGAAACACGTTTTCTCATTCTTTGTTGTCGAATAAAAAGTTTTCCCCCAAAAATTGGTGTAGCCATTTAATGCGATCATGTGTTAAATACCCCCTTGAACTACTTGCATCAATAAAACCCGACTTTACAATTATTTCGGGGAAATGTGCTAATATCATTAGACTAATTGGCGATTTTCGCTTGTGTGAGTTTTGCATCTGTCGAGTTTTATGTTAAAAAAATGACGATTGTCTCGCTAAAAGTAGACAACTACTATAACAGAAAGCCTAGCAACACATTGTCTGGGTGGTACCTGGCGCTGGAATGCGGTTCGCTAGACTGTCGTCAGTTCAGTTTTCTTTCCACTCATTTGCAGGATTACCACTGCCTATATTTCGTATACCTCAAACATCCAAGTCAGTTTCCTGGAATTTGGGGACAAAAAATTGCGGATTCTTACACACAAAATTATTTTAAGAAATTAAATAAGTTCATTTCAATAATTTGAGGCTGATATAGAGCAAGTTCCACTGTTACTTTTCTATTTTCTACCTTTAAGCATCTTGTATACTAATGTAGCAACAGCTAAATATTCATCTTACCCTAATGATACCCTATAAGCATAAGTTATAATAGGAAATCAACTAACACGAACTGATAAAGAACACACAAATTCTTGAAAGATTACCCACAATTTTTACATTTGTCCAAAGACTGTAACAGAAATTACCGCAACCACTGTGAACCACAATAGATAACACTCGCGTACTTCCCATCATATAACGCATTCCACTTGTCGAGCGCGTACCCGTTGAAAATTTCCTGGCACCTGTTCCTTTCTCCAGGAAACTTAAAAATAGCTCAGCTGGACAATAATACGGAGCCGGAGTTGGCATGGCTTTTCCCTTATCACAGACGCACTGGCCATGTCCTGCCCGTCGGATGCCGCCTCTCAGTCCCAACAGCAGTTCGTCCTACGATGGCACTACCACGAGCCGACGCTTCTCCACGGCTTGTCCTACTTCCTGGACCAGGACGTCCTCACCGACGTCACCATCTCTGTGGGTGCCCATCAGCTGAGGGCGCACAAGGTCATCCTCGCAATGTGCAGCGTCTATTTCCTTCAGATGTTCCAGGTGAGGTGAACATTCTTCTTACTTGCCTTTCGCGGTCGTCGTAACGCCATCGAAACTCGCTGTTATTTTTGCGCGGTATGCGCTGTATATTTTTAGGTTTTCTTACTAGACTAGCGCTATTTCGGAGCATTTGGCATTTGTACACCAGGTGTGTATATTTATCACTGTCTGGATTTTACGAGGCAAACTAACATACAAAAATGTTACAAATTGGTAGATACAGTATTTTGAAGTTTGTAAAATGTTATTGGAATTTATGTAAAATATATGTACGTGTCATTTGTGTCTGAGATGTGTCACTAAGATCTTGGTCATTACAGATGTTCTCGTAGCGACTCTTGATATAATAACAAATTGACTTCGCATGTTGTTTAACGTCGCATGTCCCTT
This sequence comes from Acanthoscelides obtectus, assembly GCA_963669975.1. NCBI lineage: Eukaryota > Metazoa > Arthropoda > Insecta > Coleoptera > Chrysomelidae > Acanthoscelides > Acanthoscelides obtectus. The sequence continues at coordinate 44,644,542 of CAVLJG010000005.1, forward strand.
TTTTCAACAGCCTGTTCGGAAGAGTATTCTTAATATTTTTCGTCTGATTGATTCATGGTGAGTATACAGATGACTGAAAAACAATGTTATGTTTCATTTTTGCCAAAAAATGCATTTTTTCTTCAGTTGTAACTTGTTAACGACGGGTACCTGGGAAAACGGCGTTAATCTATTATTTGGCTAAATTGAGCTTTCAGTTTATTTTGGTGGCATTTTCCTGATGCTATCTTGTAATCAGCTTCTTAAATTGTAAAAAGGGCGTAGGGAAGAATGGCATGAGTCCCTGCGGGTGTATGGAAAAACGGCATCAGCCCATATGGAAACAGGAAGACAAAGAGACGTAATGAAAACGTTGCGCGCCACTACCCACGAACTTGGATCTGATTGTTTTTGTGAACGTTTTCGCTGTTTTACTACTGTTCCTGAACCTGAACTCTGTAGACATCTTCGTGAATTTAATGAACTAGGAAAAATGCAGAGTCAAGACTTAATAATGCTTCGTTTCGTTATCGTGTCTGAGTTCGGTACATAAGAGACTCATTAGTTGCAACTGGGAAATCGCCCATCGACATGCGTGGAAACACAGCACACGACTTCACAAACTTTCAGAAAATACAAAACAGAAAGTGACCGAGTTTATTAAGAGCCTCAAATGCCACAAATCTCATTATTCTTTGGCAGATTCGCAAAAAGTTTACCTACCTGAAAATCTAAATATCGCAAAATTACACAAAATTGGCAAAGTTGAAAATAAGATTTCCTACGAATCCTTCCGAGAAATCTTTGAAAACAACTTCAATATATCGTTCGGTTATCCACGAAAAGATACTTGTAGTACGTGTGATTCCTTAAAAGCTGATATATCTCCACTACCTTAAATTCCCACACGGAACAAACTAGAAGGTTGTAGAAGTAATAATTTGGAGAAAAAGACACTTGAGAAGACACATACATCAAACAAGGAGTGAGCGATTTTACAGTCTAAAGAGAACTTACCGCAAACGTGTCTCGAAGTTCCCCGCTATCGAAAGTATCACGATGGATTACCAAAAAAACTTGCCCTGTCCAAATATTACCACAAATGATGTTTACTATAAGCGGCAACTAAATTTCATCAGTTTTAACATCCATAATCTGTCAAACTCAAATTCTTTCATACCTACGATGAATCTATTGCTAACAAAGGAGCTGACGATGTCTGTTCTATACTGTATCAATTTTTTTATAACATCCTGCCTATGGAAGTAAAAGAACTGGCCATTTTCTGTGACTCCTGTGCAGGCTGCAGGGCAAAATAAAAACTTTACAGTTATTCGGTTTTTGCATTACTTGGTTACCAAGAAAAATCTTTTTACTACTGTGAAAGTAATATTCCCGATCAGGGGACATTCATACCTCGAGTGTGATAGAGATATGAGTCTCGTGAACCAAAGAGCATACACTGAGGTACCGGATGACTGGAGAGATGAATTGAAAAATTGCCGTGTGAAACCTACACCATTTGAAGTCAATGATTGTGGCAAAAATTTTGATTTTCAAGATTGGAGGAAGACATTTTGAACAATTGTTGTGATGATATCATGTACAAAAGGCAAAAATTAAATGCATTAAATCCTATTTAGGCAATTCATCGTCTTTCTAAATTTTAACACGTCTTAGGGCCGTAGTGACACTTTTCCGGATATGTGCCCCTATACTCAAATTTTTTCTACTGTTACACTGAATAATCCCTACAAGTTTGATCCCATAGTTCTGAAACACCCTGTATTTGTTAGCAAGTTACGGTTTGAAGAAAAAATGCACAAAAACTGCATTTTGTACAAAACAATTTATAATATTGTTTTTTGATCATTTCTATACACATCAGGAAAAGGATTTATAATACGGCCGGAAACAGGCACTTCAAAAAAAAAAAAAGTGAAAACAGGCATGTGCGACCTTCCTCTCACCTGGAGTATCTATATTACCTTTTGCTTCCTAAGCCACTGGGCAAGGAAGCATTGTAATCGCGGAAAATGAGATATTGTTTTTTGGATGTTATATATGACATGTACGAGTACATCACGAAAAATCACGTGACCAGGCTGTAAATTGGAAAGTGCTGCTTGAATTTGGACGGGAATTTTACATAAGGTTACTAATACGCTACGGACTAAGCTTTATAGTTTTTGAAATTGGTAAGAGAGTAAAAATCGCTCAAACTTCGTTTTTTGGTCTCGATCATTTTTTAAACATTTTTAGCGCAAAAAATTGGTGGGCGGCTGGGTCAGGGTGTATAGCTTTATTTATGAATGTCTAACCCCAGCAATTCTACGCGCCTATTAGGCATATTTAACACGTATGTTACCCTATACAGTGTGTCCCAGATTCGCTTCTCTATACAGGGATCTCTGCTGCTGTTATACCTAAAGCAAAGATTAAATGGGGACAGTTTTAGAGGAAACTTAGTGCATTCGATAGCCAGCTTCAGATTTACGATCGGTCAATTGGTTCTGAAAATATCAGCTAAAAACTGAAAATTGTCGAATTTGTTTTTTGCCAGTAAATCCAAAACGGTTAATTTGACAGCTGTCAAAATTCGGATAGTTTTTTAAGAAAAATAAGATGGCACATATGACATGTCTCAATCGTCTTTTGTTTTCCAGCAACCCGCCTCAAGTTTCATTTTTCTTATGGCCGCCATATTGAATTCTATTATTCCAAGGAGGCCATGACTTATTTGTCAGAAAATAACATTAATGAGTAATGAGTAATTATGTAAGTGGGTATTAATTTACAGATTTGCAAAAGAACGTCCATTTGAATCCAGACATTTTTGACAATTGTTTTTCGTACAATCTTAGCTAGTGTATTTCTGTTGATATTTCTAACTGTGCTCAAAATTCTTTGTCTCAGGATTTCTAAGGTCGCGGGAGGATCAAATTCATAGTCCTCATTCTTTGAATGACCCCAGAGGTAGAAATACAAGGGTGAAAGGTCAGGGGATCTAGGAGGCCAAGATATTGAACCATTTAATGAAATTATTCTTTCATCAAACTGCTCTCTTAAAAAGTTCCTAACTTGAATGGTGCTGTGAGCCGGACATCCATCCTGTTGAAACCAGGTTCTTCTAAACTCATCGTTGGTCGTAAAGCCGGCACAACCTGGTTTCGACAAAGGTCTAGGTACCTCTGTCCGTTTAGGCTGTAGTTAAACAAAAATGGTCCTATAAGTCGATTTCCTGAAATGATTAATACCTACCACAAATAGGTGCCCAATTAAAAAAGGTAAGTTAAATTAAATTACCAATGACCCCACACCAAACGTTAGTTCCAAATCTGGTCTGTAGACGTCTCTCTGACACTTTGAAAGGGTTTTCCACAGCCCAATGAAGAGTGTTCTGCTTATTAAAAACCCCACAATTCTTAAACCTACTCTCGTCGGGCTACAAGACATGATTTACAATATCGAGATTTTTATTAGACTTCCTAGTATACCACTCTCAGAAGCGCCTTGTCCTTGAAAAATCAGTTCCCTCAAGTCCTTGAACTATGGTAGGTTAATATGTATGGTAGTTATTCTTATTTAACGCTCTCTGTACTGTTGATTTTGTTACACAAAGATTTCTCGTTCTATAGTTCTTACTGATGCACTAAGGATTTCGTTGACAGCTTGTAAAATTTTTCTGTCGCGATTTTCATTTTCAATATTGTATCCGCTTCTAGGTTTATTTAATTAACTACTATTTTTCAAAATTAGGTTTCATGAGGCTGCCGTCGTTCGGGGTACATCTCCAAGTACCTTGCTGAAGTAATGACGGGGCTTCTGTGTGACTGCAAGTACAGAGCTGACATTTGAGTAGGGAATACCGGCCACTTTCAACATGTTTTGACAATTTTTTTGTCAGATTAATGATTTTGATAAGAGAACACGTACCTACTACTTATTAAAACACAGTTTTAATACTGTGACTTATTTAAGTCTAAGTCAGAGCCTCCTTAGATGAAAAAAATCCGTTACTTATTAATTTTATTTTCTGACAAATAAATCATGGCCTCCTTAGAAAAAAAATGCATGCATAACATTACGTGTGACGATATTTCGATGATACTCCAATCTTTTATGCACTTGTGAGACATCACTAGGCTGGAAATTTTACGCTCTTTTCAAAAATCGAAAAATCCAATATGGCAGCCATAAAAGAAATGAAAGTTGAGGCAGGTTGCGGGAAAACAAAAGACGATTGAGACATGTCATACACGCTGCAAGGGTTTCGATAGGCGACCAAAAGTAAACCTGCCAGAACGAAAGAAAGTTGATTCAGGTCATGCGTATTCAAATCCCATGATTTCAATTTTTTCCAAACCAACAATGATTTTTTCACTGCCAGTGCACAAGGATTTTCATAGCCGGCAAACAATAAAGATACCTGAGCATATAAAATTTGACTCAGATGCATATTCAAAGTCCATTTGTCCAGAATTGCGTGGAAAGTACAGAGTCACCCTACTTGACACCATTGTTTCTTCTCACGAAGAATTGTGTCAAGTAAAATAACCCTCATTAACTCGCATTACTGAAAACTTATTTCAAGAAAAGTCAACTACACATACTATTATTTTGCGATTAAATACAATAAGTTTAAGAGTTTGGATATTCACTCATTCACAAATGCTGGCTTTTCAGAGTAGCCTAAAAACTAGCAAAATCGTTGGGCGAAATTGTAAGGGGACAAAATATTCGGTTAAAATGTGTCAAAAAGGGATGCTCTCTCTACATTCTGCAAGATTATGGGTCTTGTCAGGAAAGAAAAGTTCCGCATCTATTATTTATTAGTGAAAAATAGGCATTTTCACCAAATATTTGGTCCTCTTACAATTCTGAATATACCTACATGTTACGTATCTATCACTTTCACCAGATTACCTGGATTATAGGTGGGAGATATAATCTGGTAAATGTTGTTTTTAAGAACTGACAAACCAGTTGAAACACTAGTAAAGTTTTTTATGCTATTGAACAGATCATGAGAAATGTATTTTGCATTACTATAAATTCCTGGACCTGTCAAGATTTACATTTTTCTAATATAACATCTGAAACTTATCCTGTTGTTTTCATGTCGATAATGCCCCATGTTTGTCTGGCCAATCAAACCACAAGTGTTTTGATACTTTTTTGTCAATTGTACTGAAGAAGGTCAATATGGGACCGAAACGTATACAATAAAGGAGAATTTTAAACACATGTGGTTTGATTGTCCAGACAAACATAGGGGGTTATTTACATTTTTCTTTCTTGCAGGAGTTGAAATCCACGCATCCAGTGGTGGTTCTGCATAATGTGAGTTTTGATGAAGTGAAGGCAATATTGTCCTTCATGTACAGAGGCCAGTGCGTTGTTTCGCAAGAACAACTTCCGAGTTTACTGTCTGTTGCCAAATTACTCAAAGTTCAAGGGCTGTGTGATATGAAAGTAAGTTAAGTATGATGTGGATCAAATTTGGCTGACGTTGTAATATGTACGAGAGAGAAGTGCGAGAAGCATGCAATATGTATGTTAGAAAGAGTGCTAGGCAAAGAGGTTCTTCTATCTTTTTCTAACACATGTATTGCACGCTTCCCGCGCTTCTCTCTCGTACGCATTACGACGTCAGTGCTATATGTATTTCACTGTATACATATACCATCGTGATACCATCAGAAATTGTCTTCCCAAACCAAGTGTTGCAAACAAGGTTATAACACTGGTCATAAATGGTTCCAACTTCCCTCTAGATCTAGATCAATGGACAAGACAGCTTATCGAGATTCTTAGATTGAAAAGATGTGACAATCCCATAGTTTTTTTTTATTTGAACACACACTATTTTTCACGAGAATCCATTACATATATATATATATATATATATATACCGGGTGTCTCGGAAAAGTGTTATCGAATGAAGTTGATTTTTTTTTAAATGTGAAAATGATAGTCCCTTCTTTTCTGATTCCAAGTTTGTATGGTTTGAAAAACTCATTTCTATTACTGTAGTCAAAAACTTGAAGTGTGTGTGTGTCATTCAATCTTATGTATCCGGCGGCCCTATGCCAGATTGCATTTGCGGCTAGATGCAAACTGTTCGATCGAACTCCGATGGGTAAATGACGAACAAACTTTTTGTTTTTGGCCAAACTGATCAAACTAAATGATAATAAATCCTATGTATTTCGTATCAGGAAAAATAAGACAGACTCTCATTTTCAATGAAAATTATACAGGGAGTTCCACTTAAAAAAATACAACCTTATTCGATAGCACTTTTCTGAGACACTGTACAAAAAAAATATTACATGAAAAACTTCATATTAGACCCTATAATTTCTATATAAAACTTTTTCTTGGGAAGGTCATATAAAAAGGTTATATGGTGGGGGGTCAATTTACACCGGCACGGGTATCACGTATCTTGGAAAGTGACAATTTGTCGGTATTTTATGACATTTCGTAGGTTTTTTGTGACATAACGTAGGTTTTTCTACAAGATGTTAACTTAGCTCAAACTGTTGTAGACTTGTTTTGAACTCGTTTTGTAGCCGTACATGTTGCTAAAGCGTTAGCGAACAGCGATCATAGCGAGCAATCGTGGAATGAACTATTTGCATACTAAAAACTACCTAGTCTGCAAGATAACATTTCGTCGTTTTTTTTTTGATGTTTTTAGCTGTTTTACATAATACCCCTGCCAGACGCCCTGTACTTTTCTAAATGAATGCGTTGAATTCAAGGGCGGATTCAGGAATTCGTTTAGGGGGGGGGGCGCAAACGATATTTGGGGCTGGTCATTTTTTAACCTCAGTGGAACTTCTAGAATTTATCCTATTATTGCTCCTTAAATCCATTGTGTTCTATCTGTTCAAGGCCAGCTTAAAAAAAACATGGAAATTACTCAGAAATCCTCAGAAAGCCAATATTTTATTATATGAGAACAAAATAAGTACGTGGCATTTATAATTAACTTGTGTAATAATATTAAAGTTTCAAACATAAAAAACTTCATTGCTCTGTTAACCGACAAAAAATAAAACGTTTTGAGGGACCCCGAGACATATTCCAGTTCATTCCACACAAAACAATGTCTTTGATTGCGAAAACGAACATGAGACCAAAAAATTCACATTATCGTATGGACGCTAAACAAGACAAAGAAGGATGTCTGTAGATCATCTATACGTAGATCGTGTCTTGAGACCGTCTCCAGACTGCCTATAGACAAATTACGCAATGTAATAAGCTTAAGGATTAAGACTCTGAACTGCCATTAAACAAATCAAGTAAATGGTGCAAATACTGACACAATCAAGCACTTCTATTATATCAGCAGTATGAGGCAAGTATTCCTCCATTCCGACGTGGATAATTTCGGTTATCGAAGAACAGACAGCCGACGTATCCACGTCAGTGAAACAGACATTTCTCCAAGGAAAGGTAGAGAAGAAGTCTCTGAGTCCCTCCCAGTCGGCATGTCCGTAATCCCAAATTTTGGGGCCTGTGCGAGTTTCTGCTGAAATAGCGGGTTCTGACCGAAACCTAATATCCACAACACAGTGGTATGAGTTACCCAAGGGAGACAGGACACACCCTGGGAAAAGCTATAAAGGGTGGTACCGCCTCGGTCGACTGATCCTTGTCTACCACCTTTTTTTGCGTGTTAGTGATATTAAATAGACCTAAAGTGGCCCGTTGGCGGACTTGTACCGCCACCCGGCAATCGGTACTACCGGTGTGAGGTTAGCAGCCAAATTTCAGCAGACAATTTCCCGAAGTTACCCGAACGAACAGTGGCATCGGTCAGAAGGAATAATATGCTCTTATAACACTAGTTAGGGACACAATTATGGCCAGAATAAAGTAGCTGAGAGAACCTTTAGGGGTAGCAGCCAAAAACAAGATAAACAAAAAATCGATTTCAACCCTTCGGGAATAGGTGACCTCGATGAAAAGTATCTAGAAAAATTATTCATATATTACGACAATTTATAGGATATATCAAATTTACTGAGCGAACTTCTAAAGGGGTAGCAGCCAAAAACCAGATGTTAAAAAAATCGATTTCAGCCCTTAGGGAATAGGTGTCCTCGATGAAAAGTATCTCGAAAAATTATTCATGCATTAAGACAATTTATGGGCCAGATCAAATTTACTGAGCGAACTTCTAAATGGGTAGCAGCCAAAAAACAGATATTAGAAAAATCGATTTCAGCCCTTAGGGAATATCTCAATAAAAAGTATCTCGAAAAATTATTCATATATTAAGACAATTTATGGGCTAAATCAAATTTACTGAGCGAACTTCTAAATGGGTAGCAGCCAAAAACCAGATATTAAAAAATTCGACTATCTCGAAATTTTTCTAGATACCTTTCATCGAGGACACCTATTCCCGAAGGGCTGAAATCGATTTATTTAATATCTGGTTTTTGGCTGCTACCCCTTTAGAAGTTCACTCAGTAAATTTGATCTGGCCCATAAATTGTCTTAATATATGAAAATTTTTTCGAGATACTTTTCATCGAGGACACCTATTCCCTAAGGTCTGAAATCGATTTTTGTAATATCTGATTTTTGGCTGCTACCCATTTAGAAATTCGCTCAGTAAATTTGATCTGGCCCATAAATTGTCTTAATGTATGAATAATATTTCGAGATACTTTTCATCAAGGACACCTATTCCCTAAGGGCTGAAATCTATTTTTTAAATATCTGGTTTTTGGCTGCTACCCATTTAGAAGTTCGCTCAGTAAATTTGGTCTGGCCTATGAATTGTCTTAATATATGAATAATTTTTCGAGATAATTTTTATCGAGGACACCTCCCCCCCCTCTAAATCCGCCAGTGGTTGAATCTATAGATTACAAAAAAACAACCCAAATACGACTCTGTCTACCGTCGTTGGCGGATCCCTCACTTCTCGATATGGGGAATTTTGAAATGCTACTAGACAATCAACTGTTATTTGGTGTCAGACTGTCACGGTTTACGTAATGGATGCTCATGAAAAATAGTTGTATGGTAGATAATGGCTATAAAATCATCGATTAGATAATCATTTGATTATCATGAAGCATGTGCTTTATAATTTATAATATCGTGAGATTCTATCACTCTACCGTTCGCATACTTTTACGAATATAACAAGATCGAACAAAAATGTCAGCTATATCGATAAATCGGTTAGATCATCTCGTGTTGACAGTTAAAAACATCCAGTTAACATGTGATTTCTACTCCAGAGTATTGGGCATGCAGTTGGTTGAATTCAAGGGGCGCAAGGCACTGAAATTTGGCCAGCAGAAAATTAACTTGCATGAATTTGGACACGAATTTGAACCTAAAGCTTCAAAACCGACACCTGGTTCCGGTGATATTTGTCTGATAGCTGATACCCCTCTTGACGTAGTGCAAAAAATATTTGAGAGAGAGGGTGTCGTGATTGAAGAAGGCCCTGTCGAGAGGACCGGGGCAGAAGGACCTATTTTGTCGGTTTATTTTAGGGACCCAGATAATAATCTTATCGAAGTTTCCAACTATATAAACAAATGATAGGAATATAATAATTGTTTTATTAAATATTCTAGCATTGGGAGAACTTTTTTTATTTTCAAATAGTCTGTAATAATCCTATGAATATTTATAGTCTAAAAGACCCCAGTACTTATGTTCTGATTGCAATTCTATATTTTAGAGCAGTGGTTCTCAAACTTATTTCATCTACACACACACTATAAGAAACAATTATTCTCTATCGCCCCCCGAAATTACCTTTAAATATAGAGCCACAGATGATTAGCTCCACTAAATATACCTAGTGTGTCAAATATCAAATTGGCCATTACCCAGTAAACATGAAAAGGTATATTCACATTCTTGGAATGTACGTTTTAGATCTTAATAAAGCATGTTCTCATAGCTTCACACCCCTTTAAAGCATATTCTCCAGACGAACGTTCTAAGAATATGCGATTTAAGAGCATTTGGAACGAAATGCCAGCCATCAGTTGCTTCTTTGACGGACCACTGGATATCCGTTGCGTATGTTAAATACATAACATCAGTATTGTACAATTCAGATTTTTGGATACAGGCGGACATCTGAATATCCATTGGATGTATCTGTACACCCAGTAAATATCTTGTATATCCACCATGTAAAGACAACCATTTGATGTATGCATTTTCTCTGAGAAGACTGATGCGAATATGAGAATATAATATTAATAATATACAGGGTGTCCCGAAATTGAATGATACTCCTGCAACTGTAGATAGGTAACGTCATGGCCTACTAGATGGTAAAATGTTGTTTTATTAAAATTCTTACAGTTTTAGTGATTTTCAGCATTCAATTTAACAAAAAACTGACTTACATCAGTTAATACCTTGCAATTTCTACAAATATAATTTTTTTGAACCAGCTTTGTTTTAGAATACTCAGAATTAAGCATTTTATCTCGATCATCATTAGTTTTCCTTGAGGTGGCGCAAAACCCACATAAAAGTCATGCCAAAGTCTAATTTTTTATTAAATAGACCACTTCAGCTAAAAATGCAACATTCATATAGGTGGATCAGGCTGCGCGGCTTTATTCCATTGCCACCAAGATTGTTGGACCAAAATCCACTAAATTTTGTATTAGGGTTGCTTTAGAGAATAAGTATACCAAGCTATGCTGGTCACACTAACAGGATTGTGTTCCAAAATTGAGCCATTCAAGCGGTTATTTTTTGTACATTAAAAAATGTTTTATGACAAAATGTAGGTCATGCATAACAGTCAACTACATTGATATCTTCAATGTAAATTTACATTTAACATCAATCCTGTCCATTTTTTTGTATCCAATCCATATATTCTTATTTTCTGATATATACGAAAACTGACCCTCCTCCATTATAATTGCAATAAAACGAAAAAAAACAGCAGATATAACAATAATACCATTCAAAAATTGCCAAAAATTGGTTAAATTTTAAGGAGAGAAAGGGAAAATCAAAAAGGGAGTGAAGAGGAAAAGAAGTTAATCACTTAGGCTAGGAGGCAATTTTGCTGTTTATTTTGGTGTGACCTAAAAGGCTTATTTTCACCACTGTTCGCTTTTCTAAAGCTTTGTGTACCATCATTTCAGGAAAAAAATGTATAATTGCTGCTTTTTCAGGTACCTGAAAAACAAGTACAAACCTCTTTGGCACCAGATAGAGACGAATGTGTCCAAGAACGGGGCACAGGCAGATGCGACACGCTGACGAACGAACAAATATGTGATACCTACGAAAATGCTCTTTACAAAACCTACGTTAGTAGGCAAGAACAACCTGAAAGTATTAATTTGAAAAGACAAACCAATGAAGATATGCATGCCGTACAAGATTTAAGTAAAGATAGCCAAGTTACCGCGGCTTACAACAGGAGCCACAGTTTACCACATCAAATGGATGATAATAAGACTGTACCAGGTAGGAAACTCTATGAAGTATCCACAGTTAATTCATATTTTTGAGTTGTGGCCAATACTGGATATTTAAAAGATTGACCCACACTCACTGATAAGATCTCGAAAATGATCAGCTATATATGTAAGTCGGTTAAATTAGAGCAGTCAGGCATTTACGTTACAAAACAACTGCAGAAAGCTTTGAAGTTCAGAGTATTTTCAAGAATAAACAATCGTTTTTGATTGGTAGCTTGACTAAACTTATGAAAAATTCCATTGGAACTATTTCAAACTCTTGAATCTAAAGTGTATCTAACGAAGCTACAAAGTAATCGTAAACAGTGGTTGATTCGTGATCAACGCGTGATCGGTAGCCATGGCGTTCTGTCGGCCTCTTCCTGATTGGCTTGTAGCGACGAGCCTCCAGACAAAGTCGCACGGTTGCCACGCTCGGCGAGTTTTCGCCAGAGTGGTTGATCACATTCGCATGGATCACAAATCAATCTGTTGGTGCAATACGTGCAATAACTGTTGTAAAGGACATTATATAACAATTAATGGCATCACAAAGGTATATTCCAATTTGCTCTGCAGCAAATTATGAACGGCATATACGGAGATGCGAAAACAAGCTAAAAAGGTGAAGAAAATTTTTGTGCAATCTTTATAGTTAAATTTTTCCTAAGAGATAGCATCAGTGAGGGAATTTTTTTCTATTGTCTTATTTTTCACATTAATGCGATGTCGAGGTATGTGGCCCTATCGCAATTGAAAATAAGGTTTCGATAATCCTTCCATAAAGTTTCGATGAGTACATCTGAAATAACCTTGAGATATTCTTCAGGGAAATACAAAAATCTCCTTTTGTGTTTTTTTTGTGCAGATTTATCTATTAAAATCCTATCCGCAATCTATTTTCCGTGTACACACCTTCAACCGAATGTATGCCATATATGATATTACCGTTTCCAACTTTCACCAAGGTTAATAGGAACCATAACAGCTCCCTACCCTTCCCCCCTATAAGAATATCGATTTGTAGCCTCACATTTCAAGGTTAGACTTCTTGTAATGTTTATGTTCAACATTCGGCGATTTCTGACAATTTTCCCAATAAAACATGATCATTGTGACATTAAGCCTGGCAACGCTGCATAGTAGAGGGAACTCTCAGCGTCACGTTGATGGTTCGTCACCACGCACAGGATTGTAATCAGTTACGGATACCCGTTTATGAGCGCGAACGTTTTATGCACGTCTTGACTTGATTTTTCTTGCGGAAATTTAATATTAGTCTAAAATGTCTGACACAGATACAGCTGATGAAGTGGTTGAAATCAGCTTAACGCCACCCAGCAAAAGGGCTAAAAAGCTTCATCTTAGCGCAGGTGAAAAACAAATTATTCTAAATATCTACAAGAACCAGATGCAAGAGAATAGTGGATTGGCTATAGAAAATATCGTATGTAAGGTTGCTGAAATTTCTGGAGTAGGTCGATCAAGTGTTTGACGAAGTTGTTGAAAGGTTTTTTGTTTCTGATCATATTTGGGCGTAATCAATAAATTTTTCTTGAAGGGGTCAGAGGTCAATGCATCGTTTTACGGCTGGAGGGTCAAAACATTTAAAATTAGTCATGTTTCATGTTTTGCTAATAACTCTTAGAATTAATATTACTGAGTCAATCTACGTGACTTTATTGCTTGACAGTCAAAGTAGTTGAGAATCTTCTCAGTTACAATACAATCTATTCGGGCATTTGAGGTCCTGCGTTTTATAAGCTTTTATTTAACTTGACCTGTTTGCTAGAATGTTAGTAGTATGTGTGGGCAAACCTTGGAACTGAATTTAGACCCAGTTAACATTAACCAATTTAGCTGGAATTTTATGTACACGTGACAATACAAAATGAATTAACTGCCGCTATTTTAATTCCAATATGGCGGATGCTACAAAATGGCGATTCATCACTTCCATAATAACTCCTATGGTATGGGTATCAAATAAAATAGCTTGATGAGAAAAACACAAGCAAAGTGATGTTATTCCAAATCCAATATGACCTCCGCCGCATAATAGCGATTTACATATTGCATCGTCACTCCTCGACATGGGTATCAAATAAAAGGGATTGATGAGAGAAACGCAATAAGCAAAGCAAAGTCATTCTAAATCTAATATGGCCACCGCCTTAAGATGGCGTTTATCATAGCTACCCCTATGATATAGGTATCAAATTGAAGGGCTTTATGAGAGAAACAGAACAGGGCAATGCGATATCATTCTAAATCCAATATGGCGGCCGCGTTTTATAATTTCCATGGTCACCGCTTTGATATGGGTATCAAATGAAAGGGCTTTCTGATAGAAACATGATAAGCAAATAACGTTATTCTAAATTCCATGTGGTGATCGCCACAAAATGTCGACTTATCATTATATGATTTATATCTAACGAAATTCTATAATACAAATAAAGTAAGAAGTTCTATGGAGTCCTGTTAATAAGATACATTAGAGTTATATAGAAATAACCATACTAGTTATTTGACATCATAAATACTGAAAAGCAAGAAATAATATAAACTGAATATTTAAAAATGTTTTAACATTGAAAATATTATGATTATGAAGCTCCGATACCTCAAGTTTTCAAATAAAAGCGTGTTACGTTTTGACAGCTGGATGGGAAAAGGATTTAACACTCTTTTATTTGGAAGCTTGAGGTGAAGGGGCTTTATTATAGTTTAAATAGTTCGAATCGGAAATTTTAAATGTTTAGTTCATGCTACAGCTAAGTAAAAGGTTGTTTTGTACCTTTAATACCTTTAATGTATATGTTGATTTGACTAGATGACTTCAATATTAGCACTTTTCCAGCGATAAATGACCCTCCAACCCCTATAAAATCAGACGAAGACTGCTGCCCACCATTCCCGCCATACCCTGCTATGGCTCCAGGTCGAAGGCAGCTACCTCTAATGACACCTCGCGAATCCTCAGAGACCTGCAAGTGTTTCTTGTGCGGAAAATACCTCAGCAATCAGTACAATTTGCGGGTGCATATGGAGACACATGAAGAAGCTTACCACGCCTGTCAGTCTTGTCCACACGTGTCCCGAAGTAGGGACGCGCTTAGGAAACATGTGTCGTATCGACATCCTGAAGAGTATCATAATCGAAAACGCAAAAAAACATCTGATAGCTAAAACTTGTATTAGGATTAATTAATTAAACATTGTAATGATTTTACAATATATGGGTTTTAATTCCCAAGTGTCCTGAAAATAGGGGTATGTTGAATTTTACTTTGCATTCTTTTGTGGGTGATAGACTGCAACTATATATTGGTGTTGATAGGTTTCAATCATGTTTTATGATCTTTAGTCATGAACATTCATGCTGCTATTTTTATATGGATGATTTATGGTGATACTTTCTTACTATCAAAAGAATACTAAAAAATGCCAAAATATTTCTAAAACTCCTAATCATTGTGAGGTTTGTAAGTTTGTTATTGTTATAGAGTATCAGTTAAGAACCTGGAACTCACATTTCTAGTCACTTCACGAGCCGTTATTGTTTTTTAGTATGTTATTACTGGGTGTTAACATTTCTATTGTATATATTTTCTCTCATGAACCTACTGACGAGGCCACTGCTAGTCTTCCAAGAAATACTATATTGTTAGAGTATGATATGAAGCTGAAAATTTGGATACATTTTTACATTTTAAATATTGTGTATATATATATTTTTATTTTTTTTTATTCAAAGTCTCGTATAAAACAGCCACATAATTACACAGGTTAAATTTAAATATATTTTAATGAATATTCATATTTCAAAAGGAACCTAGATTCATAAACGATAAGCAAATTCCATACAAAAATGTTTTGCTAACTGCTGATATTGAGATAAGAAACATAATAATTTTGTTTGCTGTTGTGGTTGAGTGCTACTACAAATAATTCTCTTTTACAAATATTGTACCCTGTATCAGGGTGATATGATAAAATAGCACAAATCATGTATGTATATGTTGGTGATCGCAAGTTTTTTGTATGGTAACAAATATTATTGCAGAAATGCAGTTTCGAGAGCTGTATGGTAATTTTCATGATGCTGGGAAATATCAGAAATCAGACTAAAGATATAAAAAAGACTTTAATGGAAATAGTTGCATTTCTGATATATTTAAATTATATGGTCATGCGAGGTTAAAGATAACGATACTGCTGTAAAAGAAAAAACAGACTTTTACACAAATTAGCAAACTGTTTTATATGTAAATACAAAATAGCAATACTTTCTCAATACTTGATTAACAAATATCCAAACACTAAACTGGCATTGTACTGCTAACAGATCTGCTAAACATTTTTGAAAAAAATGAAATACCAGCTGTTCCTCCTGGTATACTGGCTATCACTGTCCATAGCAAACTTATTATCTGTGCTATAGCAAATAATACTGTGAAGGGAGTACTTTGAAGATGAAGAGCACAGTACAAAGTTGCAAATAGGGTGCCTGCATAGGTTACAGTTAGTAGTAATCTTTCTTTGGCAAACATGTGTTTCAGAAATGCCATAGGTCCCCATAAGAAGAGGAAACTGGAAATAAAATCTATTTGTAGTCCTAGACTTATCCTTCAATATTTGATTAGCATCTTGTGATAAACAGTGACATGCTCATGGCTCAATAAAACTGTGATGCAAACTAACATTATGTACTTTATGAATAAATGTGTAAATGTTTTCTTTAGGAAACCGATTTTTCCCCATCAATTTGTATGGTATGCATAACTTTTCCAGAAAAGGTTGGCTGTGCCTAAGCACTAAAATATGTATTTGCTTAAATCAGTTACCTCATAATGAAGAATGTGCTGCCCAATGTAAAAAGTAATGCAAACTTTCTAGCCTTAAATAGTAGCATGGGTATGTACATTAGGGAAATGGAGAAACATAGTATTCCCATTGCTACACAGATGCCAAACATTGCTATCCTTTGGAACCTCGACTGTAAATACCAAAAACATTTTTTCATCTTATGGATGTTATAGACAATTAATGGCTCACCAAACTAGGGCAACATTCCCTTTTTGTTTCCCTAAACCATGTTTCTTCTTCCTCGGGTTGCTCTTTTTTAAACCAACCTGTAATATTTGGCTTTTGCAGTTGAGGCATCTGTATTTTAAACGACTTTTTTTGATCACTCTGGAGAAGTAAATACTCATCGAGGTCTTTCTTTAAATCCGTCATTCTGAGTCTTTAATGTCCAATTATATTAAATGTTATAGTTTTAGAAGCTTTTTACATTTTTTCTTGTTTTGAAGTCAGGTTTCAGGTTATGTTGTTGTTTTCGATGACGTCGTGACGGTGACGTCAAGAAGTCAGATAAGTCTGCATCAGTGTTGCCAATTATATAGGGTCTTTTTTTTAGAGGCGGAGAACTTTGAATTGAAATAAAACACAAAATATTTTATTGATATTAACGAATTTGCTTTTATATTGAAGATAATTTTTTGGCATTAACATTTAAATATGATTTCGGGCATGTGACCCCCACGACTTGCGCGTACATGGCGTAATCTAGAGGTCCAATTTTCACACGCTCTTTCCAGTACTGCAGGCTGTATTTCGGCAATCACGCGCCGAATGTTGGCTTCCAAGTGCTCAAGTGTTTCGGGTTTATCAGCGTAGACATGCGACTTAACATAGCCCCAAAGAAAATAATCTAATGGCGTCAAGTCGCACGAACGAGGTGGCCAGTTTACAGGTCCATTTCTGGAAATGATTCGTTGCTCGAATGTCTCTTGCAGTAAATTAATTGTTTGGTGCGCTGTATGGCATGTGGCACCGTCCTGCTGAAACCACATTTCTGCAATGCCTGCAACACCTTCCAAGTGAGGCACAAAAAAGTTAGTAATCATGTTTCTGTATCGCTCACCGTTTACTGTAACGTTCTGACCATCAGCATTTCTGAAGACATAAGGACCAATGATTCCACCGGCCCATAAAGCGCACCAAACGGTTAGTTTTGCTGGATGTAAAGGTGTTTCGACAATAGCTCGTGGATTCTCATCACCCCAAATTCGGCAATTTTGTTTGTTTACATAGCCATTTAACCAAAAGTGTGCTTCATCACTAAACAAAATTTTCATATGAAATCTTGGATCAACAGCAATCTTTCCTTCCGCCCATTCAGCTAATGTACGGCGCAATAGATGATCCCGGGGTTTCAACTCCTGGACTAGTTGAATTTTATATGCTCGCAACCCAAGATCTTTGCGCAAAATTTTCCATACAGTGGATGGACACAAATTCACTTGATGAGAACGACGACGAATTGACACATTGGCATCATTATCAACACTACGCTGCACAGCAGCTATCGCTTGTTGCGTGCGCACTGTACGGCGTCTTAGGTAGAAAACAGACGGATCGACTTTTGTCGACTCGACCGTCGAGTCGGCGGTCGAATCGACGCATGGTGTAAATAACTTTATATATAATGAAACACACAGATACTCGACGCGGCGCCCCGCCGCTTGAAGTCGACTCGACATATGATTTCCCCGCGACTTTGCAGCGGCACTCGACGCGGCATCGACACATCATGCCATGTTCTGAAGTGTATCAATTCAGACGCATTTTATTTCGAAATTCACACACGTAAGTACTGAATCACGCGATGGAATATGTTGGATCACGGATTTTATAAATTCCGCTATCTTCTCAAATTAAAAGATATTTATTTTGAAACAATATCTTTTTTTTAATTTTGTATTCATTTAGATTTTAGGGATGGCACACGAAATAGACCCAGACCTCATAACAGTATTTTCTTTTCTTAATTCTTGTTCTATAGCAGTGAGAAGTTCATAAAAAGAAAACTGGGACATTCTTGTGAAATTGAAAAATTTTTCTTCGTCCTGTTTTAGCTGTGGCCACAATATAGTAAAAAAGCCTTTCTCTTTGCGCTGTGAAATAATTGGATGAATCCAGAGACGCCTCCCTTTTTTTTCTTCATTCGTCTCCGGTAAATCAAGTACAGTACAGTTACATATTCATCGTCTAGGTCTAGGTCCATTGCTTTTTTGATTGAACACTACTAGCAAACCTGCTCTCGTTGCCAGGGACCGTGGGCCGCGTCGAGCTTACCGCGGATACGACACGCGACTGCCTCCTCGACGAAAGTGGTCGCCCCGTTTGAACAATTTTTTCGACCGTCGACTCGACGGTCGAGTCGACGAAAGTCGCTCCGTCTGTTTTCTACCTTACGGGATGCGTATTGTCGATTAGAGTAAAAGTATTGCGAAAACGATCAACAGTTTCTCGAATTAATCGCTCTGAAGGACGATTATACCATAAAATTCACGTAATGCCCGATGTGTTTCTCGAATTGAACCATGTCTTTCAAAATAAATTTGAACAATTTGCAAACGTTGCTCCGGCCTCCGGCGTCAGTCTATTCATGATGAATTGCCAAACCAAACTAACCTAAAAACAACCCAGAACTGTCAGATCAGCTGTCACACAAAACAGTGTTGCCAAATGAAAGTTCTCCGCCTCTAAAAAAAACACCCTTTAGTACATCTGACTTCGGTAGTTTTGTGCGAAATTTTTTTGCAAATTTCGGTGGATATCAAAAAGGAGAAATTTTCCGGTGAATGAAAATTTAAGAGGAGGGCAATTTGCTTAAGGTCCGCTTGGTTTTGAAAATTGAAGAGCGGAAGTGCCATCAATTGCTAAAAACCAGCTACTGAAGAAAGTAGGGATTGTACCAAAGCCCTGTAATCGAAAATAGAGCGCGCGGGGGAGCCTCAAACGATGCTACCATTTAAAAATGTGTCAATGGAAAAGTGTTTCGTTGAATTATGCCAGAAATATACTATTTAAGAATTTTTCTGTAGATTTTGTATTAAAATCGGTAGTTTGGTAGAATATGACTGAAATCGGCTGATCTATAAAAAAATAGTAGGCCCTGTAACTAGAAGAAGTCAAGCCACTGCACTCAACCATTCCGTAAATGATTCTTATGAATCATTGGGAAAACAGCAGCGCCGTATGCGGCGGATTGTTAAACCAAGCCACCATGGGTGGTTTCTTCACTGATTTTCCCCAAGTTAATTTTTTAGGAAAATTAGATCCGTCTAGGTCAGGGGTCGGCAACCTTTACCAAAAGTTACAATTTACAAAAACCAGCCATTGCATTTGAAACGAATTAGCATTAATTCCAAATGGCTCAATGTTGATCTCATTTATATTTGTGTTGAGAGGATTTACTGTGAACTAGAGAGCCGCAGGTTACCGACCCCTGGGTATTGGTTATAGTTGAAAAGGACAAAATGACCGAACGATTGAGTGCTTCCTAGCACCCCAAACTAACTTCCTCGGTCGTCGCCAGCCGCCAGCGATCACTGTAGTTCGCTCGGTTGCCAGCTTGTAGCACCCTCTCCAGACTCACGCGCGGATCACGGCGTGAATTCCGAAATTTGTTCCTACAGTTCCACACTCGCAGATGATCGCGTCTGCTTCACAGTTCGCGCTCTTGACGAGTATGAATGGTGAAATTGCTACTGCTGCTGCAGGGCTACTTTGCGCTTTGGCAATTTATAATTACACATATATAAGTAAAACTAGAGCAATTGGAAATAAGTGGAAAAAACACAACCATTCCCGGCACTCGCTATGAGGCGGAAAACACCAGCGAATGAGGAGCTTAGTCATGCTCGCGCCTTGCGAACCCTTTGTCGCGGGACAAAAAAACGACAACAAAGGGGAACAGCGCGCGAACGCGACGTGAAGCCGCGAAGAATACGCGGATGGGAGCCACACTCATAGGTCACGGGTAATTCGCGCGCGAGTCTGGAGAGTGCATAGCACATAACTTGTAAGTATCCGCGCTTGCTGAGTGGACGACACGGCGGCGGCGCATAGTGGTCTAGAACACCGAAAAACTGACCAAAAATTTTAGTCGTAGTTTAGTCACAGAGTACTACCAGAGGCGACACTGTCAAAAATCAGGTTCTATCAACGCCAACTTGAGTTGTATGCTTTGGTGGGATATCTGTTGCTGTGACATTTAGGGGTTATCCGTGGAATGTGACGTGACCACAAAACAGTTTTATCAATACAAATCAATTATCTGGCATAAATGCATTTGAGGAAATAATGAACACACATTTCATTTTGTAGTTTGACATATGACATTCGTGACGTCAGGCTAATAGCGCGTGACAACCCCTAGGAAAAAATCCTCCGGACGCTAATGAACATAAGCCGGAAATGTGGTAAGCAGTTGGAGGACACGAAGATGAAAGGGACCGACAGCAGGTGTCGCATCTGTGATGAAAGTCAAGGAGGCCATAAAAGCGTCCTACAATTGTTATACCCTATTTCAAGAGTATCCATCACGCTTAGATGTCTACTAAGGTGAACAGCTGATCAGCAAGTGGCATTTTTGTGTTAGTCTCCGACGTTGACAATAATGACTCGGGTGTAAATCTAGTAAAACTTGCTTGTAGCGTTTTGTTTTTTTGTACGCAAATGAACTTTTCTAAATAAAAGAGCTGTTAGCAAATACAAAATGAATCTGTAGGGTGTAAAAGACCAAAACAAAATACGGCTCCGACTAGCTGACGTGGACGGATCCGTCAGAATTATGTCCTGTGCGTAGAGATGATCTATATATCGGTACCGGCGACCTTTCCCGGCGACTTGAATGGTCGTCGTTAGTCCCGGCGACGTGATTCTCCATGAAGCAGCGACCCAGATCGCTGTTTGGAAGTATCGGTATCGGTAACCACTGATCGGTAGCTGTAACGCTGTTTCGGTCGCGGTCGCTGCCAGGAAGCATATACACATCGCGTTCGCAAACATCGCGCGGGAAGTACAGGGTCGCTACAGCGTAGCCTAACCTATTTTGTTAGTTTTTATTGTTATTGTTGTGAGTTCCTGTTTCATAGAAAAATGTTTCGTTTATTAAGCAATGTTTAACATATAAAAGAAGCATTTTTATACATTTGTTATGTTTTAAAAGTTTTATTTTGACTGGTAAAATAGTATTTTGTTTTACTTTTTAAGATTCATAGAAAGATATTTTATGTATTTTTATGATTTTATGTGTTTTGTGCTCAATATTGTTAAAAACAAAAACCTTAAATATAGTTTAATTCCAATCTTCAGGAACCTGAACATCTACACCTCGTTAATATCAATGGATAACCGCCGCCAAATATCGAGTAATTTAATCAGCGCCAGGGAGTCGCTGGCTGCTGGCAGCGACCATAGATAAGCAGTGACCTAAAGCGCTGCTAAATCTACCGGCGACATTAAGGTCGCTGCTAAGATCATCTCTACCTGTGCGGATATGGGGAATTTTGAGATATTACTAGATAATCAACTGTCATTCTACCGTGATGGATACTCGTGAAGTAGGGTATAGGACGCCTTTATGGCACACTTACTTGATTTTCTTGGTTTTTTCTATCCTTCAGCAAGGCTGGGATATTTCTAGAGCTCTACTATTACATGTCAGCGTCCTCCTATTGTGAGGCTATGTTGTCTTTTTAAATCGAAGGAAATTTCAGGCTATACAACAGATGATATAAATCAAAAGCTTGAACAATTTGATGCAAATGAATACTTGTAACATAACCTCAAAATAGAGCGCTGACACGGAACAGTAGAAAACTGTGAAAATCAAGGAGGCCATAAAGGCGTCCTACAATAATTGTAGGAACGACTGACGATACGGCCCTAAGTCGCTTTAACGGCGTTTGAGGGTCAATTCGAGGACAAATCCAAAATGAGTCTATAGCATTCGATTTGGGTCCAGGCGCGTCATATAACACAGGTTTTCGTTATCGTCGAATCCAAATCAAAGATCAGTTTGTTTCTAAGAAGGCATTTGATGAATGGTATTTTGAGGGCACTTAAAAAGGCAAATTCCAAAAAGTTGAATAACCGTGTTTTCGAATGATGCTACTACTAGGTAGTTTTTAGTATGCAAATAGTTCATTCCACGTTTGCTCGCTGTGAGCATAACCAAAAGCGTCCATCTATGGAGGAATTACCCAACAATACGAAATGCATTGTTGGTTGCAGAAAGCCCAGTAGTCTGTAGCGTTTACCTCTAGGATGTGAAAGAAAGAAAGTTGGCTGAGTAGAAAGACCTTATCTGTATGATTATGTGTATTGGTCGCATGTGTATAAAATCAGTGATATTTGCTGTGAGAAAATTATTACTGAATATGCTGCCAATGAAGTATATCTATTAGCTATGCCCTACGGGTTATTTATATGTTGTCCTTATGAATTTTAGAAATTCAGCAAATTTGCACATATAATTTCCAAAATTTCTAGCTTAGAATACATCTCAAGTAAGTGTATTTGAGACAAGAAACTTGGAATTATCATCAACATATATTATTAGCACACAAATCCTCACTGTGCACTGCCGTTTCCTTCCAGCTATAGTATACATCTTACAGCTTAGACCTACGTTATGTGACAAAAAATCTATCAAATTTCACTTTTCAATTTACGTAATAACCGTACTGGTCTACTCGCTTTTGCGCAAATTAGTAATATAGCTTTCATTGGCCCGACAGATGGCCAACCATGTACAGCTGTATCGTGTTATTTGGCATCTCCTCTGGGCTCTGGATATCGAAAGACACTTTGTGTTATCTTATTTCGATACATTTTATACTCAGTATAGAGTACAGTTGCCCAACTTTCGTTCGTTGTCCACCAAGACCAGGCTGAAGAGTTGCCAAATAGCACGAAACAACTGTCCATAGTTGGACCAACGAAAGCTATATTACTAGTTTATTGTTCAAGGTTTTGACCTTAAGGTATATGTAATAAATTTCGCTCATTTCTAAGTCTTTGTTTTTTCAATTTATGTTAGGTTTTCGTAAAGATAGACGGCTTTGCTTGTCGGTGACGCAAAATATTTTGTCACCAGAATTGTCAATTGTACTTGAAGAAGACCGCTGTGGTAGTCGAAACGTAGTCGTCAGTAAACAGTATCCCAACCATATATGGTTTCATTTAGCGGCCTGACAAACGTGAATTATTGCTCATCATTCCTCCAACTCTTCGATATCCATCTATGAGAGTCAGAGTGTCAATATTTTCTATTATGTTGTTTACTTTGTCTGCGGCAGCTGCTAAGGTTAGACGTGTTTTCAACAGTTCGGCGATTTGTTTGTTAAAAGAAGTGGATCAAAGGATTTGTATCAAATTTTGCCAAAAAATGAAAGTGTAACGCAGTATGTGAAATGTTGACAAAGGCCTATGGTGGGTCTGCTACGAGTAAAACTAGAGTTTACGAGTGGTATAAACGTTTCCTACCATGAGACGCTGTAGGTGCGAACGTCCGTACTCCCCAGTACATCAACAACCGATGAAAAATTAAAACGTGGAAGAAATGGTTATGAACGATTGCTGAATCAGAATCAGAGAAGTCGCTAATGTTTTGGGAATGAAACACGAGACAGAAAAATTTGCTCAAACTTGTTGTATTTTGAACAAAAACAGCGGCCATGCAGAATTATGTATTCAAGCAAGTGCCGAAACATGGATTTACGGATATGACGTCGAAACTAAGGATCGTCCCAGTGGAGGCATCCTGGCTCGCAAAGACCGGACAAGGCTCGACAAGTGCGGTCAAACGTGAAGATGATGCTCACACTGTGTTCCTCGATTATAATGGCATAGTGCATAATGAATTCTTGCCATGAGGTCAAACGGTCAATAAGAAGTACTTACTTACAATTTCAACGCCGTTTGCGTGGAACAATAAAAAAAAGACGCCCCGCCCCGATTTGTGGAAAAACACTTCTTGGCTTTAGCATGACGATAATGCACCCGCTCACACTTCATTGCTTGTCGGTGAATTTTTTGCAAAAACAGTACTGTAACGATGCTCCAGCCTCCATATTCGCCAGACCCGGTCTATTTGCAATGATGATGACAAAGATCGATTTTGAGAAGTGTTTCCAGGATTGGAAGTAGCACTGCCTTAAGTGCATAATATCTAATGGGGACCATTTTGAAGGCGACAACATTAATGTACACGAATAAATATTTTTTCATGAAACGAAAATCCGGCTATTTTCTGAACACACCTCGTAAATGGGCATTTTTACAAGGGGTAGAGATATTTAAAAAATAAATCGTAGAAAATATTAGTATATTTACACTGTATACTCACAATCTAAGTAGCTTAGAACCTAATAATAATAATATTTATCATTTATTGTATTTTCATACAAAGCAACTAACAAAACCTCCCTGGTTCAATAAAATTTGGTCTCATGTACAAAAATATAATATCAAAAAATAAATGCTAGTATGTGAAGGAAATTATCAACAATGATTGATTACGAAATGTTCAGCTGCTAATTTTTTCAAAATATACACAATATAATCAATATTAATAGTTCGGAATTGTGTTCTAAAATTACTCCTAACGGAAAAATCGCTTGTAACTCGTTTCATTTCACGGACCATGCACATCAAAAATATATAAAATAGTTAAAAATATATTCTTTATACAAGTTTATCTTAAAAAATGAAATAGACATCACGACTAGACTTTCATTAGTAAAACAACACATAGATTGTGCGTTTACCTACACTAATATTTGGTTCACTTTTGGACAACAAAAAATTATAAATGAAAGTATCAATGGCTGGGCTGGGAATTTTTGTTGCATATATCAGAAAACACTGAAAACAATAGAGAAAAACTGAGTACATGCATATGAAATATGATATATGTATTTATTCAGCCATGTTTCCAAAATAGAAACTGAATAAAATTGTTCATCTTATTCTGACTTTAAACGTTTGCTAAATTCTTCTTGTTGTCGCTCCTTCCATTCCTTTTTGGCTTTTATTCGCTTCAACTGGCCATCCCTGGAAGAATATGATTATTATAAAAACGGAGGTACGACCAAACAGTAGTTACATCAAGAGAAGCCACTTTAAGGAATGTCTTTATACAGGGTGGCGCATCGAAAACGAAACAGACGCATTTACTGGCAGCTCAGTTTTTGTTTTGGAAAATCGCTCAGACCCGTCGATTTTGTTTTCGAGGGGGACACAAGTTTGGCAAAAAATCACGTTAGCACGTGCAGCCCCCTAAGTGGGGGTGACACCACTCCCAAAATCTTAAATGGAAAGGGGGGTCGAGTGATACCTTATTTTAAAGGTCTTTCAATTCCCTTTATAATGATATAAAATTAATGTACTTCAGTTCAGTAGTTTTGAAGATTTATTGATTTAAAGCTTAAATAAAACTAATACATCATCATTAGTGGAGATCAATACATTTGGTAGCAAAGTAATTTAAAAATGAAGAATGATCTGACCCGTTAGGCAAGTAAATGTTGAAATTGGCCACCATGACTCTCCATGCAATAATAAAGATTTTGCTCAAAACGTTGCCGCACATTTTGCAATGTTTGAGGAGTAATTTGAAGGTACTCATTCACAATTCTTTATCGCAGGTCTTCTAATGATGTTGGCCGAGTAGCATAGATTTTGCTTTTTAAATGAACCCACATAAAGAAATCCAAAGGTGATAAATCTGGCGATCTTAGGGGCCATTCAATGGCACCTCTTCTACCAATCCATCGATCTGGAAACGTCTGATCTAAATATTGTCGAACACGTAAGGCGTAATGTGGTGGGGCACCATCCTGTTGGAACATCAACCTATTCGCAATGTACCGCCGATCATTCTGATTTTCAATTATGGCTGTTAATGCAGGATCTATGGCGTCTTCCAGTAATTCCAAATACATTTCAGGTAAGAAAAAAGGACCAACTAAATGATCGCCAAAAATACCAGCCCAAACATTTAATTTTTGTGGCTGCTGTGTATGAACCTCATGATAAATTCTGGGATTAGAATCGGACCAATATCAGCAGTTATGACGATTTACTACGCCATTTAAGAAAAAGGAACATTCGTCGGAAAACCAAGTGTTGAATAGAAAATGTTCATCGTTTATAATTCGTTCACATATATCTTCACGAAATTATAATCGCCGATCAAAATCGTCTTCATTAAGTTCTTTTACCAGGTGAATTTTGTACAGATGAAAACTATGGGCCTTTAGAATCCGTTGGACAGTACATCGACTAACACCTCACACATTCTCTAATTTGCGGGTACTTCACGTAGGATCTACATACACTTGCCCTAAAACCCCCACTTCTATTGCTTCGTTCCTTATGGGATTTTCAATGTTGCGTTTTTTATTGGCGACTGACCCAGTTTCCAGAAATTTAGCTACAAGTTCTAGAACATATTCTCGATGCATGTTACTGTGCTCATATCGCTCATTAAATATTTCTGCTGTTCTATTAGAGCACTGATTATTTCCGAAAAATATTTCGATAATTTCAACTCCTTCTGATGTGGAATACACCATGGTTAATTTATGTAATAAAGCGTTACAAGTTATTTTAGAAACAAAGTTTAGTCAAATCAATCGCAAACTATGTACTAAATTCCTATTTAAAATAAGTACGATATTTCCTTATCTTTCTTCAAGAAATAACTTTTTTGTCACAAAAAAACGCTCCAATAGCTATTTTCAACAACAAAATGATAAACAAACCATGGGCGTGGTGAAGAAAAGCATTTACTTATTAAGTAAGTTCTTTTAGTCAAATTTCTTCTGAAAGTAGTACCCCCGCCCAGGGGGCTGCACGTGATTTTTTGTCAAACTTGTGTCCCCCTCGAAAACAAAATCGACGGGTCTGAGCGTTTTTCAAAAAAAAAACGAGTTGCCAGTAAATGCGTGTTTCGTTTTCGATGCGCCACCCTGTATATCCGCGGGCCCCATTGACCTTGGGAATCTTCTGCATTAAAGTAGGGAAGCCAATCCCAATTTTTTGTTTCATCATTGCGTACTGATATAATTCGATAAAAACTAGTCTTATCTTACGTTGTTTGATGCTAAACAGCAAACTCGACAAGTCTGCTATTTAGCATCTCAATACCTAAGGCCCGTATCGTCAGTCGTCCCTACAATAATTGTAGGGCGCGTTTATGGCCTCCTTGATTGTCATAGTTTTCTACTTCTCCGTGTCAGCGCTCTATTTTGTGGTTATGTCACAAACATCTATTTGCATCAAATTGTGCTTGCTTTTGAGTTTTATCATGTTTTATCAGCCTGAAATTTCCTACAATGTAAAAGGAAAACATATCTTAACAATAGGAGAGCGCTGACGGTGACACGGGACGAGTGTAATCTAGAAATTTTTGAAGAAGAGAAAAGAGTATGACAATCAAGGAGGCCATAAACGCGACCTGCAATTGTAGGGACGACTGACGATACGGGCCTAAGATTTGACTAGTTTTTAACACTCCATATCTGTACGGGATGTAACCAAACTTGGACTAATACCGACTTACAAATAAAATCAGCGATCTATGTGCGGACCGTCCTTGGTTTGGCGATTCGCTTATAGATGGCAATGCATGTACTGAGGCTATATTGGCAAAATGCCATAAAATATGTAGAAAACGCTACATTTATACTGAGCTGAATGGAGATCAGTTCTTTTTTTGTGGTTTATAAATTTATTGAATGAATGAATAGCTATGTGCCAACTTACAGCAGATTTTGAGAATAACTTCTCTCGCAAAAAGAGAGATTTATAACCTTATTGAATAAAAAATATAATATATTTCGTAGGCTGCAAACGGATGATAAATATGCCCACCATGAATAAATGTCCAAGAAAAGTAAATTTGAACAAAAAATGCGTTCACTACAAGTGACGGTCACTGAGCTCACCCAAAAAGGATTTTAAAAACCACATTTATTTCCTACTAAATCAGAACAGCACGCGTTTAGAGCCGATCAGCTGTTTTGCGGACGTCACCTTTTATCTCTCTCTAATTTTATTCGAAAGGTCTAACTGTCTAACTCTTTATATAACTACTATTTGGTACAACACGAACCTAAAATAAAGCACAAATCGAGTCCAAGTTATTTCCAACAAACATCAATAATATTGTAATGAATCTAAATTCAATAATAGTGCAAACCTGCGTTTTGAAAAGATCAATAAAGTCTTCCGTGTCGGTCTTTTAAAATGTTTCCAAAAATCACTCACCACATTAAATCCACTAAACCACCCTGTTTTGCTATCACACTTTTCACCCTGTTGGCGAAATCAATGGCAGATTCATTCTCGCGTTGTGTCATAGGGGGTAAGTACCAAACATCACAAACAATTGCCCAGCTGGTCATCATCATGTAAAGGTACTGTAGCATTGAGTACTAAAAAACAAAAATTTCCATATAGTATAATTTTTTAGTTAATTAACACGTTTTAAACTTGAATATTCATTCAGATACGTAAGCGGATTTTTTACAATTAACCCCCTCCCCCTTGTCAGCAAAAGTAAGGATATGTTTTATCCCCCTCCTATGCTTACGTAAGCATTTTGGTACATTTTACAATTTGAAGCAAGTATTGGCTTTCACGCATATGATCTAAATGCCATATTTAATGTCTGGAACATCAGGAGGGATTGGCTCGCCCGATCCAACATAGTTCGCATTCCCATTCGAAATTGGATCTTTCTGAATGTTCAGTAATTGTAACGCCACGTTCATCCATATAAGACGGGTAAGGATCATGAGGCAATATAAAACCACCCAGTTCCCGACAAAGAGGAGCCATTCTCAATGGCTTTCTAAACTCAACAAAAGCATTTTTCTCCTCCGTAGCCACCAGAACTCTGCTACCCATACATACTTCGGCAAGCATACTACAGCTATTTCCACACCCATATGACTTATGGGGTGTTATTGTGGTTCACTCATCAGAAATGTTTGCTGCTCAGGGGAAATGCATCAGGGTCATCTCGAACACACCCTATAGGAACGATTGTAGAGGACAGTTTTGTTCTCTGGGTGTATTAACATTACCTGGTGCGTACATCCTAGAGTGCCTGTTACATGTCAGGGAAAACGTTGATAACTATGACAGGAACCTCAGGTTCCACAGCTGTGATACTAGATATCATAATATGTCCATGCCCTACAGTAGGATCGACAGATCCAGGGACGGGCATAATCATTACGGTATCAAGTTCTTTAATGCTCTTCCTGAGTCAGTTAGATTTTTGAACATTGCATCAATTAAGACTGTCATCATAGGCAGGTAGCTTTTTATAGTATTGAAACCTTTCTAGTCAATGACATCAGTGAGATACATTGATATCTTTTTTCTTTTTTTATTTAATATATTTCAGTGTTATTACGAGGGATTTGAACTTGTCTGTATTTTTATCTTTTGAATGTGTATGGTTTTGTTTTATTTAGTATTACTGCTGAGTGTGTACTTGTTTGTTACCTGTAAGATTTTTTTTTACGTATGTGAGTGCTTTTGCATCCCCAACATCAATAAAGATTATTATTATTATTATTACGAGGGCGGTTCAATAAGTACCCGTGTTTGACGACAGAGGGCGTTCCTGAGGGAATTTAATGTTATCATCGTGTGCTGCCATCTATCAAAGGACGGCACAACAAATTTCGGACTGATTGATAGGTTAGTTTGGATTTGGCAGCCATTCGACTAACAAGTGTTTCGTGATTTTCGCTAAGATGGAAAAAGAGCAGTATCGTTCGGAAATTCGTTTTTTGTTTTTGGATGGGAAAAAATGCGAGGAGATAAAAACAAAGTTGGATGCTGTTTATGGGGAAACTTCACCATCTATGACCACAGTTAGATATTGGTACAATGAATTTAAACGTGGGCGAACATTCGTTTTTGATGAGGATCTACCAGGACGCCCGGCAGTCGTGGTTACCGAGCAAATCATACATAAAGTTCA
The DNA here is from genome assembly GCA_963669975.1 of Acanthoscelides obtectus. Taxonomy (NCBI): domain Eukaryota; kingdom Metazoa; phylum Arthropoda; class Insecta; order Coleoptera; family Chrysomelidae; genus Acanthoscelides; species Acanthoscelides obtectus. The sequence continues at coordinate 44,674,878 of CAVLJG010000005.1, forward strand.
CGACATGATTCTCGCTGATCGACAAACGGAAGTGCGCGAAGTAGCAGAGGCCGTAGGTGTGCCGACCGGAACGACAATCAATATTTTACACGATAAGTTGGCTATGAAAAAATTGTCGGCCCGATGGGTGCCGCGATTGCTCTCGGTGGACAAAAAGCGGATGCGGCTGTTAACTTCGAAGCACTGTTTGGAGCAATTTAAGCGAAACCCGAAGGAGTTTTTGCGTCGAGTTGTCACCGTCGATGAAACCTGGATTCATCTTTACACACCAGAAACTAAGCATCAATCAAAACAATGGATTTCTTCAGGTAAATGTGCTCCAAAGAAGACGAAGATAGTCCCATCGGCCGGAAAGGTCATGGCGACGATTTTTTTGGGATGCTAACCGCGTCATCCTCGTGTATTTTTTAGAAAAAGGAAGAACGATCACTGGACAATACTATAGTTAGTTATTGGACCGCTTCGACTAGAAATGGAAGGAGACACGGCCACATTTGACGAAAAAGAAGGCGCTGTTTTACCACGATAACGCACCAGCACATTCATCTGGAGTGGTCGCCGCCAAACTGCATCAATTGTGTTATGAAGTGCTGCCGCACCCCCCGTATTCACCCGATCTGGCCCCCTGCGACTTTTTCTTGTTCCCTGACATGAAGAAACGGCTCGCGGGGACAACATTTAGCTCTAACGAGGAAGAGACAGGCGTATTTTGGAGAGATCGACAAATCCTGTTTTTGGGGGGGTTAAAAAATGGCAGGGTACACGGGTACTTATTGAACCGCCCTCGTATATATCATTCTGTGCTCCACTCGGTAGGGATTTGGGGAATCTCTGGAGATGCGTTTGGCTATCGAGCACAGAAAAGCAGGGGTGCCACATGTGCTCTAATCAAAATCGAGTAAATTTTTTAGTGAAAATCAGAAAAAGTAAAAAATATACATATATTGTATAATGGTCCCATGGCAGCTTATTCAATAATACTGCTTTCATCCGTTCAAGCAAACAGAGCACCAACCGTATATAGCTGTTTCATGCTCATTGACAATAATTAGCAGGTCTCTAGGGAGCTACAACAAACGAAAGCAGACCAAAGTATCATCTGTCGGGGGTTTAAGGTATATCCTATATCCAAATACGATAGCAAAAGTGTCATCTATTACCAGAAACGACCACTGCGGGAGTGAATAGTAGCCATCTGTTGGAACTGTAAAGGTGTCTTAGTTCGCATCGAAAGTAGATTCTAGCGATAGATTAGATGTGGTCTATTCGCGACTGAAAAACAATATAACTACCCAAAAAGGGCCTCTTTTAACGAATATGCATGTTGCCAGTCCCAAGTTTGCGTCAAAAATGTTTTAAACAATTTTCCTTATTCATATTCCAATAGTTGTTTTTTTCGCTCCGGTCAAAATATTCATAGGTTTTTGGGACATTCTGAACAAAAACGTAATCTAGAATCATTCGATAAAGTTGATAGTTTTCGAGACATAAGCAATGCAATATTTGAAAAAGTGCGAAATAGCCATTTTCGACCACGAAAAACAACATGAGAAAAGAAAAATTTCAATATCATCATTACTCCTGAATATTCTTCAAGCAACCATTAATAAAACCTCAAAACATTTCAGGAGGTATTATTATTGTAAACATTTGTTTTTTAATTTTTCAACAATAGCGCGCAGTAAATAGCCCGCGTGAATGCGAGAGAAATGCAACATGTGGGGGCAGCTGTTAGCCGCCGCGCAGACCCATTGAGCGCGCGCTCGATTAACAATTAAAAAACAAAAATACCTCCTGAAATGCTTAAATGCATTGGGATTTTGTTAATATATGCTCGAGGAACCTTAAGCAACATTACCAAATTTTCGTTTTGCTTCCCACGCCTACTGGCGGTAGTACTGTAACCGGGAAAATGTTCGAAAATGAGATATGTTTTTGGGTGTTATACGACATACACATTACGAAAATTTTATAACCGCCTCGAACTTGAGAAGTATCCTTCGGATGAATTTTTTACACAATGCTACTACTATGCCAAGGACGCAAAAAGATGGAAAAGCGGTCAATCTTCTTTTTTGACATTTTAGAAGATTCTGATCATTTTCTAAAAAAAAAATAATAATTATAGAGGTAAATAAACTTGGTTGTGGGGATTGTAGAGGGAAGAGGGGGGTGGAAACGGTTTATATCAATTTTTTGATATATTATATTTCACACATCATAGATCTCTCCGTACAATAGCTCTTAAACATAAACAAACGGCTTTGGTGAGCTCTGTTGTTCTGGTATGATGTCTGGTATTATATGCTATGCTCTTACCTCTGACCGCGCTGCCACGTATGACCGGGTGTATGGACTAATTGTTGGACCTGTTTGACTTACTTTTCTCTCAAAGAGTCTAGTTTGTGATGCACATTATCCTTTATGAACCGACTTGACGCCATTTTTTCATATTGGTGTAGGTCGAAAATGGTATATGTCGCATTTTTCCAAATATTGTTTTGCTTATATCTCGAAAACTATCAACTTTAGGTAAAAGTTTTAAAGCACCGTTTTTGTTCACAATATCCCAAAAATTTCAGAAACATTGTGCCTTGATATGGCTTCTGCCTGCTTAGGCTATAAAAAAAATATAATATTTTGAATCCCCTCGCGTCTTTTCATATACAGTCATAGGTTTTGCAAGCTTGATTAGTAATAACAACTCTTCTCCTTCCTCTTCCAGACATAAAAGAATCGTGGTCAAAACTGATGTATTCTGGCACAACATTAATGGAGAATCTGAAATTTAACACGGAGTCGCGCCATAGGATTTAACTGAGGGGCTGGTATCGTACGGTGAGGTGGTGGAGATCGGGTGGATACAGTCTTCACAGCCGTAGCATAGAAATCGGACATTAAGTCTTGTAATAAATATTACATTAGTACCTTACTGCTATTCCAGAATGCATCACCGAACCTAGGATCATATTTGATGGCGACAGGATAAATGACGCTGCCTACTTCAAAACTGCCCTTTTTGAACTGCATCACAGATGTGTTGTTTATACATGTGCCTTCTGGAAATATGAGAATCGGTGGGTTTTCGGGATTGGACACATGCTCCTTCAACCTATAACAAAAACAAACAAAAAATGGATTTCAAGGTAGTTGTATTTAATATATCATCCTAATTTAAAAATGTACATATATAAATAGTACAATATTTTTTACTTTCATTACTCTGTATGAAAATTTACCCATTTTATAGACGACCATAATCATAATATAATGCTGTCCTCTTAAGCAAACTTAGCCTAGAGCCTTCCAAAGAGGCTTTGCAGATGGGTGGCTGACTTCCTCTTTGGCTGAAAGATATCCGACATAATTGACGACGATATTAAGGATCTCATTTCCGGTACGATCAATCCGATCCACAGCTTTGCTGATGACAGCAGATGACTTCCTCTCTGACGAGAGTCGTGGAGGTTATCACTGCTTGCGGACGCAACAATCTGGTTGTTTAATGCTTCCAAAACATAGTACTGTACTTTGACAATAAGCAGCCTAGCGCTCATACGGTTTCAATGGCCGGCCGAGTTCAATGAAAGAGCCATTTATTTCGGCTGGTCGGAGTCCAGATCACCGGGGACTTCATCGACTACATCTCGTCAATAGCGGCAGCTGCTATTCTACTTATTTAGGCTTGAGAAGTACTATTTCTCCACATAACCTCCTCACTCTGCACAAGGCACAGATAATACCTAGCTTCGAGTACTGCTCACATGTTTGTAGTACATTCGTCCAGATTACATGCTCGATGCTGTTCAGCGGGGCTGTCCGGCTGATCGATGACTCTTTTCTAACGGACTGTCTCGGGACCCTCTCGCACTGACGGGCCTTTGTCGATCTAACTATCTTCTACCGTTATGACAACGGGCTTTGCTCCTCATAGCTCTCCTCCATGATGCCGCTGCGCGATGTGCCTGCCAGACACACCCACCTGACACCGCTATCCCATCCTAACTTAGTACATCCAGAACTGGCCGACACGACCGCTCCTTTATCCCCAAGGTACCGAGATTGTCGAGAAATCTACCTGTGGAGGCTTTTCCAGTTCTACTAATCTTAGGCAGTTCAAAATTCTGATTAAGAAAGCTTCTTTAAGCGCCTCATAGAAGCTGCGATGCCCTGGTTTTGGGCTTCTGCCTACGGGGCTGCTACAGTATAATAAAAGTTGCACAGTTTGAATTTAGGCAAGTCTGGGTTAATTCGATGATTTTTGTGGAGCTTTCGTTTCTACTCTTGCAATAATGTTTGGGCAAAATGAACCTTTTGTAGATATGTAGATATCATGTTTCAATAAAATTCGGTTGAATTTGACCCCATTAGAAACTGTATATGTTTTTCTAAGCGTCGTTGTCTCGCATCACTAGCATATCATTTAGGAGTTTAACTTAATACCTTTGATGTAGAATACGAATAACTTTCTCTAACAGAGCTGAAGCAAATTTAAAAATATGCCAAACTTTGTATGATATTATTCATGGTACGATACGTGAAAAAACATTCAATAACTCCTTTATTATAGCCATAAATAAGCTTGTAGCAAAATCCAAGGACTTTACATCGATATAGGCACGACTGTATAATTAATGTCATTATTGTTCAAATTGAATGAACAGGTATACTTTGTATCAATAATCCTTATTGTTTGAATATACTAACCAGCTGCAATAGCATGACTCAAATATTTTGATGCCCATTATGAGTATACACCACGAAAAACATATGCGGTACTTTTCCGCTCTGATCTAATAAACAAGAGCTAGATTTTGATTTGAAAATTAAGTATTCCATTACGACTCCATATTTACCTTTTTGCCACAGCATGCCTATCTCGTGCTTCGGACCGTTCGAACCAAATATGAGGCGAAGCCCTGGCAAGAGCCCTCTGAAATATGCCCAGAAAGCCACCATGACGTTGACCTATCTATTGGAAAAATGATGGTTAATGTTTGATTTTTTGTAAAACGCAAATGAGGATTGCACCAAGCATCAATTAATTATAATGAGGTGTCAAGCAAATCTTACACGAGCGCCAATTAAGCATAAAAAATACTATAAGTTATGTAATAACAATACCGCAGACATACTAATCAATGAATAATTATAAATTTAAATGCATAAGAATTGTCGCTCAATTTTTTAAAAGATGAACGATAAACAACACGAAAAGATTCTCAAAACAGCAGAGAATGTAAAAGATTTTGTAGAAAAAATGAACGATTTTAGACAACTGATAATGATAATGATAATTTTTTATATACAGAACAGACCTGCTTTGATTTTATCATTTTTCGTATAAAATGATTCCAAACTCAGCAGACACTAGCTCTAGGCAGCTAGTACATGAGTGACAGTCAAAATTCAATTTTTGTTAATCAGTAGTATTTATCAATGTATACATATGCATATTAGACAAAACATGTGTTCTATTAAATTACTGTACATTAATTTGAATGGTTCAGATAAAGGTGACGGGATTATTTCCTGAATCATTGTTACGGTTAAAGATCAAATTAGAAATAATTTCAATTATAATGTAAGCCACTATTGCGATATTCCAAAGTTAGCTGTTGTGACCCCAGGCTATAAAAATACTTTCACATTTATCTTTATTACAGGAAAAAAAGCATTTGTCAGAACATGACAGTCTAAAACTGAGTTATTACTACCAAAAGCATCGATAAACTTTATCATTTTACAGTACACGTGATACAAAACTTATTGACTCCTCAACTAACTTTTTATTAACTTTTTTTATCTGTTATCGTTAACTGGAAATCTCTCTTCTTTTCTTCAACAAGCCCAAAGGTGCTAAGAAGCAGGTCACGTAAATGTTGGATGGAAGATATTGTTTAGATGGCTGTCAAATAGTTGAAATACAGTTTCAGATAAATTCTAACCTAAATTGGTATGTTAAATATCTTACAAATGATCTTATAAATGATGGACGCTTTATAGTTTGAAAGCAATACTAAAGCTGGGTTGTGCAAGTGGGTTACCCTAAATTAGTCAAGATCAATCGACTCTTTTGGTAGCAATCCTTAAAAAAATATCGTTCAATATTACCACCTACCAAAGAATAACAATTGTCGCACATAAGAATAAGAACATCAATGGGCGATGTGTGATTGGCGACACAAATGCCTGTTTTCGGTCTATTCTCTTCATTGTGATAGGTGACAACGGACGAAATTGCCCTGGACAGTATTCCGAAGCACATGATTGAGACATATCTGTTGAGGGTTTGCTTAAATTTCCCAGGTTTAACATATCCCACTAGCGCCGTACACAGTGTCAACCATAACACCTACAAATAAGCAGTAGGGACTAACACAAAAAGCATACAGTAGCTGTACACAATACACATACTTTACTTCCTACGCCACTGGCGAAGAAATATGGTAATAGAGAAACATTTTTAAAACGAGATATTATGTATTTTGGATGTTATATAGCATGTACATTACGAAAAACCATGCCATTTGCGATTTATCCAACAAAAAGACCAGACAAATCAGTAATGACATCACACACGTCACTAATAATATTAAAATTAGATTACATGTTAGACAATGGAGAATTTAATCCTAAATTTGTCGCTGCGATTTAACTTAAAATATGGGTACGACCTAGTTGCCGGTGCATTGAAATTCAAATGAGAATAGTTTGTAAACACGTACAAATATTAAGGAAGTATGAGCAGTAACAAGCCAAACCTATAACACAGATGAACCTCTAAAATGCCCGTTGTGAATATGAACCATAAATATTTGAGGAAACGCCTTTGTACCTGTTCTAAGGAGGTCTTATAAGTTATATAGAACATCTCCCAAACTAAAGATGCATTTTGTAACCTAAAGCGAACATATGCACAATATAACTTTTTCAAAACATTTATATCATCGAACGCCTTACAGTTTCTCTCTATAAATCCGTAGATTTGGAATGCATCTGATATTTTCAAGTTGATATAATAGTTATAGGATAATTTTTTATCGAACCATACACCCGGATCGTTAATTCATTCAATTCTTGAGAGAACATTATTAAGAACCTTATATTAATGCTCAATCATCTGGTTTTTCTTTTATAACTTGAAAAGTACTGCTCGAATTTTTATAAAATAAGTAAGGTTACTACTATGCCAAGGACAAAAAAACTTTGTAGGTTTTGAAAATCGATTCAGTGGCGACGGAGATGGGGGGCAAAAAATGGAAAAATAAAAATCGCACAAACCTTGTTTTTGGCGATTCAGAGGCACCTGATCATTTTAGGAAACATTTTTGTAGGGGTTAAAAATTGAGGGTTGTAGAGGGTGGGGAAGAGTATATCTAAAGTTTCTGGAGTTAGTATATTTATACGCTTCCAAGTGCGGTAAGTCTACGTTCCATTCGATCCCAAATCAAGAAACCAACGAAACAAACACCGCCAACCACCAAATAGCACGACACAGCTGTGCATGGTTAGCCGTCTGTGATCGGATGAGCAAAAGCTATATTATTAGTTTGTTCAATGGAGAGTAGACCGTATCTACTATAGCACCAGAATCGGCGGCATCTAGCGGTCACAGTGGACAATAGGCTGACAATGCAAACTGGGATACAGTTCCAACTGATAGTTAGCTGTTTTTACTCTATATATTTCTGGTAATAGATAGTACTTTTTCCAGTCTTATTTAGATAAAGCTTTAGATAAAGCTTATACTCTGAATAGAGTAGAGTTGCTCAGATTTCGTTCTTTTCCACTGATTCTCCACCGAGACCAAGCCTACACCATGCTAAGGACAGGCCAAATAGTACGAAATACTGTTCATGGTCAGACGAACGACACCTATATTGCTAGTTTGTTCACTCATAAGCTCTTGAATAGACACAATCCTTCAAATCTTGGAAATTTACCCTCGCTCTTCAATCCGCTTTTTTACCAACGCGTCCGCGCAGGCAGAAGCCTAAATGCCATGAGGAACTTAAGGAAACTCAGTTCCGATTTTTTAACTGCCTAAGGTTAGTAGAACTGGGAAAATCCTCCTAGTGTAGATTGTTCCACAATCTCGATACCCTAGGGACAAAGGAGCGGTCATGTCGACCAGTTCTGGATGTTCGACAAGGTTAAGATGGGAGGCTGAAGTTACGCGGGTCTGTCTAGCAGGCACAGTGCGCGGCGGCATCATGGAGAACAGCTCCTTGGCGTACCGGTAGAAGAGAGCTAGATCGCCGAAGTCCTGCCGGCGCGGAAGGGTACCGAGACTGTCCGTTAGAGACAGAAGCTCCCGATTTATGCACCTCTCCATCACCTTACTTATCACAGAAAGCACAGCTATAGGCCTGTAGTTGTAAGGGTCGGTCTTGGATCGTTTTTTTTTTTGATGTGTTGGTCTTGAGAAATATCTGGTATGGTGCTATTTTTGCAATCTCTCGAGTGGCAATGTTTCAGAGGTCTTTATTTATATTGTGATTCGCATGTATCATGTCAAAGTCTGACTCCATTTCTAGGCATTGCTATGTTAACCTGTTGATTTTTTAATTACCTGTTATTTCTTTCTATTTACCCGTGATATCTCAATTATACCATGTTTATTATACTTAAGTCTAACCTTGCCAAGTTTTTTCTTAATTTGTGGACTACATTTTTTTAATAATGCATAATATATGACCATTCTACTCTGCCTTATTCTATGTTTTTTAATGCAAATCATGGGCTTTTTTGTTTGAAGTTTTGTATGTTTTAAAAAAATTGGTTATTATTAATTATACTCTCATTTCTCAACGAATTGACACAATTCATCAAACTTTGTACGCATCGATATTCTTATACATACAGTATATTTACAAAATGCTGTAAAAATATTAGCATATACGTATGTTGATTTGTACACAATTTCCTTTTACTCAATGGATCCCACTAATGATGTTGAATAATTCAAGGACAGTCGCCGCATTCACAACACGCCTCTTGCAAAATTATGACAAAAAAATATAGATCCAGCGGAGCGTAGAAAACTTATAAAAAATTGCATTAGTGTAAAACTTTCATGGAATCAAATCGCAAAATGGTAAAACCATTATTTCTTTTATTCAATTGATCGCAAAAGTTCACAAAAGGAAAGTGTATCAATATAATTTTCAAAGGTAATCTGTAAAAATAACGTTATACTTTATCGAAACACATTCTATTATTTGCTCCATGAAGAGGAAGTCATGCAATGCAAAAATGTAGTCAAGCACACAGACATTATCATACATTAACAAAAAGCAGCTTTCCGATATTTTCTCGCAAATATCTGGGATCGAATTTAGGACTACTCATGTTTTTGTTATATGTAAATGATCTAGCTTTAAAGATTACACTCCAAAAAATGCTCCACACGGACGACTTGAAAATTTTCCATAACATAAATTTAAATATAGACTGTCAAACTTTACAAAGCAACACTGACATAGTTTTAGATTGGTGTAAGGCTAATCATTTTTGGGTTGATCTACTTTGTCACTTTGTGAACATATAAATGATATTACAACATCAACCAGCTGGATGTTGGGCTTCATCATCCGAAACAGTAGACAATTTTCCAATATACACGTTCTGAAACTTCTTTATTTTTCCGACGTTCGAGCTGAATTGGCAAATTGATCTTTAATTTGTCATATTGAGTGAATACAAAGATTGTTTTTGAAAATTCGCATTTCAAGTTGTCAGAGGGGAAAGGATTATTCCATACTGTTGAATCGCTAAATATTAGGACAGCTATAAGCACTTTGAATGTTCTTTATGATGTTTTGCACAATGGCGTGACATATTAATACATGTTAATTGAGTTTAATTTTCATGTACCTGTGCGCAATCTACGGCACCAGATGACATTTAGCTCGAACAAATATTTCAAGAAAATTGCCACTGACTGTTATGTGCGAAAACTTCAATTTTTTAGGTGACTATTGTGATGTCAATGCTTCATCTAGAAATGACATCAGATAACGTTTTCTGACCCTTTTTCATGACGTATAATGTACTTTTTAAGTTACGCTTATTTTTTTCAAATAATGTTTTCTGCCACTTGATCTAACTGTGTTAGTTATTAATTTGGATGTTTTTTTATACTCGGAATATGTGTTGCTCTTGTTTTTCTTGAACTATTTCCTGTAGTTGGGTGATTGCGACTGTTGGAAATAAAATCCATCTATCTATTTATCTAGCAAAGGCATCTTTACAATCTCATTGCTAATTGTGAATATGATCATGAATCTCTATGCACTCTATGCACTTGGCCTTTTGGCGATGGAAGTTTCGGGGCAATAGCTACAGTTCCGATAGTTTGGATAAAATAAAATATCTTCAAAACGTCTAGTTGGAGTAATATTCACAAAAAGCAGTAGAGGTAATTGGCACAGTTACGTTAGTTTTTGGATAAAATAAAAATCGAAATAAGACAGTAAAAAGAGCCATCTATTACCAGAATCACCACTGGAAGAGCGTATAGCAGCTATTGATTGGAATTGTAAAGATCTCAGTCCGCGTTTGATAGCCCAGTCACCACTTTGGCCGCTAGAGGCTGTCGGTATAGTAGGTGTGGTATACTTGCTTCACAACATGCCATGAAAGGGCTACAATTGACCTTTAATTAACTTCTAGATGTACTTTTAGCCCCTATGATATTTATACCATCCAAAAGGATTTTTTTGGCTCATTTCTGTAATAACAAATGAGGGATCCTATTTGACAAAATCAACTTGCCGTTGTCAACGACAAATCCAGGGTGAAGATTTTCTGAAACCATTGTTTTTTGTCTAGCATCCTTAGGTTCCGAGATATTTGAGTGTGTCCATATTTTTGGAGTACCCTGTATAACGTCTAGTTGAAGTAATCCCAAAAAGCAGTAGTGTCTTTGAAATGCAGATAATTATTACATCATTACACGTGGCGACGACTAGTTTTGCATTACTTTTCCGAGAAAAATAAATATTCATCATTATGAATCTTAATATGCAAGAGTATGACAAACAGCCATATAATCAAACAATATATTAATTGGCATACAATTTATTTATAGAGAGTGGAAAGTATGTTGTTATAAAAATTAATATTACGGGAAAAGAGGACGATGCCGATTAAACACGGTACTTGAAATTTGTACACCATCACAACACAATTACCATAGATGTTTGACATTGGAAATAGGAGATTACACATAGATAGTACACAGTGTTTATTCAGAATTATGAAAACATACAATGATTGTGAGGTTGCTTGAAAGGTTCGCTGAAACGAAAAAAAAGTAACCTAGGCCACTAATCCAAGACGTTCATTCGCAGTGATAAGGATCCTCTGCACGGGGATTTCAATACCTGTGGGAGATACAGCTTAGGTTCAAATAGTGAAAAGTTGCATTAGGCGTATCTACACGCCGTTGAGAAACTTGTAGGAAATTTAACGGCTCACTGAGATATTTGAGAAAAGCTAAAATTTGGGCAAATCATTTTCATTTTTTCTGACTTTATTTCAAGAAATATCAAAAAACTAATGAAACCTTGCCATTGGCACTTTTTAGTCACTGCATGATGGTGTTTTTAAATTTTTTGCTGGTTCGTTTTTGAGAAACCATCATCAACTTTATTTTTTTATATGATCCGAGAAACAGTACCTGTATCCAATAGTATTTTTATACGAATTCAACGATGTATCATGTTGCATTTATTTTCTTGTTTATAAGGAAATATGCGTCTGGAAAATTTACATTTGGCACACGTTTAATAGCTGTTGGTTTCAAGAAGACGATGCTCCTGCACATAACTCTAGGCAAGTTCGCGAGTATCTTTTTCAGCGATTTCCCTCAAGGTGGTTTGGAACCTCCAGTGAAGTGTCCTGGCCAGCGCGTTTCCCAGATTTAACTGCTCTGGACTTTTTCGTTTGGGGTTTTATTAAAAACAGCATACTTTTTAAACGGAGCAGCAGAGTGAGTATGATTATACCAGAAATGTTACGTGATATTTGATTGCTGCTGTTAGAAGGTCATATTTATGTTTAGAAAATAATGGCAACCTATTTGAACAGCTACTGTGAATAAAATAAAAATAATGTAAAAAATGTATTCGTTATTCTGAATATCACAAGTTCAAGCATCATTTTATAAAATTATACCCCATCATATCATTATGTAATATGTAATATGCATCTACCAGTAATCACATAATCTTACATTGAGCATTTGTTTGCGACGCCGACTGAAATAAAATAAAAAAATAAAAACACATTTTTATTTATAACTAAGAAAACATAGAAATAAATAAAGCTGATGATGGTTTCTCAAAAACGGAACGTCGGGCACAAAATTTAAAAACACCATCATTTAGTACCTGAAAAGTGTCAATTAAAAAGTTCCATACGCTTTTTGATATTTTCCAAATTAAGCCAGAAGAAATAAAAACGATTTGGCATAATTTTGTTTTTTCACAACGGCATGTAAACACGCCCCAAAGAACGCAGCTTTTTCCTAATTTAATCTAAGCTGTACCTCCCACAGGTATTGCCATTCCCATGCATAGGATCCTTATCTTGGATATCCTGTATAGTTTTACATACTCAATCATCTGAACATCATTTTTATATTTTATTGAAAACTGGCCACTTTTTTGAAACTTTGTTTTTCCGAAAACCTTATAATAATTCTCAACAAAACGTAATGGTACTGTTAGCATTTAATTTGAACTGAGAAAATGCTTTAAGTACCAAAATCTGTATATTTTAATGTTCCCAATATAAGCACAATAAAACGGATAGAACATCTCAAAGCTAAACTTACTCCTAATATGTTGTGCATTCTTAGACTTGCACAAACAAGCATAATTTTTTTGTATTCAATCCCAAAATAATAAGACTACAGAATAGAAGGCATGCTATCTCTTCCCTTACATCTCATCATGTTGTTTTCCCATCTAATTAATTTGAACGAAGCAGTAACAATACTTGTTAGCGCCAATGATTTTACCAACATTACTTACAGTGACCATGAATTAACAACAAATTCTTCAAAATATCGGTTAAAATCTGTGGAATTTGAAACAAGCAAAGCAATCATGTTCCGGTCATCAACCACGACCGTTCATTCCACCTAGAGATAACCAACCTATTTTCGGCGTCCAAAAAATTATCAGAGACGAAATTAGATACAATGACGCCATCTATAAGAATTGGTCGCATCTAAGCACTTAAGCGACTTATAGTTAGGGGTGCTGTGTTAAGTGTATTTAGAGATTATTTAATGCATAGGATTCAGTATGTCAGGATTGCGGACGTTCTGAGTGAACCAAAGCATGGAGCATGGAGTTCCACAGGGTACAGTACTTGTACCGATTCTTTTTAATATACATATATGTAAATTACCTCTGCAGTCTTGCAGTTGATGGCGATGTAATTGCTTACACAGATGACACTGTGGTGGTGTTTCATGCGGGGACATGGGAATTGGTTAAAAAATTGAAGACTGATTTTGCAAAAATAAAAACCTTCTAGACACATTTAAATTAACTTTGAATATAAAAAAAAACTCATTACATTGCCTTCTATATAACCATGGCTAATAGACCAGCATTTAATCAAATTAAGCTTAATAATATAGATGAGCCTTTGAAAGAAGTAAATGAAATTGAATATTTGGGGGTTGTTGTCAATAAGCACTTGAAGTGGGACCGGCATGAGCTGTATTTGAGCAAAAAAATTAGATTTTTCATCCATAAATTTCACACTCTTCGTAACATACATTAACTAATATTGATGATTTACAAAGCCCTTGTGGTGCCCCTTTTGATATATGGCATAACCGTGTGGGGTGGGATATACGGTTCAAATCTTGGGCAGTTAAAAGTGGTGTAGAACCATATTGTAAGGATTATTCTAAATAAGCCTAGACTATATGCCTCTATGTAGCTTTATTCTCAAGAAATAAACAATATTAAAATCTTATATATTCTTGCAGTATGTAGTTTTGTACATGCAAATAAGATATTAAATACAAATTATCTGTCCCACAATTATATGACCCGAACAAACACCACTCATAACCTGAACGTCCGGCAGTCCAGGCGAGATTTAAATTTGCGTTTCGTGACATATCTTGCATCTAAATTTCACAATTTGATTCCTACTAATATAAGGAATATTGAACATAATAAAGAATGTAATGTTTCGTTTAAAATGTTCTGTTGGGAAAATCGTGAACAATTTATGCGTTTATTGTAAGTTGCTTTCAGGTAGAATGATCTGCATATTTGTTTTTTTTTCTTTTTTTTATATAATTGTGATACGTTTTTTTCTGTGATCTTAAGTCAAATCTATTACTTACAAAAAACATAGGATTTTCTTTCATTTTGTCTATACTGTGTTTCATGTTTTGTTGGGATTGTTGAATAATCTTATACAAGAATACATATTGTACGATATTAGTTAATTACTGTATTGGATTGTTTTTGCGCATACAAGTTTTTAAACTTAGGCGCTCATATAGAGAAACCTTGCTTTTGTTTTTGTTGATATACAGATATATATTATTTCTTCTATTTGTAAAATTGGGTTTGCCGAATAAACGTGGTAGAGTTCAGGGCGTACTGTTCTCTTCAACAACAAATTGTGCAGGAATGCAACTTCGTTGAGACAGACCATCCTCTTTATAATCCGGACTTGGCTCCATCTCTTTAGATCACTAAAAAAAATCTTCCATACGCCGTTTTGACTCAGATGGTGGTCAAAAAACGGTGGAGTCAAGAGGAAACATTTTTTAAAAGGGTATAAGTTCACTGGAGGAGAAATGGCACAAGAGCATTAATATACTGGGGGAGATCATATTGAAAAATTATTAAAAAATCGTACGCCTTTTTTTTCATGTCTAGCTGGATTTTTTTTCTAATATCACTCGTATATGCTCATATAGTAGCCTACAGCGCCATCTATGAGACCTTTTCAAATCAAATTTCTAATTATTGCGAACAGGTCTGGGACAAATTCTCATAAATGACGCCGTCCTATCTCACTTCATAATGGATGATTTTTTGGACGCCGGAACACAGCATTAGGTTGGATATCTTCAGGGAGAATACGTTAATATATGCCACGACTCACCAAACTGTAACAGTTGTCCATAGACAACATAACAACATCAACTGGCGTAGTATGATTGGCCACGCATACTGACCCACTTTTGGGGCGCCATTGTTTGTTGTGTATACTCACAATACTTGATAGTGAGCGGACTAATATACGATTGCTGATGACGTACATTTTTCGGTTTATCCAACGTTTGAAGCAACCGTTTGGTAAGTATCCTATGAGAGCCGTTGAGGCCACCAAAGTCGCTATCTGTAGAAATTTTCAACATGCTTAACCTGCATGTATGTATGTACGTATATATGTATGTATGTATGTACGTACGTATGTATGTATGTATAGTATGTATGTATGTATGCATGTATTTGAATTTTGTAATTTAGAGACAAGTTCGGATTTAAAAATTTGGAAAATTTGAAAAAAAGTTGTGAATTTTGAGAGAAATTTGGAAATTTAAAAAAATGGAAGTAAATCATATTTATTGTTAAATATAAAATACAACAAAAATCGAAGCTCTTGATTATAAGTTCTTTTGTAGTCGTTTTGAAACTAAAATTTATTTTCTACTTTTTTTTAAGCAATAATTTCATCCAACATTTTCTTAAAAGCAAAAAAGTCTATAAACTGTTCTGAATAAAAAGAAAATAAAGATCACAAATATTTCCTGGCACATCTTTCAATTCAACCATTGCTGGAGCAAATATTTGAGTAACTACTCTAATATTTGGCAGGATCTGTTTACCCTTGATACCAACAAAAAACTGGTTTCAATACTCATTACAACAAGATGCAATTATATGTATTAAAAACATTGAGATAAAATAATACTTGTGAAAATATCGTTTATAAATGTAACGCAACAGCCGAGTGATAATTCAATATCAAGTACTGTAGTTAATTATCGCGTAAACAAAGAAAATGTATAATTGAGATGCACAACTGATTTAACAGCTGCATCCAAAAAAATATAAGGGAACGGGAAACAATTATGTACAAAACACGAAGAGAATAAAACATAAGTGTAGTAAACAAATGTCTATTACCTAAAATTCTATTCCTATTATTGGAATTATTCGATTGACCTTGTTGCTTGTTTAAAGACACGAAATGATAATATTTTAATTTGAGCATCTGCAATTACCCTTGATAATCAAAAGTAATGTTGACCCTGATAGTCAATGGTGATTTCCTTGTGAACATAGCATACTTACGAAATTTGTAATAAGAATTTTCAGTCTTATGCAACATGTGATATATAATCTAGAAATATCAGTGGAAGGCTAAAATTTTGTGTATAACATAGTATTGAGATTACAAGACATTCCAGGTCAAAATACATTTTGTTAGAAGTTTATTAAGTTGTTACTCAACTGATCCCAATTTGGCTGCAGTATATGTGAACATTCTACTTGGTTCTATTACCACATAAATTAGGACTATCAAAGGTTATAAATATACATTTTTCCAATATATAAATATAAATGTGAATGACTGTCCAATCTGTCAGCGTCATGTCCGAACCACAATACAGAGATACGTAAAAATGTGTCCAAGGGAGGTTGTAGGCATTGTAGAATGCTCATAAATATGGATAGATCAATATAACTCAAAAAATACATTTCCTAGAAGAAAATGTTGTAGAACAAAGTTGTAAGGTTCCAAAAGTTAAAAATAATACTGATTTTGAACGTGAACTTGGCTATGACCAAGGTCATTTGAAGGTCAATATAGTTTTCTAGTGTGAAGTGAAACTACTTCTGATACTGGAAATGTAGAGTGGGGAATTTTATGTTGCCCATGAACTTGAACATGACCTTCGTGGGTATTTGAGGGCGTCCAGAAACTAGGTAAAGTGCAAAATATCTCGAAAAATACGTATCATAAAGAAAAATGTAATAAAGTTGTAGGGTTTGAAAAGGTGCATCTAATGATGATCTTGAACGTAATAATGATTATATAATAGTATAACTTTTGACAAAATAGTTATCCAGCAGGAAATCATTTTGAAACAAAGTTAAAACAGGCTTTTTATCTGTTCCAATTTTTGCACATAATGACGTGTCGCTGCCTTGGAATGGTCTTTCCAAAAAATCTAATACATATATGAACTTCCGACACTCCCTGCAGGATGAGTCAGTTGGGAGACATGATCAAAACTTGTGATAATAGTGACAATAATGCAAAAATTTGATATGTCACGTTCCAATCCCAAAAGAATTAGATAAAGAACGACTCGTTATTTTCAGGTTTCAGCCAGCACAGCAATGAGCATGAGAAAAAGGTTATTTTGAACAGTTATGGACATTGCTGAATGACATTATCAGAATTAGAAGTTATCTAATGTCCTTGAGCTTCGAACATAGCAAAACAGATGAACATTTGTAATTGCCCTATAATCTGATAGCAAATATCGGATAAAAATATTTAAGTTTTTTTTTATTAGTCATGAGCTTGTCACACTCTTGGACTTATTATGACGTGTACTATTTTATGATTTGTGTAAATAACATCCTTATAACGATCATCAAATATATTAATATAGCCAGCATTGTTTACTGCATCATTAAGTAAATTAATATAGCCAACATTGGTTACTGCTTACCAATTACAATTGCTGCACAAGCTAATTAAACAAATATTTTACGTCAATTTTGTACCTCGGACTGTACAGTACCATTATGATTTCAGGTCACACTTTTTTGTATTAGTAACGCCAATATCGTAAGTTGGTAGTAAACTGTAATCTCACAATAAATAATAAATCAACTTACCCCAAAACAGCAGATTATTACCCTTAGCGGAAACAAGAAAAAGTATCTCACAAAAAACCCACACAGCCATATCACAGTTAACTTCCATGATATAAACTCATATCCTCTGTTGGTGCGTATCAACAGATTCCAGTTCTTTAATTCTTCAGCTTCAAATCGTGAAGTTACCTGGTCCTCTATTATAGCTTCTATTCCTATTTTAATGTAATCAAGTACAGTTGACAATTCAAAGTGTGAGGTTTCCTGGAACAAATATGTAGATTCTCACTTCCCCTGTAAGACCAGATAAACAAAATATCTTGCAAAAACGTGAATTGAAGCACACCTCACAAGAACTTTTCCATCTGCTCAAAATTGGAGAGCTTCTGTATCATCCATTGTGTGTGTTGAAAATATTTGAGCATCATGAACTTTCATTAGATGTAAATGTACACTGTGAATTGAACATATTACTATTTTTAACTTGTTTAGATTACTATTATTCAGAGATGACCATTGCGCTAATTGGTATAAATAGTATCAATATCAATAAATAGGACTAACCAAAGTTTGGGAAACATATATGTTACCTGTCCTTGTTTAGCCTCATCAACAAATGATTTGCTCTTTTCTTCCTGTTTACTAGTAGGGGGTTCAGGAACTAGCACTAACTTATCATCTCTGCTGATGAGATTATTGGCACCATTGACCATACCATTTTTAATGCCATTGGGTGTTCCTGGGGTTTTGTCTTCACTAGACTTCCCAGATATGCTTGTGTCATTCACTTCATCTTCTAAATCATGCTTTCGTTTTGCTACTGACTCTATGTCTTTGCGCCCATACTAAAAATTAAATATACATTGGAAGCACATTTATCCAAAACATCATATTCATCATTTTATTGTTTGTTACATATCCTGGCTACAAACATTTTATCTATTTTGGCAGCCTTTACATTTGTATACAACAGCTGGCAACCTGGCAAGAGCATGTGAGGTTATATTAAATGCTGACAGAGATGGCCACACCTTACCTTGCCATGACTAGCTATACCCTATTTTATGAGTAGCCATCATGGTTTGAAGTCTACTGAGGTGAACAGATGCTCAGCAAGTGACATTTGGTGTTAGTCTGCAATGTTGGCAATAATGAATCAGGTGTAAATCTAGTAAAACTTGCTTGTAGCATTTTGTTTTTTGTATGCAAATGAACTTCTCTAAATAAAAGAGCTTTAAGCAAGGACAAAATGAACCTGTAGTGTACAAAAAATCATAACAAATTATGACTATGTCTACCTGACATTGATGGATCCCTCAGAATTATGTGTCCTTTGGGTATACAGGGATTTTTGAAATATTACTAGATAATCAGCTGTCATTCCACCATAATGGATACTTGAGAAATAGACTATAAGCATCTGGCAACCTAGTATACTAACACCTGTCAAATGTAAATATATCATATCATTCCTTCTGCCAGGTTGCATTGTAGTACAAAAAATTGATCTCAAACTCATATGGCCCTTATACTCACAATGATATTAAAAGTCCTCAGGATGACATATTTTTGAAAATACCATACACACATTTTTAATGATTCCTGACCTATCAAAAAACATTGCTTTCAATTAATAACCAGGATATGAAATAAAACAAACTTTGTATCACCCCCACAATTCAATACTCCTGTAACAGAAATTGCAGTAATGGCAGTATTTTAATTGAGATTAGAATATAATCTTGTTTAGTTTACAATCATTCATTTGGAAGAAGAGGGTTATATTTCAAAAAAATTTCATTTTCCATTTTATTGCATTATTAATTCAGAAAATGTGTTTACATTTATATGGAAAATGGTTACACCTACCATCTCTCTACAAACAGGCAGTTTTGATTATTTTAAATACATATAGGGTGTAAAAGTTGTAATTTGGAAACTAGATAATGCTAATGGCTTGTGAGAAATGATTTTATGACATGAAGTGAAAAGCAGAAAAAAGTTGTGATAATGTGAGCAAAAATCTAATTCAGGCAATGTCAACTTTTAATCTATCCAATTAGTCTGACTCTAGATAATGATAAAATCAATGCTTATATTCAAAAATTACATAATCAACAAGACCATATCAGGAAAATATATTGTATTCATTTATCTAAATGCTAACCTTGTGCCAACCTTTGCTCTTGCTAAAACCAGCACTAGTGGTTCATCTTATTGTCAAGGACTATGTATTTTTAATACAAGACCTATTTACAGAACAAAAATGCATAATTACAGAAATTCCTTACCCAAAAATTGCATGTTTTATAAGGTACCTGTTACTTACACTATTTTTATTGATTTGTATTGGCCAAAAAGTCTTCAAATGGTGATAATGTTCAAGAAGGGAAAATTCATCCTCGCATGATGAATAAAATTCACACATACACACATATATTAATCTTTTCTCAACTACTCAAGGTTATATCATTTGCAACTTAAAATTTATACATAGGTCTACAACAGGGCTGACCAACTTAATGTGGCCCAAGGGCCACTTCAAAAAAAAATGCAGTTTGGAGGGCCGCATTATAAAATCTTTTTATACAACATTATTACCGAGTTTTAATAGGTATATACTATACTATATTTGAGAGTAATTTTTACATGTGATGTATACATGACCCGTGAAGCGGGCCGCAAGAAAGGAGTTCGCGGGCCGCATGTTGGCCAGCCCTGGTCTACAATATTACATCGAGTGTATTACCCAATTAAGTTAAACTTGGAACATTATGCGTGGGCATGTATATAGTGAAATGCTTTGAATACAACCAAATTCTGACTCATAAGTTTACTGATTGATATTCTAGTAAGTGATTAAAAATTCTTACCTCAAAAATCATGAGCAGAAGCTTGACAAAGAGCCTCCTAACTCCAAGCGATTGTCCAATAGAAGCCAAAAAAATTATACAGACGAGAAGAGTTAAAAAGGGGGTGATGAGGATTGACCCCACGAGGGATACCATCGACAGTAACGACATTTCCACTATGTTTTTAAACTGAACTTTAGATAATCATCATGTTTGCGCTACTTATCATTCAAGTTCGCACTTAACAATAATCAAAGTACACGCACGGAAGCTACCATGAACCTTCATTCGTTAGAATCATGATTAATAAAAATCTTTCAAAATTTGATAACAATAAATAATGTGAAGGCAGTCGAGTTGTCGTTGTCGAGATGTCGAGTGTCGGAAAAATCTTCTGTCACGTCTGTCTGTGCTGTCACGATCACAACAGATTTTTTTTGCAAGTCCACGGTGTAGCACAGTGCACTACTGGGAACGGAACTGGTACTCAATTTTCGTGAAGAACGGGAATAGGAGCAGGCGGCTGTGACGTCATCCAAATGTCAAAAAATCACGTGGTACGGGTAACCGCTCAACGTCGGCGAGATACTAGGGAGTTTTCGCGTGCCACTGAACGTGCTGCGGTATTTTCTAGACACGTTATTTTGACAGATACGCATGCTCAGTTGTGGGTTTCATGATAGCGGGCACTAATTACGTTACCGCCTAGCGTAATTAGAGATCATTTAGCGCGAGGCGGCATATGATCGTTTCGTGGATACCCGGAACCAATCGGACGATGATTGTCATGATTTGAGGTTAGGTGCCGTTAATGGGTGATTTTTCTTAATTTAAAAAAAAATCGGTTGGCCTGTGGTTTTCATTTTTATTCATAAAGTTTGTATTATGTGTACTGCGAAAGAAGTCAAGCGAACGGGGAACTTGTCTGTTGAGAATGCCGTGCAAAATTCCTGTCTACAACTCCTCGTTGTTCAGTGCCCCTATAGCGGCCAAATCAAGAAGTTCTTGTACATCCATTTCGTCAAAGACACCTGTACAGCCAAAGTACGGTACAGCTTTGAGGTCTTAAATTTAAGGTTATGTCCACGTTATTTCTCATGCTGTTGCAAAAAGTATCCACAACCGATTAAAATAACGTATACATAATGTGCTTTACCGGATAGCGTTTGCGCCTACGTCGCTTCTCTAAGCGTAATGCGAAAACTCCCCATCAGCGGGTGGCAGGTCTAATGTCAGTGTCATTTAAAAATCAGACATCTCAATTGAAAATTTGTCTTCGCACTGTCGAAAATAGAGTTAAATTATTAAATCATAAATGGAGGAACAAGTCTATCTGATTTTAAATGACGAGGGAGAAGGTCATCGAAGATATAGGAACCGGACGTGTCATATCATACGATCAACATACGATCGGTCTGCTTAGAAGGCAGCTAAGTTTATCAAGGAGCTTAAAGCAAAGAATTTGCGCAACATGCGCCATCTAACCACTCCCGGTGTAACTTGAAACTGTCAAAACTTCGAGAGGAAGGGGAAATTCCATCTGTTCTCGCTCCGTTCACTACGGGATCTCGCGAAAAAATCTCTGTCGAAAACGACCACAGGGCAGCATCAGACAGACACAGAATCTTTGTTACAATTTAACCGGTCCCACACGATGTGGCGACTGCCTTACAAAGTTGGACACATGGCCATTCGTCACATCGTGTGGTAGAGCGCTGACGGATTACAAGTATTTTGATTTGAATACCTACCTGTTCATAATGTAAGTTCCGTAACTAACTTTTGAGGAGAATGAATTAAATTAGTAAACATACAAAGCATAGGCTGCCCTAACAACTCTGGAAGAAAGTACTATCAGCATTTTGACCCTACCTTACTGATGAAAATCGGTACAGTGGCGGCAGAGTTATCGTCGAAAAACAAACAAAAAACGGTCAAACAACCACATTTCTGAAGCTTCGTGAGTGGTATTCTTGAAGTCGTCTGAACTTACCGATTAACGACAATCATCGGTAAGTGCCACCAAAGACGTCATGCCCTAGCTTAGATGCGATGAGCTCCCAGAAAGTACTGCAATATGTACTGATAGGTTTAATTTTCCATATCCACAGCTTGGATTAGAATTGAATTAGCTTGGAGTTACTTCAGTACATAATATTGTAGCAGATTTATTATGCTATAAGTAAATATACGACTGAAAATAGACAAACTGCTGAGGTTTGTGGTTTCAACTTATGGTTTAAAAGGTGGGGCAAAACAAAAAGGTACCAAAACTGAAGCATAACTTAATGGGCTAAAAGAACAATGTACTGAAATGGCAGGATTTGAGAACTAGTTTCGTATGTGTAGTCGTTTCAGTTCATTTTAGAGCATTGTTCGTTGCAGATTTCAGCATAAATATCGCATATATACGCAGCGCATACTATTGAAAGGATAAGGTTATATTTCTCAACAAACGGTGGGAAATTCAAGCCCTAATAGATACATACGCTTAGTACACAATCAACATCGATTATCTACGACCGGGCGGTAAATTGGACTTTGTGGATAGGCTTTTTGGACGTTAAATCTCAGTTTTCGAATATTATATACTGATGTAACACTATTGATCGTTCAATTCTATCCAAGCTATCCATATATCGAATTAAATTTGTCAGTACATATTGCACTACTTTTCATGAGCTTATCGTATCTAGGCTGGGACATGACGTCTTTTATCTTATCGATAACCGTCGGTTGACCAAACACAGCGTGTTTCTTCTTACCTACAACTTTTCCGCAGAGTATGCAACATGTCATACTTCGTCGTGTTTGATCGATTTTTGCTTAATACCACTTTAATACTGTACGATTTGATACATTACATTACTTTTAGGATCATTTATAATTTGAGATCATCCGTTACATCAACTAATTCATTTAGTATTAAATAGCAGATATGTCCCTCTATTATCTGAGAAGACAATTAGTGAACCTACATAGGAGAGAAGTACAGCAAGTTTTAACCTGAAAAAGTAAACAAAAACAAGTAGACTATCGAGTTGAAAATCGTCGCTTGAGAGCAGAACTATACTATGTCCATTTTTTCGTATTTTCCACTTTTAACATTAAGGTATACATTAGAGGATGGTGAATTCAATGCAGAAACAGTTTATCTCTATAGTGGAGGGGAGACCAATAAAGTCCCAAATACAAACTAGTCTAACTTTTATTAGCAATTTGATTTCAGTGCAGAACTGTTCTATGATGCAGACAGTGTTCCAAAGTTGCGCTCGTCATTTACTCTGATGGACATAGATTAGTTCTGACCTGTCGGTTTGGAGTTAATATATAGAAATATTGAACATAGAATAGTTCTGATTTGTTTTCTTCGGACTTCGCATAGTATTTCAGTGGACATAGGTTTGTTCTGATTTGGCATTTATAAGTTAGTGTGTTGTTAGTGGAGATAGACTTGTTCGGACCTGTGAATTGCGAGTTAGAATTGTATCAAAAAGGACATAGATTAGTTCTGACTTGGAATATAGAAGTTAGTATCTAGTGCTAGTGGACATAGACTTGTTCTATTGTAGTTTCCTGATTGTCTGTAAAATGAATAACAAAAGATCTGCTAAAATCTTGGAAATGGTCTTGTGTAAAAAAGTGAATGAACATTTGGGTAAGTAAAACAAAATATAAAACCAATCAATTTCTTGTATGTATTTCAAATAATATGTTATTGGTTATTTCATCAACCGAGTGCAATGTATAAATTTGCAATTCCTAAAGAAAGGACAAAGTATCACTTTTCAAAGGAGAGAGCGTTTTGGCTACTTTGTCGCTCTCCTAGAAATAATCTCAAAAATTTTATAGACAATGGAAGTTCGTAATATATCTTTTGATAAACTTCTTAGTCACGCGTTCCCATCTCAACCTATTATTGGAATTATTCAGTGACATCTTTCTGTCAAATTTAAACGTCTCGAATATTTACATTAAAGATTAATTTGTTACGGTTATTTTACAGAGATACCGTTCGTAGAAAAAATCTTATGTGTATTTCGAATGCAAAGCAATGAGTGAATCTCGGCTCTCATTCAGAGCCGCATTATGCTACTTTGCGCTTTTAATACACAAATAGCTATAGCTATTCTATAAAATGCTCTTAAATATTTTACAATTACTATTTTGCTGTCATAAAAAAAGTTTTCTTATAATATAATGCCTCTACAATTTTTATGAGATTTCAATTTGTATTTTCAGGCGGAAAAGTTGATATTAATGTAAATCAATCGATCACCGATCCAAAGGAAATCAACATTAATCGCACAGATGAATCTACTCCTATGGTTGATTGTCATTTTACGATTGACTTAACCAATTTCGAACATCCAGATATGAATATGAATAAGATGTGTTTGACAAGTAAGTAGAATATTTTTGTTTGCGATATAATATTATAATTCTGATTTAAATTTTAGCACCTGCTACAGTAAGCAGTGATATGGATTGGCAAACCAAGCATGGAAAACAAAGCAAGAAAGATGAGTTAGCTATCGAGATAGACCCACGATACTTGAACTGTCCTGATTTGGAATATCCGCCTTATTTATTACCAGCAGAAACCTCCATTAGCAAAAACGATCATGTAGCGTTAGCGTCAGTCAATCAACTGAATGATTTTTTTCGGCCTAGTGTACCTGGTGTAGCTGAAGAAAAGTCAAAAAAACATGTACTTGAAGTTCCCATGACCTCAATCAGTCAATTAATTAAGCTTTCTGAACCTAGTACATCTTACACAGCCAATAAGATAGACAGACTTCCAACTTCACATCTACTTGATGATTTGGAAATAAGTTCTTCAGAATCCGATCCATTTGGTGGAGATGATGATGATAAAGACCCTGATTTCCAGTTATCAGACAATAATAAAAATAAATGCAGAAATCTTATTGGTAACAATAACTTGCCCATTAAGAATTCCAGTTCTGAAGGTTCAGATACAGAAGAAGAGCAAAAAAATAATTCAAGAAAACGCATACGAAGACCTGAAGGCTGGAGAAGAAATAAAATTAAAAAATTTAGAAATAGTGGAAGGTCTTATGTAAATTGGAAAGGTAATCTTGTGAGTGAACGAAAAATGAAAAATCCTTGTAATTGTCGATTAAGATGTTCACATAAAATCGACGAAGTAAACAGAATAAAGATTTTTAGTGATTACTGGGGTTTATCAGATCTTAACGGTCAAAGAGATTATATTTCAAAATTTATGATATGCCAGAATAAAGCGAGACATCGAAAAAGAAAAGTATCAGAGAGAGATGAGGAAGACAGTGAGAATGAGGAATCTAGCAGAAGAAATTTTACATATCTCTTTTATTTTGCTCTGAATGAAAAGAAAGTTCAAGTTTGTAAGACCTTCTTCCTTAATACGCTGAGCATCAGCGCACAAACGGTCAGAACTGTTTTCAATAAACTTGGTTCTACTGGGGTAGTTACTGAAGACAAAAGAGGAAAGGTTTGTAAAAATTCCATGCTGGACGAATCAGTGAAGCAATCCATTCGCGACCATATTCATTCTTTTGAGACGGTGAGAAGCCATTACTGCAGATTGAACACAAAACGCTTGTTTCTGCCCACAACTTTAAATATCTGTAAAATGTTTCATATGTATGGAGAGTACTGTGATGAAAATGGTATTCAAAGAAAAGCTACAGAAAGCATGTACAGAACGGTGTTCAATACTGAATTTAATCTATCATTCTTTCAACCGAAAAAGGATTTGTGTGATATGTGTCACAGGTATGAAAATGGTTCTACCGAAGAAAAAAGGGAAATGGAAGACGAGTATCAGCAACATTTAAGAAATAAGAAACTGGCAAGGGACATCAAAGCAGCCAACAAAGAAAAAGCAAAGCACAAAACTTTGCTCAGCAGTTTTTGATTTGCAGCAAGTATTATCGGTGCCAAAAAGTGACGTAAGTTTGGCGTATTATAAGCTTAAGCTATCTACATATAACTTCACCATTTTCAATTTAGCTTCGCAAAATGCCTTCTGCTATATGTGGCATGAATGCATTGCCAAAAGGGGCGCATCTGAAATTGGTAGCTGCCTTCTTCTTTTCATTGAGCACCAAGTTCAGAAAGGCGTTAATGAATTTGCGCTCTTTTCTGATAACTGCGCAGGTCAGAATAGGAATAAATATTTGTTTTCGCTCTACAATTATCTTTCTCAAAAACATAAAATAAAGATACGACACATATTTTTGGAAAAAGGACACACTCAGTCTGAAGGTGACTCGGTACATAGTGTTATCGAGAAGGCCGCTAGGAATGTCCCGATTTACACACCTGAACAATGGTACACCCTTGTCAGGACCTGCAAAAGAAAACAACCTTATACTGTAATTGAGTTGGAACAAGAAGATATCAAAGACTTAAAGACTCTACAAGAAAAGTCTTCAATAAACTCGGTCTGCAACGAACAAAACGAAAAAATTGTGTGGAACAAAATAAAAATAGTTGAAACCAGCTTTGAACATCCAAATATTATTTTGTATAAATACACATATGAAAAAGATGATCCATTTCAAAAAATAAATATTTTAAAAAAGGGAAGAAAAACACTTGACGTTGTTGTCTATGATTTACACCTCAAACGGCTCTATCCCAACCTGATCAAATTAACTAAAAAAAATATGACCACTTACAATTTCTTTGTAATAAAAAGGTTATACTGAATCCTTACCATGTATTTTTCAAAAATCTACCATTTGGTGAAAATCAAACATCTAAAGATTCTGACTATGAGTAGTATCTAATATGGTGTAATAATTGATGGGTTAGGTAGTTTTTGGTGGTTGTAAGATTCTGACTCAGTTTAGTTTTTTAGTCATGTTTTTTTGGGTTGTAGGTCAGGATTAGATCAAAATATAATCTTCCTTTTGGCTTCTCAAAAATTTATTTAACTTTGTTAATGTTTCGGTCATAATGTTCTTATGAAACATTGAAACATTTCGTTTCATAGTAACCGGACCTAAAATTCAAGAAAACTAATTATTGAATAAAAATAAATAAATAATATGTCAGTTTTTATGTAACAGGATTAGGTATAAGTTTGTTTATTTGAAATAAAATTTATTTTAAAGTACCCATTACTTATTTATTTCAATTAATCAGAACTATACTATGTCACAAAACAGAAAGTCAATTGCATTCTAACTTGCACATAGAATACTATGATTTGTAGGTAAATATACTATGTCCACTATTTTTGTAAATCACTTGGATTTTGAATTTCGATAAGAACTTTTTAATATATTAGCCTGCCCCAAAGGATATAAAACATATACTTACTTTAAATTCTGAACACAATCCCAAAAATACAGAAAAAACCTTCTCCTGTAAAATTTGCATTTTGTGACATAGTATACTTCTGCTCTCATGTGACGAAATATAATAGACATCCTATGATAATTATCAGATATTTAACATGTGACTTTTATTTAGTGCCGTTCGTCATATCTTGGCATTTTGTCTGTTTATTATTGTTATTAAGGCTGGTACATTGATAGATGTCTATATTTATAGATTTGCAAATTCTGGTAAGACGATTTCCAGTTCGCAGTAAATAATGGGTATGTTTGAGCATTTACCAGTGCCTATTGTCAGCAGTATTAATACCTGTTGAGGTAGCAATGGGCTAATTGATCTGTTTTTTAAGAAAATAAAAAGATACCCTGTCACAAAAGATTTGTTTAATTGTATATTGCATATATGCTTTCTTATATACTATACTTATAACCTTTAATTTTGGGATACAGACACCCTGGTACGAAATTCCTTATATGGTGCTTTTTCACACTTCAGCTACTGCCAACGGTTTCTATAGTTGCCAAAATTTTATTTAAAAGGTATGAAAAGGCACTAATTGTTATTTATGCATTTATAGCGTTAAGGTTTGAAAATTAAAAATAAGAAGAAAAATTGAACAGTCGTGTCAGTGGAACTTGCGGCACGCCCTAACAACGAATATGATGCCAACGTGGAGTCCGTGGGATGAAAATTGAGATTTAACGTCCTATCCACTAAGTCCAATTTACCGCCCGGTCGTAGTTAATCGATGATGATTGTGTACTAAGCATATGTATCTATTAGGGCATGAATTTCCCACCGTTTGTTGTGAAATATAACCTTATCCTTATCATTTCAAAAAATTTTTTTCCTAAATTTCAGGGAGTATCGCGCACCTTACACGACAGACTTCTTTCTTTGGAGCTGGGGTGTAAGACCGTTTGTAACTACTTTTTGATAACTGATTATAATAGCTCTTGTTGTGTACTTTAAACCCTGAAAAGCACATCGACGCACTTCTGCAGGTTTTTACGAAACAAAAATTTCCTAAATTGCAGTGAGTATCATGCACTGTACCCGACAGACTTCTTTCTTTGGAGCTGGGGTGTAAGACCGTTTGTAACAACATTAAGACAACTGATTATAATAGCTCTTGTTGTGTACTTTAAACGCTGAAAACCACATCGACGCACATCTGCAGGTTTTCACGAAAAAAAATTTCCTAAACTGCAGTGAGTATCGCGCACTGTACCCGACAGACTTCTTTCTTCGGAGCTGGGGTGTAAGACCGTTTGAAACAACTTTTTGATAACCAAATATAATAGCTCTTGTAGTATACTTTAAACCCTGAAAAGCACATCGACGCACTTCTGCAGGTTTTCACGAAAAAAAAAAATTTCCTAACTTGCAGTGAGTATCGCGCACCGTACTAGACAGACTTCCTTCTTTGGAGCTGGGGTGTAAGACCTTTGTAACTACTTTTTGATAACTGATTATAATAGCTCTTGTTGTGTACTTTGAACCCTGAAAAGCACATCGACGCACTTCTGCAGGTTTTCACGAAAAAAAAAAAAAATTCTAAATTGCAGTGAGTATCGCGCACCGTACCCGACAGACTTCTTTCTTTGGAGCTGGGGTGTAAGACCGTTTGTAACAACTTTTTGGTAACTGATTATAATAGCTCTTGTTGTGTACTTTAAACCCTGAAAAGCACATCGACGCACTTATGCAGGTTTTCACGAAAACAAAAAAGGGCCCGACAGACCTGTTCGTTATGAGTTGAGGTGTACGACTAGCTTTAGATACGAGCCTACAAACTCTGCAGAACCAGTTAATGCAATACCGCAATAGCATACGACTCGTAGGCACAGATAGAATAAATATAGTTATCGCGCTCACCTCGTATGCGCGACACGGCGTATCGCAGGCGGACAGCATTTATTCGGTCCGCTATAATCTAGTGGCGGGTAGGATTGTGGAGCCAGCTTTTGAAGCTACCTTCACACGCATATATATTCGTTATTTATGCCACTGAAATCTGCAACCACCGTTGCTCTAAAGTGAACTGAAACGACTACACATACGAAACTAGTTCTAAAATTCTGCCATTTCAGTACATTGTACTTTTAGCCCATTAAGTTATGCTCCAGTTTTGGTACCTTTTTGTTATGCCCCGCTTTTTAAACCAAATTTGAAACCACACAACCTCAGTAGTTTGTCTATTTCCAGGCGTATATTTAGTATTTACTTATAGCATAATAAATCTGCTACAATATTATGTACTGAAGTATTACTCTATTGATCGTCCAGGCTAATTTAATTCTAATCCAAGCTGTGGATATAGAAAATTAAACCTATCAGTACATATTGCAGTACTTTACGCGATCTCATCGCATCTAGGCTAGGGCATGACGTCTTTGGTTGCACTTACTGATGGTTGTCGTTAATCAGTAACTTCCGACGACTTCAAGAATACCACTCCTACCAGACTTAAGTTTTGGTCGCTGAAGACAGATCTGAAATTATTTTTCAGTGCTCGAAAAAATGGTTTCATCGTTCAATTTGTATTATTTTTTCTTCGGTTGTAAAGGTTCAAGCGCGACACTGACACCGATAATGGCACCACCATGCGTCGAACGTCCGAGACTGAAAAGTTCATCCCATCGTGTAGGAGACACACTTGCCAATTGTAGGGTGTCGAACGTTGTATACAACGTTGGAAGCATCGTATGGGACCCGCATTAAAAGATAAAAGATCATAAAGGATACAGCATATGTATAGCATAGCGTTACCATGCTATAGTGGATACCAAATAAAATCCGATGCACGTCATAGGTGATGTCATTCATAAAAATCATGGTTACCAACAGTTGACTACATTCAATGTGACATTTCTACTTGAAGTTTAAATTTCCCCGTCTCGATTCGGTTGGTAGTGCCGTGTAGAGAAATGTGAGGTTGCCACTTCTCATTTGTTGACATCAGTTGCCATTGTCCTTTTGTCGTAGACTGTCTACTATTAGTTCTTTATTGTTTAGTTTGCGAGTTTTGCGCTATTTGAGCTTTGAATCGTTGCCTTGCCAATTAAAAATTGTTCTTTTCAGAACAACAGTTACTGTGAAGTGGTGTAAAGTATCCAAAATGCCAAAACAACTTAACAATCGGTATAAAGAGCTCATATCATTGAATATCTACCGAAATCAGCTGTTTTTATTCAGAAAGGAATTTAATTTTACAACAAGTTTATTTATTTTTAATATAATGGTATTATAGTAAATGGTAGGTATATATAAACAATTTATTTTATTAAATTTATTTGCTTAAAAGAAAATGTGCAAATTCTGGCAACAGCGCACAGCTCCAGATCGATGACGTGCATCGGGTTTTATTTGGTATCCACTATAGCAACTGCGCTAGTAATACAGGGTGTAAACGTTATGACAGACATTATTTAAATGGGTGATAGAGGGGGTTAAAAGAAGCAAAACGTTTCATAAAACATGGGGGTCAAAACGGCATTTTTTTAGAGAAAAGCGACTTTAAAGTAAAATAAAATCTGACAACGCCGCAATGCCAGTCGCAAATTACGACCAAGGGTAGAAGGGTTTATCTCTGATTACGACGGAACACAGTGTAAATAAAGATAGAGTTTGTTATTTTTATACTCTATAATCAAATCCAAGCGAATATCCAAAATTTCTGTGTTATGTGCCGCGGTTATAATATGGTTCAAGATGACACACGGGTTGATGACGTCAGTTACACGAATCGCTTGAACGCGTTGATTTTAACGCGGTTTTGTAGCAAGTTGTTTATTTTAGAAAAGCGCGTATATAATCTCTGATTATTTTTATTATCACTTTATAATGGGTGATTTGTCGTCTACAACTGTATATGGAAAGTTTAAATAAGAAACTTTTCATAATATTAATGGGAGAAATGTTTTTTCAGATTTTTTTTTAAATGATGGAACCATGGCTTTGTAGCTATGATAACTTTCAATTCTCTAAATTTTTCCGCATGTCAAAGAAAACATTTATTGCAGAAATGATGAAAAAATAAATTAGCAAAACCGTATACAGGTGGATATCATCTAGTGAGTTTATATGGCCATATTTTAATATTCTTGTGGTATATGGCTACACAGGATACTTTGTTAAGCATAGGAACTACATTTAAGGTGTCCCCAACAACCGTAATGAGTATAACTAATAAGGTGCTCCACTTTATGGTAAAACTGAAGTCAGCCTGTATCATTTTTCTCAAAAATGAAGCTGAAGTACAATAACAATATCCAATACCCGGCAAAATTCTAACTTGTCACATTTCAAATAATAACCAGAAATATAAAACTACTCTTGAGTTGGGTAAATACCACAATTTTGCGATGATAACTATGACATATAACAGCTGATTCGTGACGTCACGGATCTTATAACCAAACTGATATAGTGGATATAGTGGATACCAAATAAAATCCGATGCACGTCATAGGTGATGTCATTCATAAAAATCATGGTTACCAACAGTTGACTACATTCAATGTGACATTTCTACTTGAAGTTTAAATTTCCCCGTCTCGATTCGGTTGGTAGTGCCGTGCAGAGAAATGTGAGGTTGCCACTTCTCATTTGTTGACATCAGTTGCCATTGTCCTTTTGTCCTACTATTAGTTCTTTATTGTTTAGTTTGTGAGTTTTGCGCTATTTGAGCTTTGAATCGTTGCCTTGCCAATTAAAAGTTGTTCTTTTCAGAACAAAAGTTACTGTGAAGTGGTATAAAGTATCCAAAATGCCAAAACAACTTAACAGTCGGTGTAAAGAGCTCATATCAATTCTGGCAACAGCGCACAGCTCCAGATCGATGACGTGCATCGGGTTTTATTTGGTATCCACTATACCAAATAAAACCCGATGCACGTCATCGATCTGGAGCTGTGCGCTGTTGCCAGAATTTGCACATTTTCTTTCAAGCAAATAAATTTAATAAAATAAATTGTTTATATATACCTACCATTTACTATAATACCATTATATTGAAAATAAATAAACTTGTTGTAAAATTAAATTCCTTTCTAAATAAAAACACCTGATTTTGGTAGATATTCAATGATATGAGCTCTTTACACCGACTGGTAAGTTGTTTTGGCATTTTGGATACTTTACACCACTTCACAGTAACTGTTGTTCTGAAAAGAACAATTTTTAATTGGCAAGGCAACGATTCAAAGCTCAAATAGCGCAAAACTCACAAACTAAACAATAAAGAACTAATAGTACGACAAAAGGACAATGGCAACTGATGTCAACAAATGAGAAGTGGCAACCTCACATTTCTCTGCACGGCACTACCAACCGAATCGAGACGGGGAAATTTAAACTTCAAGTAGAAATGTCACATTGAATGTAGTCAACTGTTGGTAACCATGATTTTTATGAATGACATCACCTATGACGTGCATCGGATTTTATTTGGTATCCACTATAACTACACTCGCTTGAACGGATTGGTAAATAAGAACCCAAAATGGTAAATACCATTTCCATTTGGTTATGCGCTTGAATTTGATTTAGGTTAGGTCCTTTCAGTTCTCCCCAAACCCAATACCAGAAATCCATCGGATTGAGGTCAGGAGATCTTGCTGGCCATTTTCGAGGATCAGGAGCATTTCGAACAATCCAGCGATTTGGATAATGTTCATTCAAATACTGAATGACGCCTCTAAAAATGTGTGGTGGTGCCCCGTCATGAAGAAACCACAAATTCTGTCTCCCTTGTAATGGCATGTTGTCTAAGATCAGTTCCAAAAATTCTGGTAAGTTATTGGCTAGAAAGCTAAGGTATCCTTCTCCTGACAACTTTGGGGGTAACTCGAAAGGGCCAATTACCTGATCGTCAAGAATACCCGCCCAAATATTTATTTTAAAACGTTGTTAGAAATGACCTTTAATATCCCGTCTCGCGTAAAAGTACATTCGTCCGTCGCTAGAATGTTTTTAAAAAAATCCGGATTTTCAATGTTTTTGTGCAAAAACCACTGACAGAATGTTAGTCTGCGAGGATAGTCTTCTGGTAACAAGGCCTGCACTCGTTGTACATGGTAGGGATGAAGCAAATTTTCCCGTAGGAGTCTATGGACTATGGTATGCGATAGTCCTACGCGGCGGCCTAATTCCCGAGTGCTGATATCTGCATTGATTTCCACGATATTTAAAATTTGTTTCTTCTGCTCTACAGTAACCTGTCTTTCATTAGTGCGAATATTAGTGGGCTGAACACTTCCTGTATCTCAAAGTCTTTGGTACACTTGCACAAATGTTCTTCTGTCTGGGTGTATCCATTGGCGAAATCTGTCGCGATCAATTTTAGCTGCAAGATTTGATTCTGACCAGCTTCAGCTAACAACATGTCGGCGAACTCTTGATTCGAGAACATTGTAAATAAACACGACGACGTACGCGAACAATAACTAACCACTGTTACAGTTTGCGATCGATTGCCGGTTCGATAAGAGTGATGAAAGACCGACGCGCTGTTGTCATGTGTGTTTTAAATATTTAATTTAATGAAACTTACTGACTACAAATTTTGGCTTAACTTAGAAAAACTTAATGCCATTTATTTGTTAATTACCCAATTTAAAAACGTTTTAGATTAGATTATAAAAATTAGTAAGATTGTGGTGATTGTGGTCGATATAAAGCACTTGAAGTAGTAAACTATAAAGCCATTTAGACAAAAATCTATTGACTTTTGGACCATGGGTCATATGAACGTTTTGACTTGTTTCGACCTCCCTATCACCCATTTAAATAATGACTATCATAACGCTTATATTAACTGTGAATCATACACGTTATAGCTAAAAAAATTTATGACAATGAAAATAAAAAAATAAAAATGAATATTTGCTTAAAATGAGTGAATAAATAATAACATAAACAATAAATAATCAAAGTCAACAAATAAACTAAAACAATACTTTTTGAAAAAACAAACAATAAATAATCAAAAACAATAAATGAACAAAAACAGTGACTAAAACATAGTATTTTCTAAAAAAACATAATAAATAAAATATAAGTACATACAGGGTGACTTTGAAGTTGAGTCATTTATTTTAACAGTGAGTAGATCTGATCAAAAGAAATGTTTTTTTCCTTTACCATTTTTCTGGTAAAATTAAAGTAACAAAGTTATAGCCCTTTGGAAGTTTGAGTACCGCCCTGTCTCAATAATAATATTATGTGCTCGTGTTTGGCGACAACGGATATAATTCGCCGAAACAGAACAGAAAACAGAATTTTTATAACTTTTTAATTTTTTTTATTTTCATTGTCATAAAACTTTTGAGCTCTAACGTGTATGATTCACATGTTAATATACTTCAAAATAAGTCAACCACAATGTGACTATACACCTCTCAGGTGGCAAATTATGGCAACGCAGCGCTGTCAAAATTCGCATCCATTCCGTCCTATGATCGATAATCGATCTTCCGTAGTCTATTCTCCAACGTCACTGCAGTATATATCTTTTGTGGTCACTTCACATCAAGAGAAGCATAGGATTGATATTTAAATTACAGTAAAATAGTATGCATAATAATAAAAATAGCTCATTTAACAAAAAACTTAACTTTTTAAAGATGTATATGGTAAAACAACTAAAAAAATATATTTTTTTGTACAAATTTATCTCCTACTAGCAAGTCGATATACATATCTGATATCAAGTCGAAGCTTTCTTTTGAGCTGTTTCAAGAACATAGTTTCCTATGAGCCCAAGATGATTTTTCACTAGCACTTAGCTGGTGATCAGAACTGAACAATGTGAATACCTATTAGTATAATACTGGTCTTTGAATTCAGTGAGACTGACCGATTGACCCCAGTCAGTAAATGCCAACAAATCCTTCTGCTAAGCTTATCTTATTCACTTTTCCAGTTCCTGATTGTATCATGTATGTGGAAGTACAAGCAAATTAAGACTGGTCTTCAGCAAACTTGCATTTTTATAAATCCTCATCACTTTATCAGTTATATCTCATGTTCATATTCATTGGAATCAAGCATTTGTTTTTAGAAAAAGTTGCTATTAGATACTATTAAATGTTGTGCACGTCGGGCGATGTTTACGTTGACCGGAAACAGACGCGCGGAGTGGGAGCTGGAAAGGGGCGTGGCTGTACTACCCGGCCGTACCGGATCGCCGCAGCGAGGTACAGCACCCACACGCTTCAGTCTCTCGGCAACCGTCGGCACAGAGGCATGTCTACGCGCGTTCACAGCTCTGTGCAGAGCTCTATTCAGTTTAGCTACTTTTTTCAGTAGTGGTGTTCACTATAGGGTTCTCGATTGACTCTCAGTGGTGTTTTAGTGTTGTGACATATATGTTTTTATATTTCATATAGGACTTCTGTGTAAGGGTTTTTCTCATAAATTTTTCTGCAGTATTATTGGGAATGATTATTGTCTTCAGCTAGCAAAACTGTGATAAACTTCAACGATTGCACTGTGCAAACGTTCGTCAAGAAGAGGGTAAAGAGAGCAGATAGAAAAATATTTTTTATGCATATATTAATTAATAATAATATAAGTTGTATATATATATACTGGGTGGACGATATGTAACTGACTATCTATCTTGAATATTTGTGAAATGAAATAAAATACGTCCATTTTTTTCATCTTAATCAGTTATTGAAACTTAGAAATTATGTATGAAAAATAATATCAGACAAATATCCGCCTCTAGAAGCCGTGCAAACCTGAGCCCTCTTGATTACATTTTCGATCACTTTTTGGTAGGTTTCGGGAGGAATATTTTCAACAACTAAAAAAATATATTATCGCTTCCGTAATATTGCTCTTCAGCAGCTCTACAGTATTTGCTTTCTTGGCATAAACCCTATTTTTAAAAAATCCCCATAAAAAAGTCAGGAGCCGTTAAATCCGGTGACCTTAGTGGCTAGTTGACATCATCAAATCGAGAAATTAAACGTCCCGGAAATATTGTTCGCAAAAGATTCATTGTTTCTCTAGCTTGCTCCGTCCTGCTGGAACCACATGTTTTGCAGGTTATATTGTTGGATTTGAGGAGCCAGAAAGTTTTGCACCATATCACGGTAGCGCTTGTGACAGTAAGAGAATTACTTGCAGCATCTTCAAAGAAGTAAGATCCAATGACACCTCCATACCAAACTGTGACTCGACGAGGATTTAGTGGTCGTTGATGGATGACACGATCGTTATCTAATGCCCAGATGTGACAATTCTGCTTATTAACGAATCCATTTATATTGACGTGGGCTTCATCGCTCATTATCAGAAGTCGGTAAAAATCGTTATTTTGGCGACTTTCATGGTCACTTAGCTGTAGTTCTTGGGTTAACTGAATTTTCTATGGCTGGAAATGCAAGTCTTTTTCTTAAAATAGTGCATAATGACGAGCGTCGAATACCCAGTTCTTGAGAACGATGTCTGGTAGACGTATCAGTGCGCTCCACTACACTTTCACGGACTATCTCGATATTTTCTTGAGTACGAACACGGCCCGACCTTGGAAAGTCTTTAACTTCAACTGTTTCCGCACCAACTGACGAGTGGTGTTGGCCCTGGGCACATTATTTCGACCGAAATCTTGTCGTAGCTTCCAAATGGTTGCAACATTCGACTCATTATTTAAGTAAAACGTTTTAACAATACGGAAGCGTTGTGGGATCGTGTAGCGCTCCATGATTAATTGGACATGTGCTTTAAACAACTACTACGTTGCCACCTATTGAAATGCGTGTATCAAAAATGGCGCCCAATTTAAATCAGTCAGTTATAATATATTAGCCACCCTGTATATATTGTAGCGTTTTTCTGGGTTCTTTTGGGTGTGGATTAAAACTCTGGATTCCACAAAAAGAAATGCACTAATTTATTTACAACACAACACACTCACCTACAACTTAACTAAATAGAACATTTATGTACACCACTGACTTCACGATAACTTCTCTCCGCTCTGCTACCGTATTCCGTACTCTCTGCCCCATCTCCCGGCCGCCGAGTTATATATAGTTCAATTACCGCTGCGAGAAAAACCATGAAGCGATATCTGTCACGGTCCTCATAGCCGCCGCCAGGTGGCTGGTGCGGCCGTGATTCGTGTAAAAGTAGAGATCGGCCATGAAGCTCTAGCGAGTAGGAGACTCGCCCAACAGATGGCGCTGAGAGTATGATTTGTCACAATATGTATATACGCAAATAAACTGAAATAATCCCCCACAAGAATTTCATTCTTATGCGTGGAAAAACATTTTTCATAACACTTTTTGCTTTGAACATAGTTAAATATAGTTAATACATAAATTTAACCAAAACATATAACCATAAAGGTAAGTGTAGTAACATTATATTCAAAACCTAATTAGCATTCATTCGAGTGAGTTTTGCTATTTAATGTTGATTATTAGATAACAAGAATTTTTTTATTTCAATTTTGAATCTATTTTCATTTGAAATGGATTTTATGTGGCTTGGTAAAAAGTTATAAGCACTAGTGGAGAGGTAACTGAAGCATTAGTTTAGTAAGTGGTATTATTATGATATTTTTTAGTGTTTTAGTAACAAATACCATTAGGCAACACAAATTATCACTGCCTGCATGTACGCAGGTGAAAAGTATTTCGACGCAGGACGACAGTCTCCAATGAGCGCTAGATCGCTAGATGGGTACTGACCAAAATCGCTCATCTATGATCATAAAGGTGGAAACCTTGCTTGCATGACCTTCATTTCG
This sequence comes from Acanthoscelides obtectus, assembly GCA_963669975.1. Lineage (NCBI taxonomy): Eukaryota > Metazoa > Arthropoda > Insecta > Coleoptera > Chrysomelidae > Acanthoscelides > Acanthoscelides obtectus. The sequence continues at coordinate 44,713,745 of CAVLJG010000005.1, forward strand.
ATCTAAAATGGAGCACCGTTAGGACCGATTCTAAACAGGTTCGACACAATTCACAAATGTGTACGCTCAAAATAAAACCATTATTTGGGCGTAGAGAATAAACTAACGCATATTATCAACACGCATCTTAATTCAAGAAATTGGTGTAACATATTGGCAACGCGGTGATGAGCTTCCTTGTCCAGCTTCTATCTCTTTCTAACATATGTGTCTATACACACTTCTCTCTCGTACACATTGAACTCAAGCCACCAGACAAATTTGATTCTGTGTATCCACAGAACTTTTAAGATAAGTGCTTAGATTGTAATTAGCGATAGATATGTCATTTTTTTGTGAAGGTTATATTTTTGCTGACCCTCAATGTATGTTAACGTATTATAATTATTTTTAACAACTATACAAGGTTATAAAAATTTCGTTAAAATCGATGCAGTAGTTGCTAAAGTTATTTGTTCCGTACTTTATTTGAAAAACCGACTGAAATGAAGATTCCTTTGATAATGAGGATGCAATGATACAAAAAGCTATATCTGAATCAAAAAATGTATTGTTTCTTTATTTATGATTATGGGGGATGTAAAAATACAGCAACGATTGTATACATAATTTATTATTCAGAAAGCAGAAAAATCTACATATAAATAGAAAAAGAACATTTTTCTAAAAACGATTTATGCCACTAATCTATCAAAATAACATCATCTGAACCACTAGTATTGACTATTGGTGGCCTTTTTGGAGATATTGTCACTTCGATACCACTATCCTGCGGTATAGAAATATCTACTGTTTTTCTGACAGATATATTACTACTAGTAGATTTTCGCGGTGGAGCCTCTTTTACTACTGGTGAAATTTCTACAGCTGAGCCCAAAGAGAATTTTTCCAAAATCCCCACTGATGAATCTTCAGGTGTTTTTTTAGGCTTCTGTTTTGGTTTGTAAGGCTTTGATTTCATGGATTTGAACTAAAAGAGAGCCATCTAATTATTAGTACAAATAACAGCATTTCAACTGATAGCACATAAAAATAATCCACATGCAACCCACAAATACCCAGTATTAAACCTAAAAAAAAAAGAGTTACGTGACTAAAAAATCATATAGTATCAATAAAGTGCTTTATTGATGTAAATCAATAAAAATGCGAGAAAAAGTAAAAAAATTCAATATATACAAAAATAAAAAAAGAACATTAAAAAAACTAGAAAGAAAACCATATAGACTATCTTGGACCATGCCTAAACCCTCGTTAAAAGTTGATAGAATGTTTGAAAGGTTATAATGTACGATGTGTGTCCGAAAAGTATCCGACCTGCGTTTATATCTCCGCATTGGTGCCAATCTTCGTCATCCGGGCCGTGGCATCCTTCGAAGTAGTTCCTATTTGATTTAACCACTCGCTCCTAGCGGTGCTTCAATATCTGAAAGCGTGTTTTTTTTCTGCCTTGGCTCATCTGGACACTTCCACTATGAAGATTGTTGTTTAGTTTCAGGATCGTAACAATAAGCCTATGCTTCAACACCAGTAATAACCTTCTTAAGGACCTTTTCATCATCAACAGTAAACAAATGCGACGAACGGAAAAAACAGGCTGAACATAAACACACGCCACGCGCCACCCAATGAGTGCGGCCGGTAACTACGGCATTCAGGGAGTTCTGGTTACGCTCATACCCCTCAGAGGCCGCTCGTACAGGCTGGCGAGAAGGCATGAACGCAAGTCGGATACTTTTCAAACACACCTCGTACATATTACCATTTGATTCATTATTTGATCGATCTTACTATTGCGCCTATGGCACAAATACTATCAACGAGAAGTAATGGATTTAACGAATATGGTCGTTGGTGGAGTTCTTGAAAAATTTCTCTCAAACTAGAGAAACACTTTACGAATTTAAACATTATACGAATTTTGAAAGATGGGCCCCTAATTCTCATATGAATCAACAAATAGTACATATAACACCTAGCTACAAAAGACTATGTTTTAATTTGGCTGCGGCACAAAATTTGTGACGGAGATGCAAATTCGACCAATCAAAAAGAAGGTATTGAGGCCTGCTCGAAACATAGTTCAAATCTAATCTCTCTCAAAGTAGTGACACTGCTATTTTTAAGCAAACGTAGAGTTATTGCTGTGATATCAATCTATTGTATTAGGCTTGATCTATTTTTCTAGCAGATCGCAAATCCTTTTTGATATAATCGCAAATTTTGTGTATGGGGCCGAATAAAAAAATAGTTTTTTGGTCATATGAGCCATTTTTTATGTAATATGAGATTAATACTAATCGTATAATTTCTCTGTTTGAGTGACATTTTACAAGAAGGCAAATATCTATCTTCAAATTTATTAGAGATGCATTTCGTTGGTCCTTTATTATTAGAACCACATTTACTCTTGTAAGCTAATATCCATAACCAAGATGCGAGTACATACATTCATGCTTCGGCTATCTAAAAGAACGTAAGGCAGGTACATACAAAATATTGACTTAATGAAAAATTAGGAACTAATCTATATTTTAAACTATATATATGGTCTACAAAAGCGAAACATGTCATCTAGGAATACAAAGAAAACATTCCTCAATCAAAATACATGTCTGTAGACTTACATAATTGATATAGATTTACTTTCTAAAATGATGGATTCCAAATATATGGTTTCCTCGGCTGAGCTGCAGGTTTCTGATTCTGTCATACAATTGAACATATTAAAAAAGATACAGACAACGAGCTTCCACTGATAAAGTAATATTTCTTGTACATAGGCAACCGCAAATATTATGAAATCAGTTGAATAAATGCAAAGATTGCACTTACATTAAGAATTTCTCGGAGATATTGAATACAAAAAATATGTAATTTTATTTCACGCATATTAGTTGAATAAGAAGTTTCCTTTGAGCAGTCAGAAAAAAACAGCTTTGAAGCTAGCTACATTATAATTTAAATAGCCTATCTATTATTCGTCTGATGAAAAGAACTGCAGTCTCTAAATGTAGAATTTACTATGAATCACATATAAGCCCACGAAATGACGTGAAAGATCAGAATTAAGATCAATAAATCTTATACTAAATCGGTTGCATTGCAAAAAATGTTTAGGATTCCATCCTGATCACCATAAAACATGCATATTGCACACATCATCCCAGTCCTGGAATATTTACAAATCACTAAATTTTGATTATTTACCTAAAAATAATCATTGGATCTGGTGCGCAGTATATACAAAACACGTAAAATATTATTAGAAAACTGAATATGAACCCACCTGGCTTACAGACATCCCAGAATCACACGGAAACTTCGGTGGCACAAAAGGCATCACAGGCTTCGAGAAATTAACTGTCGGTGGTATACTGACAGCAGGAGACTTATTAGCTGGAATTATCGGAGAAATGCTGGTAGATGCGCGTCCCAGATCGAGCCAAGAACTACCGCCAGCTGGCATCCCTGCAAACAGTATGAAGATCTAGTATTCAATTTTTTAAACTCAAAAATAGAAGATTAACGATTATATAAAAAATACTGCGGAAACGTTATGCCACAATAACGTTATTGAGAGTACCACTTAGGTAATAAAATTGAGTAATGTGTCCTCCAAGAAGCAAGAAGATACTCTATGCTGTAATTGGATGATGGCATACAATTTCCATCGTCACAGCGCTTTTGCCAAGTAGGATCGCAGTGTTTTCACGGTTTTTGACGGTTATAATATGCGAAGTAGGTAAACAGATTGGCTAACTGTACCACATAGATAGCTTAACTTCCCTAAGGGAAACTTGCACATTGTGCCAGCCGATCCTTAACACAGCTTTTGCACGCGCATGAATTGGGTGATAGTGACCGTTTTCATTCACAATCTGAAAATAGTTCTATAAATTTATTACGGACTACCGACATTATAGTTGTATCTTCAGGCATTACTATGTTTTATATTGAAGATCAACAAGAGGGAAACCCAAATCACACGCCAATGACAAGTAAGTTGTCACACTGGCAGTGTCAAGCTTAAATGTGGAAGACTCGTACGCAGACGAGACCATTTTCCTGAGGCAAAACTAAAAAACGTACGTCTGCTATTGCATAATGTATGTGTGAGGGAGAATGTATGAAAAATACTTAGTAACGGTTTTATTGTGGACCGCTAAAATCCGCAAAAAAGTACCTGTAATTGCCTTAATAAAAGAAGAAAACTGTTTCGTTATACATAATATAAACCTAACAAGGAAACATCAGCCCTCAACATCCTTCATGATTGAATCGATCATTGCAAGAGCCACCTAAGTCCATTTGTTACCAGTATGTTTGTATTATTTTATTTTCATATTCGTGTGCTACATGCACCAAAATATTATTTTTAAGCTCACTAACTACAAAAATAAGATTACAGTCCTTATATTCTTTGCCCGAGATCTTTTAGTAGTAGCAGTAGAAATAGAGCTTTATTTAGCACGTTTGGCTACATAAATAGAATAATTATAAACAATTTAGAATTTGTAAATTCTACCCATATGATGCACATGCTATAATTATACAAGATTTAACAAATAATTTCTCAGTTTTGCCTTGAATTTTGTCAAAGTATCAATCAATCAACCGGTGATGGAATACAGATTTGTAGCATATTATACTTGTTGGACATTAAATGAAATTCATCTTTATTTCTGGTATTATGTAAATGATGTGAGGCGTTTGATGATTTTAATTTAGATAGACAAGGTGGAATTATTTTATTTTTTACTTTATAAATGTATATCATTACAATATATTCGTTAAAAATTTTCGAGCCATTTTAATTTGCATTTGTCTAATTAGAGTATATTTATCTTTATTCAGTATTGTTCTCATCCCTTTGTTTTGTAAAATTTGCATTCTTTCAAATCTGGAATTATTAGCTAAATATAGAATAGTTGAACTGCACAAGAAATTTAGATGATAGAAATATAGATAATTTTTCTAATATATGTATTTAAAATTCTCTACGAATTCAATAAATTCACGATTGATTTTGTTGGACATTAGCAGCCGCGTTAGCATGGACGTGCGATGTGATTTGCTGCTCTCTTGCTTTTTGTTTCCCGAGCATAGCAAACAAACATATCGTGTTACTGATATACTGGTGGCCCAAAGTAGAGGCGAAAGAATTTTTGATTTTCTCCGAAAAGGAGGTAAAAAATATTTAGTCATGAAGAGGTGATAAAGAAATAGAAAATGTATTGATGGAAAAGATATTCAAAAAAAAACTACACGCACAACTCTTATGTTGCAATTTTAATTTTATTGTTAATAAAATGCATTTTGATGCCTGCTAGTCAAATAAGCACGCGGATTCCTCTACAACCGATTGCCAATTATTGACAAAAGTTAACGGAATAAGTGTATGTATTTTTCCTCGATGGTCAATTCAAGGTTTGGATGTAAAACAAAAAATTCTCAGTTGTTCGCTTTACCCGAGTATCTCTTATGTTCCTCAAAAAATATGCTGCATGTAATTTTTATTAGTGAGCAATGAAAAATTTGATTGATATGAATGCTTTGCTTAAGTTATATACCACTAACCCTACTTTCGGCTAAAACAACGTAAGTTCATAACAGTTTTCCGAGGTTTTACCATTATTATTGAAAAATAAATTGGGAAGGTGAATTTCAATCTCGCAGAACTCAAATACATTAGGCCGAAAAAAGCACCCTAAAACTGGTTTATTTGTCGTTAATACAGTTTTTCTTGTCTCCAGAAAAATTCTAATTATGGGACTTACGAGGTTTTGCACTGACGGATTCAATTATTACTAAGGTTTCGTATTTTCAGAATTTGTGAATCTTACAACCTGCAGAAACAGTATGAGATGTGGCAATGCTGACACTTGAAGACGGTGAATACATAGTTGTAACCATGAGGGGTCACGGATTTCAACTTAAGATTGGTAATCTTCTGGTGGAATATATTAACTAATGGTAATACAAAAAATATACTCCGGTCTTTTGGTTAATTTTTGGTGGTGAGTTAATATCTTGAGGGCGGGTTATATAATGTTGAAATTTGATCAATATCAAAAATAGTAAATCCTACCTGCAAGAGACTTCAGGATATTTGGATGTTTCGGAATTGCATATGGTTGACTGATAGATGGAATAGGGGTCTTGGATACGGTCAAAGTCGATGGGATATTGGGGAGATTTAGACCTTTCATGAAGCTATCAGCTGAACGCATATCTTGTTCCATGCTTTTCTTCCTCTTTTCTCTGGAGAATTCTGTTGGCTTCGTCGACATTGCAGTAACTGGTTCCTTCCTTTTTTCTTTGGAAAAGCCTATAGTTGCTTCCATTGATTTGAGTTGTTTGTTCAGTTGTTCCTTTTTCTTTTCTGCTAATTTTTCTTGCAGGGTTTTACCACCTAAAATTTCAGGTCAAATGCATTTTAGAGGATTTTATCTTTAATCGACAAGCGTCCATAAACCCATCAACATAAGAAAAAAATCCGAACTTCGTCCCAAAGATTGTATAGCCAAACTACTGTATTGAGCAAGTATAAGAATATACTTTTTGTATGAAGTTTGTATTTCCTTATTTTATTTTGTTGTCGCCATCAATAAAACAAGATGCCATGTTAATGAAAAATGTTCAAAAGTTTCGGCTGCGCCTGTAGCTGAAGTGCATATTCGACAGAATATCAAGAACAAAAAATAAGTTGATCAATTCAGAATTTTGCTTACCTGTTAACACGAACAAACCAATAAAACTGAAACCATAATGTAAGAAAAATAAAAATTTATTCGATAAAGGTAACATTCTTGAGATCATAATGAAAAACAATAGACTACATTTATTACTGAAGCTTTTCAAATATACTAGAATAATAAGTGTTTTAACAATACCGCATACGTAAATGTAAACACATGAATCATTGATTGCCAAAACGGTCTAATTTGAGAAAAATAAAAAATTGTTCGAAAAATATGAAAGCCTTCTTGAGATCACAATGAAATAAACTATAACTATTTCTTAGTTGTTTTAGACATACCAGAGCTAGATGAGGGAAGTGGTGGTTTGACAAACGTTGATTGTGTGACAGATACGGGAAGAGGGGGTGGTAAACTGACAGACACAGGGGTAATCGAGATATTTGGTCTGTCTTTCATATAATCCTTTGTTGCTTGATCATCTGGTAGGTTTGCTTTAGACACTGAAGGTTCCTGAAAAAAAAAAGATAAATATGACAACTAAAAATGGCATCAAGTAGGTTGACTCTGTACTTCCCACACAATTACTGGCTACATAAACAATAATGATAAACAACTTATAATTAATAAATCAAGCCATATGATGCACATGGTGGGCAAGCTATAATTGTAGATTTAACAAGTGATTCCTCAATTTTACTTTGAATTTTGTCAATGTATTGGGATCTTTTATATCTGTTTTCAATTTATTATATTCAATCAACCCTTGATAGAATACAGATTTTTAGCATTATATTATACTTTTTGGACATAAGTGGAAGTCAACTTCATTTCTGGTAATGTGTAAATGATGGTCGGCATTTGATGATGTTAATTTAGTTAGACATGGTGGCAATATATTATTTTTTACTTTATAAATGAATGTCATTACAAGATATTTGAAAACATTTTCCACATTGAACCATTTTAATTTTTATTTACTTATATTTTTATCTAGTTGAAGTGTATTTATCTTAAGTCAGTATTATACTCATGCAAACGTTTTATAAAATTTGCAGTTTTTCAAAAATTGATTTTTTAGCTGAATATAGAAGAGTCAAACAGTACAAGAAATTTGGAAGAATAATAATTTTTCTACTATATGAACTCGGACATCAAGAAACTCTTGATAAATATCCAACTTTACAACTAATCTTGTTTATAATTTTCTCATAATGAATATGAAAATTTTAATGAAAGTCAACAAAAACCCCAAGGTATTTAAAATTCTCTACGAATTCTATATATTCACCATCAATTTTGATGAACATTGGTTTATTCCAATTAACAAAGCTTTTGTTTTACTTGTATTTAACTTGAACTTGTTAGATGCTAATCATTTTGAATCAAGTTTCAAGTCTTCATTTATATAAAAGATACCTGTCTGAGTATTTTAATAAATCAATGTGTCGTTACCTAACACTTGATTTTTGCATTTCTGACTATTCCAGGTAAATCGTTTATGTATAAAATAGAAAGGACTGGTCCCAGGATACTGTGGAACATCTAACATATTTTCAATTTTTGATGAAATAGTGTTATTAATTTTTGTAACTCGCATCCGTTTGTATTTTAAATTACTGTTCGTATAGAGACTATGAAGATGGGATTACAACATGTAAAATTCTTGAGGTTACAGCCGTGACGCAATCGAATATTAGAGAGTCAGAAAGAAAGTTTGTTCTTTGCTCATGACATACATATTTTAAAAAATGTTTATTTTCTTCTTCAGGACGTGTGTTTAATTTGAGTTTGTTAAATGCTAACCATTTTGAAACAGGTGTCAAGTCTTAATTTATATAAGAGATACCAGACTGAATGTTTTGAGTACTTATATAAATCAAATGGTCCTCGGTAGTAATCTATTTATTAATAGTGCACATCGGAAATAATCCCACGTAGTGCATAAAAAACAGACATAAAACTAAATCTAAAAGTAGGACTGATAAGGGAAAACAATAATTAAAGTAACTAAATACAGTGTCAATTGTTGGAACATTTACGATTATGTTATTTTGTTTTTAAACACATCGATGCTATGACGGACGAGGCCAATTTCAATACAACTGTTATCATAGTTTTTGAGAATCCTCTCTATGAAACGCTTAGAGCCATAATTAGTCCTATGGAGAGTTGAATAAACGTATATTTTGCTGTTTGACATAGAGAAAGAAAAGGCAGTAGATTAGTTCTGCACTTCCCAAGAATGATTGCATTAAAATTATCTGTTATTTTTTTAAACAGTTATGTAATACTTATTACCTTAAACATAGTCAACGACTTAGACAGTGTAGATGTAGATGGCTTACTCTTTGATGAATTCATGGAAGATTTTGTAGGTGACAGGCTCTTAGATTTTGAGCTAGTGCTGCTCGAAGCAATTCCAGATGTGGTGGTTATCATGTGTGGAATCGAACTCCTATTTGGAAGACTTGTGTTTGTTTGTTTTAATGCAGAAGCTGCCATGTTTTCAAGGAACTTTAGTTGATCTATAATCATAAAGACTTTATGAGAAGCAATTCATCTAAAAATGGTCTAAACTTAATGGATATACAATCTGTAGATGATAAGATTTTTACCTTATAAATCTGTTAAAGTAACATGCGTTTATAATTTGCACAAGTTACAGGATTTTTTTCAGAAACATTTCTTTTTCATATACTCTTTTCATAGTTATTTTGTGCGTACTTTTGCAAAAAAATTACGTCAAGTAGGTTGACTCCGCATTTCCCATCATGTTTGCTGTCTTTGGCCGGATTGACAAAAGCAGCATGTTTAAGTTGGACCCTCTGAGAAAAAAGTTAGTTACGAGCATGTATAACACAGAAACTGAAAGGTCAAGTCCGTCAAATAGATCCATACAATTAGTCCATCTGGCAACGTCGCCTCTCCTCGATACCTGATGGCACGATGCGTGAGACGCGACTGCGCAGCACAGTATCAGTCATGCCAGGACACTTACGAAGGTCGGCACACCCGACGGTGAAGCCAGAGAGCGGACGCAGGGACGCGTATCGAAAGCATTTCTGTATCTTTCTAAATCTTAAGGGCAAATGTAGGGAGGAATCTATGATGTGTGGAATATGTCTAATAGGTTCGTAGAATTACCGGGGTTGGAAGTGTACGAGGGATGTCTTTTAAGTTTTGCATACAGAAACAAAGTAGGCCGCGCGGATCGGACGTCAGTACTGAATCTTAACCTCACTCTTTACTAAACTTAAATTCAAAGTTTCACAACAATACGTGCAGTGTTCTCACAACAGTGAATTTTTAAGTATCACCAAGTCATTAGAAAACTGGAACTCAACCTAGAACATTTTCGCGCCATAATTTATTACAACTTGCTGAGTTACTGTCTGTTTTCGGCAAGGAAGCGCCACATCAGTCGACAATTTCCCGTTGGTATGGAGAATTCAAACGTGGACGGGTGAGTCTTAGCGACGATCCCAGGGTGGGTGCACCAAAAACGGCAGTCACCTAGGAAAACCGATGCTGTCCGCAAACTCATCATTAAAGATCATGTGAGATATCGCGAGATTGAGGCGTCTTTGAAGATCTCAAAGACCTCAATTCAAAAAAATTTACATGAAGAATTAGGAGTAAGAAAATTAGTTTCTCGTGGGATACCCCACCTGTTGACTGAAGAGCAGAAAGCAGCCAGGGTTAATTGGTGTCAAAAAACGTTTGACCGTTTCAATTCCGGAAAGTCAAAAAATGTGTACAGCATTGTTAGTGGTGATGAATCGTGGATTTACTGTTATGAACCAGAAAATAAACGACAGTCGGCTGTTTGGGTGTTCCAAGGTGAAGAAAAGCCAACAGAAGTCGTCCGTTCTCGAAGTGTTTCGAAAAAGATGGTCGCGACATTTGTGTCAAAAGCGGGTCATATTGCAACAATTCCTCTTAATGAGCAAAGAACTGTTACTGCGGATTGGTATACCACCATTTGTGTGCTAAAAGTCGTCACCGAGCTTCGAAAAATCAACCCCGAAAGAAGAATCATCCTCCACCAAGACAATGCAAGCTCGCACACAGCCCAAGAAACAAGGCAGTATTTAACGGAAGAAAATGTGGAATTAGTGGACCATCCTCCATATAGTCCCGATCTAAGTCCTAACTATTTCTTTACTTTCCCGAAAATTAAAAACAGACTGCGTAGTCAAATGTTCCAGTCACCAGAAGAAGCAGTTGAAGCATTCAAAAATGCCGTTTTGGATCTGCCAGCAAACGAGTGGAATAAGTGCTTCGAAAATTGGTTCGAGCGCATGCAGATGTGTATTAATCTTCGTGGAGAATACTAAAAAAAAACACATAACAATAAAGTCATTTAAAACTACCTACCGTGTTGTTTTATTTCCATATGCAAAACTTAAAAGACATCCCTCGTATTAACACCCACCCTCCAATTTTTGACTGAGCCAGACCTACGTAAATATGATACAAATGTGTCATCCTTGTCTCCGCCGGTAAACATCGGCCTTTCAAATGTTGCTAATAATGTACTGACCACTTGACATGCCAGCCATTGCTTGATCCACACCAGTCTTCTTCTTCGCAGTGGTATTCATTTGTCCTAAACCTTCCATCAGAGGCATAGCAGCCAATGGGCTCATGCCTCCTTGCATCTGCTTCATCATACCTCCCACACCGGAGGTACCGGCGCTTAACAGCCCTGTTTGGCTCAAAAACTGATTCGTAATTGCCGCTGCTGTCAGAGGATTGCTAATCTGGCCTTGAGCCAGTACCTAAATAAAGATGAACATGATCTAAAAAATGCATATCGAAGTTACAAAAACCAGTTAGAACGATATCAATTTTGGAACAGGATCCAGTATACTCGGTCAGCCATTAAGAATATATACTTATCGATAATAATTTGCACGCAAAAACCAAAGTATACTCTCCCGAAAGTTTTGGATGCGCTGAATCCGAATTGGTGGTCCAAATTTCCCAAAATTGACTCTAGTTTCGGAGGTATCCTAACCTAAAAGTGCAAAAATAGCTATTTTGAGGTTCTGTAGCCTGGCGACTTATTATTTTTAAACCATATACATCGTCTCGAGTACATGATTTATCCTTTCAAATGCCACTGAGTTTGCTTCAGTATATTTTTTTCTGAGATATGGCACTTTGAAATTTTCATTTTTCTGAATTTCACTATATTTGATACTCTACATGCACGTTACGATTACGTGTGCACCAAAGCTGAAGCTTGGATTGTAATACACCAAAAACAAGTTAATGTATTTTTATGAAATGAGATCTGCCAACTAAAAAATTCATAAATCCTTAACATTAAATCCATTAAATATCTAAAACTTACACAAACCACAAGCCCACAACTCACCCGATGTCAAGTTCTTACTTTCAATAGTACATTTCTTTCTAATAAAAAATGGCGTCCTGCACAGACTTGACTTTCTGAGAAAAAAGTCAGTCAAACAGGTCCATATATTTCCCTGGCAACGGCGCCTCTCCCCAATACCTAACTTGGTGAGACGTGGCACCGCGGCCACTATGCAATGGTCCGGCAGTAATACTACCAAGTCTGGCACGACGTCACAAGCAGATGCAGATGCAGACGTGACCGTTAGGTGTGCGATCCGTTTGGTGAGAATATTTTTTAGTTTTAAGTGCTAAAGTCTGGTCTCTGGGTGAGAGGCTCGGCTCACTTTTGACGGACAGTGTAATAAGCGATCTAAAAAGTCCCCGGGATATATATTTTCATATTGCTTAATCAACGTTTAAATGTCAAACTTTTTAGGGATAGACTGCAGTGTAAATCGTTATGAGCGAACTGTATTTCTCAAAAGCGGCTCATTAAAAATATTTTTTGGAGCCACAGTCGTATGAAGTCGCCCAGTTTCTAGATCCATTATCAACTTGTCTGATCTAACTAGCGGAGTTTTTTAAGTAGGTGAGGTGTGAATAGATATTTTGTCACAATTTGATTTGTACACTTCATCACTAATAAAGTTTGTCTTACCTGACTAAGCTGCGTCAACTGATTCAAACTCATATTCTGACTGTATTGCTTAATCAACTCCTCCTGATAATGCTTGAGGTACTCGTATGCGTAGCTCTGATCGATCAAGTTCTTTTGCCAGCTGTACATCTTGGCAGAATTGGATTTGGCACGAGGTCGTGATTGACCTGGTTGCTTTGGAGCTGGAGGTCGACCACGAGGTCTACCTATATTCTGACGTTTAATTGGAGCCGCTTGAGGGACGCCGGGTAATGTTGAAGGTGTTGGCATAACAGGTGGCTGAAAATCGTCAATTTGTGTCACTTAAAGCTCGGACGAACGTTTTCTATCTGGATATAACCAATCATGTACAGTATTTAGGCGCACAAACAGGGATCTGAATGATCTTAGCGCCAGCTTATCGGACAGCAGCAGATCATAAATATACTTTATAAAAGAGTTAGTGTTTGGTTGTGCTACTGTCTCATAGACAGCGTCAGGATCTATAAACCATATTTGGCTCCTCTCTAAAGCTTATTTTAATTTCGTATCATCATCAGCATCAAGCATTGATTAACGCATTCCACTTGATACCCGATCAAAATGCAGGACATTAAAAGCACTCTTTACCTTACCGCAAACGAAGTTCTAGGATATCTCGCTTCATTATTGATCGATTTTGATGCAGTTTTCAGCTCACTAATCAGACTTAACATTTCTTATTCCAGACAAAAATACGTAATAAATATAATAAAATAGTAGTTTCCGAAATAGAAAATTATACCTTATAACCAATTTCCAAATATAAAGCTACGTTTGAAAGCAACTTAGAAAATCGCCTAACGCCTACCAGCCTTAATTCCTCATTAAAAAGCATTTGAGCTAGTAAATTAAATTCTTTCAGATACGTTTTTGTGTTGTTTTTTTTTTTTTTTTTTTTTTTTTTTTTTTTGCATACCTGTGAGGGTATAAAAGGGAGGATCCGCAGGTATCGACCTAAATTCAGTTCCGACAGTTCCGAGCTAGCAGTCGTTGCGAGTGTATACTTGCACGACTGCGACCCACCCGGACATATTGAGCAATCTTATTGCGATTTTCATTGCGATAGATTGGTTGTTTGCCATCTACGATGGCGAAAATTGAGAAGCTGGCTAACCAGCTGAAAGAAAAGAAAGATGCTTTCGCCATGCTGGGAGAGCAGATGCGAAACCTGCAAGAAGCCTTCTTGCAGGCTCAACAGGAGATCGAGGACCTGAACGGGAAGCTCCGCAGGGCCAAGAAGAAGGCCGCAAAGAAGACCGAAGCAGAGGAGGAAGAGGACCACCAGGCTACGTCGGCCGAGATGGACGCTCAAGAAGAGGGCACTCAACGGACCGAAGGAATAGAAGAAGAAGCCGAGAAGAGGTCCGACGACACCGATTTCAGTGTCGCCACCAGACGGAGGAAGCGGGTGCGAGTTTCCTCCTCCGAAGACGAGTCGCCAAGGCAGCCAAAGATGCCAGCTGCCGCCACCAAGAAGAGTCCTAGAGCAGCCAGGACCATCGTGCCCCCCATGTCGGGAACAGGAGTTCCCCCCATCCCCCATCAGCATCGAGGGCACCGCTGACTGGTCATCCTTAAGTAGGATGATAAACAACAAGGGGATCCAATTCTCCAAGGCGAGGACGGCGGGTAACAGTGTGAAGGTGTTCACAAATACACCATGACTATCGTCAGCTAGTCGCACTGCTGGACTCCATCAAGCGGCCCTTCTTCACCTATCAACTGAAGGAGGACAGGATGGACCAGAGGGTCATTCGTGGGCTACCCAGGGAGATGTCAGTCAATGACATCAAAGAGGATCTAGTGAGCCAAGGCATCGCAGACGCCGAGGTTCAGCAGATGACCTCAAGGACCACCAAGAAGCCACTTCCGCTCTTCCTCGTCAAGACGAAGATGCCGGAAAAGCTTGCAGAGATCCAGAGGTTGGCCATGCTCACGGTCAGCTTCGAGAGGAAGAAAAATTCCACCGAGCCCAGCCAATGTTACCGCTGCCAGCGGTACGGGCACACACAGCGGAACTGCCGTCTCGCTGAACGGTGCGTTAAGTGTGGAGAGGACCACAGCAGCACCAGCTGCAGTCTGCCAGCGCCGCCAACAGGGCAACGAAACGCCAAGTGTTGCCTCTGTGGAGAAGGCCACCCCGCCAACTACAAGGGATGTAGTAAGGCCCCGAGGAAAGCTGCTTCTGCCCCCAAAGCAGTTCCCACCACAAATAGGACCTCTTACGCTCAAAAAGCGAAGAAACCTATGTCCACTTTTGCCCCAGCAGCCGCCACTGCTACTGGAACTACTGCGCAGAAGCAACACGGCGATGACAGACTGCTAGCAATGATGCAAGCCATCATAACCCGCCTGGATGCACTCGAGGCCAAGATGCAAGACAAGCATTAGACCCGAAATGACTACAGGGCAAAACGTAGAATCTCTACGCATTATCTCCTGGAACATCAACGGATTCAGGTCACGGAAACCAGAAATCCAGGAGATACTAGACCAGTACCAACCAGAGGTGATGGCCATCCAAGAAACGAAATTGGATGCTGCCCATAGTCTGACCTTCACGCGGTACGAGACGTACCGCTACGACAGAAGAGGGCAGAGGTGGAGGAGTCGCATTACTCGTCAAACGTACATTGACGAGTCATGCCGCAGACATCAATGGGGACGGAATCACGGTCCAGGTCCATCACAACCACCGTCCCTACAGAATCACCTCCCTATATGTGCCACCAGGGGAGGCCCTAGACGAAGATGACATCGCTGACCTCCTGAGAGGCCCAGGAGCACGCATAGTCATCGGAGATCTAAACTGCAAGTCTCCGGCATGGAACAACAACGTCGAAGACAGGAATGCAAGGCAGCTCCAGGAACACGTCGATGCCCTGGCGGGGGTCATCGTCGGTCCGGAGCAACCAACCTACATTCCATTCGGCCTTGGGCGACCTGCGGTACTGGACATAGCCATCCTCCGCAACATCAGAGAGGAGTTCGAGATAGAGACCCTGGTGGAAGGATCGTCGGACCACAATCCGATTCTACTAACACTTGGCACAGGGTCTAGAACTCGAGATAGCTTGAGCACCAAACGGACGAACTGGAACCTGTACAAACCCAACGTCCAAAGGAACATCACTCAAATTCCAACCATCCGATCAGCGGAGGAACTGGACAACGCAGTAGAGGAGCTGGAGCATGCTGTCCTGCGAGCGCACGAGGACAGCACCCGCTCCGAGACTACGGCAGTTCCTAGACACCTAAATGGTCCAGCACCGCACCATATTAGGCACCTGATCAGGGAGAACAGAAGACTCAAGCGAGAACATCTCCAACTGAGGAGTCGAGAGTTGCGCGAAACAGAGCATCGCTAGCTCTGAAGAACGCACTCGCGGAACTCCAAAACAGCAGATGGAATGCAGCCTGTGCAGAACTAGAGACCCAGGATGGTACGGCCTGGACTATGCAGCGAAAATTTCGTCGTCAGCGCACCACGCCAACGCGGCTTGGCCTACTCCAGTGAAGAAAAAGCCGAAGAATTCGCCGATTCGCTAGAATCCGAATGCAGACTCAATTACCATGAAGACGAGGACGACAACCACGAGGAGGCCGTGGAAGTCGCGGCCGAAATCATGAGGAGTCGACCACCTGGCCAGGAGACGGATCATCCCTCCAGTCCAGAGGAAATCCGTCTGATCATTCGCAGGTTGAAGGTCAGAAAGGCGCCGGGAAGGGACGGCATCAACAACAGGATGCTGAAAAACCTTCCCACCAAAGGCATTGCTGCGCTCACCAACATCGCCAATGCCACTCTGAGACTTAACCACTTCCCGCGGCGGTGGCGGGAAGCCCAGGTTATAATGCTCACCAAGCCAGGCAAGCACCGGAAGTTGCCCCAGAACTACCGGCTCATCAGCCTGGTTTCCTCGATGGGCAAAGTAGTCGAAAAGGCTATCGCCGTTCGACTAGAGAAGCAGGCAGAAGAACTGCACCTTCTCCCCCCAGAGCAATTCGGCTTCCGATCCTCCCACAACACGGAACTCCATGCGCTACGACTGACCGAAAACATCACAAGCGGCTTCAATCTCCAGGAGGCAACCGGTCTCGTCCTGCTGGACGTGGAACGAGCCTTCGACCGAGTTTGGCACGATGGACTCATCGCCAAAATGGAAGCCGCCGGAATCGATGCGAACATGTGCCAACTGATCCAGAGCTATCTAACACAAAGATGGTTCACGGTGAAGATTGGTACATGCCATTCAACAAGACGACAGCTGGAAGCAGGCGTGCCCCAGGGGTCAGGCTTAGCCCCCCTGCTCTACAACATCTATACTCACGATGTGCCGAAGACAGCTGACACAATGCTGGCCCTATATGCAGACGACACTGCTATAGCCGCTAAGCATAGACGACCCGAGATCATCCGTAGGAGACTACAGGATGAACTGGACCACATTCAGGACTGGTGCGTGAAATGGAAAATCCGCATCAACGTCCAGAAGACGCAGGCAATCTTCATTCAACGAAGAAGGATTGCAAGACCTCTCGAAGCATCCATCTTCGACGAGGATATCCAGTGGAGCGACAAAGTCAAATATCTGGGGATCGTATTTGACAAGTCGCTCACCTGGAAAGCCCACATAGAAGCTGTCATCGCAAAGACCAGAGCAGCCATGGCTCAACTCTACCCATTACTGGGTAGACACAGCCGGATGCCGCTAGCGACCAAGCTACGGCTGATCAAGGCCATCGCCAGACCTCAGCTCGCTTACGCCTCCGCGGTCTGGGGGTACGCTGCCCCCAGCTACCGCAAGCGACTTGCTGCTCTAGAGATGAAGCTACTCCGGATCGCCACCAGTGCACCATCCTACGTAAGAAACTCAACCTTGCGTAGAGACCTGCATTGGGACACCATCCACGAGTACATGAGGAAAAAAGCGGAGAAGACCTTCGAGAAAGCTCAGGACCACCCGAACGATCAGCTACGATTCCTCATGGACTACGATCCGGACGAGAGGCCTCGCAACCGCAGAACCAGGTACCCTAGACCAAGGTCCCAGTTGGCACCCGCTAACTGGAACCTTGACTAGACTAGGAGACTAGGAGAACCCGCGGTTGCTCCCCCCCCCCCACGGCGTGGATGCAGAGGACCAGGAACCACCGGGACCAGGACCAACCAGGACCAGGACCCGCCACGACCAGGACCCACCAGGACCAGGACCCGCCACGACCAGGACCAGGAACAACATATTGGTAAGAGGACTTGAAACTCTTGATTTTTCGAAAACAAGAGTTTCAAGAGAACCTAGCAGACCCTCTATCGATGATCGCTTAACGACATCGATAGAATGTGCGAGGTAAAGGGAACCAACCCGGCGTTCCCAGAGACTGAAACACATGAGGAGATGTTGTAGCAGACCGCAGGTCACGCACAACACATGGCCTACCGAGACGCTGATGAGTCGGGCCACGCGGAGGTTTAGGGTTTAGTGGGTATTAGGTGGACAACCTGGAGTCCCACACACGCCGTAGCTCGGGCTATGGTATGGTGCGTAAACGCATTCCCCCCTCACAAAAAAAAAAAAAAATCGACCTAATTAAAACTGAAGGGTGCTACACGCGTTAGTGAGATCAAACTGTGTTACAACTTATAATGGGAAGAATAAGTGTGCAAGTCAACCAGGTGTATCCTAGTAAAAAAGGAGCAGTAATTATATTATTTTTAACTAGCTTGGCATATATGATGCTACCTTTTGTTTTAGCTAGATGTAAGCTTCAGTATAATTTTTGGGGACCTGAACTCCCCAGCTTATATTTGGTCTGAAGTTTTTCGTAAATTACACTTATTTATTGTTTAAAGGTCCATGTTGCTTGTAGAAGGTTGGACTTTATCATCTTTATGTTGATGATCTACATGTTTAATTATTTCAAAATCAAACACGTTAGATAATTTTTAAGTTTAGCTCACTTGCTACAATTGTCACTGGGGAATTGAATGTTGAAAACTTGTTATAGAAATATATTGGATCAACTGGATAAGGGTGCCAAGTCCTATACACGATACACAGGAAGGTCGGCTGTGCTTTCAACTTTTTTGTTCATGTTAGAATTTGCGAATTCGATACTAATCAGGATGGTAGACATACTCGTGTGGTTTTTCTGATTTTCGTTGTAGTTTTATGAAGTTCCACCGGAAATTCCTCTTAATTTCAATGTAGAAATGGAACGTATACAGGGAATCGAATTGTGTGTGATTTGGTAGGCTATTCATTGATTTTTACTGAAAGGGCCAATGTTCTAAGTCCTACGGTTAATAAGATAAGATTGTTTTCATGTTCACATGTGGATAATAAGCGCCATCTATAAGACAGTAGCAGAACCAAAGAGTGTTAAAGTAGATTTCTAGATAGTTTTTTGTGCTTTGCTGTCTTAATAGGTGGCGCTAGGATCTTTCAGATCTCTTTCTGAGCGCCCGAATATGGACGACTTCAGGTATGATATGTTAAGCAATGCTTGAACATAGCAGTATTTTATAACTTTATCTAAAAAAGACGTCAAGTAGGTTGACTCTGCACTTCCCACGCAACGCTGTCATCAGTTCATAAAAGATTATGTTTGGCAAAATTCAATTCGACTCAATTCAATTGACTTTAGCCACTTTTGGAAGAATGTTAACTACGAAGATGTATAACAAATTATGTCAGCCAAACAAGCTTATACAATTAGTCCTCAGTTCCTACCCAACAGCAACGTTGCGATCGGAAATGTTATGAGTAAATCACCAGCGGCAGTGTCACAGGTTTATTTCCTGTTTCGTTGCGCTGAACGCGGATATCGTAAACATTTCATTCAGTCTTAAGGGCAAATGTACGGTAAATCTACGTATAGGTGCGTATAATTAACGGGGTTTTTAAGTCCGATCATCTTTCGTTCTTTGCCGGTAACTTCGCTGTTACTGGATCGATTACAAAGCCTTTTCTTCCTTAGCATAGTGGTAACATTGTGTCACAATTTCATCAAAGTCAAGGTAGAACTTTCCAAGTTATAGAGGGGTCAAGGATTGGCGGACAGACTGACAAATAGACCAACAGACAGGCGGGCCAATCCAAATGAGTTTGATGATTTTTCGTAATATGTATGTTATGTAATATGAAAACTAAATGATTTAAAAAAGGATTTGAAAAAAATATACTCACCACTGGAGCACCTGGATTTCTTGGCATTGCCACAGGATTAGTTGCAATTTGGGCTATTTTCTGTTTTTCAGACTGCTTATTTTGAATACAAAATTTAGTAGCCAATTCAAGCACATTTGCGTTATCTGGAATCTAAAAATGAAATACAATTATCCTCAGATTCTAATATACATGAACAAACCATTCAAAACAGCTTATTGTGAGATTTTAGCTACCTTTTTTTCGCTCTGACGTGTGTGAGCGATAAAGATTCATTTGCACGTAATTCAATGCGAGCAATACATTTTTTCGTGATTGTAGAGAAAAATAGCTGATACTTTATGAGGACCTAAAAATCAATGTGACTCACCTTTTCCTTGATGAATTTTTTGTAGTTATCACCCAGCAAATTGCCAAAAGGCGTTTCTTTACCAGGCAAGTGCTTCTGAATTCTCAGATACACTCTGTATATGTCACTGAGTAGCTTAGATATTTGAGTGTTGGTCATGCTTTCAATATTCTTAGCGTTGTTTCTTAAACTTTGCAGACACATGGTGAGAGCTTGATCTGAGAAAGCTAGTCGTTCGGAATCTTTTATGTATATCCTTTAATAATAAAATAAAATATTATTGTGCATTTTTACTGAGAATACAATTCACGAGCATCATAACGAGTACCGAATTGGTGCCCATCTAGCAACAAGAGTTCGGAGGCAGTACTAAGCCTGCTACATTACACTTCCTATGACACACGTGTTAAACAGTATTTTCAGAAAAATATTTTATGATTCAGTCAGAATATGAATTAGTGGTAACCAATGAATTTAAATAGAAGAAATCGTTTAACACCACAATTATCTGCAAGCACTCGCACTTTTAAAAAATAAAACTAAAAATGAGAATTTAATGACAGAACTGTCTAAAAGTTGACTTATGTCAGGTGCAGTTTTTCACTACAGAGTATGAGAATTAGGAAACAAACAAATCATTGACTGGCTCCTTCTAGTCTGAATTCCTTGGTGGTAACGTAATGAGACTATAATTGATACTAACTTGTCTGGTTCTGGTGTTTTGTAAAGTTGTACAGCGAGATCTATCAAGGTCTTGTTATCGTTTGTTGTTCGTAGTATTTGAAGTAACAGAGAAACGCATCTACTCATATGAGCAGATAGTGATCCGGGTCTATCAATTTCCGTTGATGGAATCCTCCAGATTCCCTAAAAATATAAATGTTTAGCTGCACATTCAATATTAAAATGTTTATCGCAATAAGACCGCACAAAGTGCCATCTATAAGCGGAATCGACCACTACGACAGTGAAAACTATCTATCTATCTATCAAAATTTCTGTTTCGGAAAAACGGAAATAGGCTCCGATGTAAACCAACATTTTTTCCGCTCATTGTCCAAAATCGTGATGATACTTTTCCGGTGAGCATTAGACTACGCAAGTTTATCAATCTTTTCTCACATTTTACTGTTTTCGTGATCTTGTGACATCATACTAGTCCTATAATCGCTGTCACTATCATTAATATCATCTTTATCACTGTTGTTCAGGATGTCAAAACAAGAGTGAAGATCGTACAGTGTTGGTGAATTCCTATACGAAGTATATGTAGCTGGTAAAACTTACGTTAAAGAAATTATAATGCTTTCTATCAGTGAACAGCCCTCCTATAGCGACGCCATCTTTGCACTTGTATTCACCCAAAAGTAACTGTCTACTTTTAGTTAAATCCTTCTTTGCCTTATAGTGGAAGTACAAATGTGCCAGGCGATACAATGCTTTGTAGTTCTGAGTCAGTCTTGTGATGCATATCTCCAGTCCTACAGTTAGGCAAGTTAGTGCAACCATATTAATTATATGAATATTTTAGTCCTGTGGTTTCAGTTCAATAATTTAAAACTGAATACTAAGAAATGTTCAAATATCGTTCTTAAGAAATGTTCAAATATCGTTCTTGCTCGTAATTGGAGCTGCATTGTATACTTACATGATCAAAGACACCTAGAGTGAATGTAGTCAAAGACCTTGGCATCTATACCTCTAATGTAAGATTACATTTACAGATCATTACCAGTATATTATTTACAAAGCTGATTGCAGTGTAGGGCTGATATCAAGAACATGTAAAGATCTTAGGGACTTGAATGTATGGGATTTTGCCTCATTAGTAAGATCGTTATTGGAATACGGAATACGGAGCCCATATTACGAGATTCTTAAAAAACGCATTGAAGATATACAAGACAAGTTTTTAAGGTATCTACGTTACAAAATGGGGCAGGAAAACGAACATCTACAGATTGAGTCCATCAGGAGGGTAACAGGATTGTTTTTGCTCGAAGAAAAAATTATGTTTCTGGACATTGCTTTATTTTTAAACTATTAAATAATATAATTGATTGCCGGATCCGTTGAAAATAATACATTTTTCAGTTAAAATTTTGAGGTCAAACAATGTGTTGTCCCGTAATAGATTTAGCACAAGAGAAACCCAAAATTTCACTGTGTATCGGCTCATCCCTTACGTAAATTATAAATATAACGCGTATCTGGATTTTCTGGGGATTTCATATAGTGTTTTTAGAACTAAGCTGGGTAGGTATATTTTTAATATGTGAGTTTTGAATGTAGTGTAATTGTAATTTTTAAACATCGTCGTACAAAGCCATCTTGTAAAAACAGTCAAAATAAATAAATTAATATCAATTATACAGTTATACTTACCTACGATGCATTTGTCTATAAGTTGAGATATTTCACTGCTGGACATATTTTCCCCATCATCATCGGATGATGACGATGATGATGAACTACTTTCTTCATCATCTTCGTCACTGTCAGACTCTGAACTACTGCTTGAACTGCTGGAAGACGATGAACTGCTTGACGAAGTCTGTAGATACAAAAAATTAAAAACCGTTTTAATAGCATAGTCATCCTCAAAACCTTACAAAAATGAGATTACTTCGAGTTTGATATCAATAAAACAACTCAATGACAAAAAAAATGTCACATCACTGATTCGACGCTTACCTTTTTGTTATCAGTATCAGTTTCACTATCACTCACTTTAACCACCGGTTGAGAGTCTATAGCTTTGTCAGGAGAAGGTTTGTAATCAGGAACTGACTCTTCTTTAATAGAAACTTCTTCCACCTTTCCTGTGGTGCTTAAATCAGAATCCAGCTCTTCTTTTTCAGCTTCTTTCATTGTTTCAACCATCATTTCATCAAGCATCTTTTGAAAATCTTTCACTTCCTGCATAGGTTGCTCCTTTTCTACAGGTGTCTCCTCCATTTTTTCTACCTCTGTTGGTGTCTTTACGTGCACTGCGTAAATCGAAACAGTTTTATAAATAAAATCATCGTAGCTGAACTAGACATGTTTGTTTTTCGACTCTGTAACCGTGATCAACCCTAGACAGCTGTTTTAGTCTAGTCTAGTCTTGGAGACAGGCGAAACGGGAAGGAAACAAGCAAAAACGCAAGTCGATAAAAATCTGACGATCGTCACTATCAAACCATCGGTCGGCGGCGATCGTTACATTTTCACCAACTTGCCACAAAAGCGTCGTATTAAAAAAACATTCCCACAGTTGTCAACATAAGTACAGATCAGTATAATACTAGTGATGTCCCAAAAAATGTTTCCCTATCACTCTAATGTTTGTCTCTATAACTCGAATACTGGTCAGGATTGTTTAACGTGTTCTACCTGATGATAGCCAACCTAATACAGGATTTGTCCGGAAAGTAATAGGACTCATTTTCTTCCGCCATGACTGTACGTCGGAGCGTGCGCACACCGACTGGATTTGGTTTAGGGCGTTCCTAGCTAACGAATGAGCGGCTGGTCAGTTGTCTCCGAGCACTTGGAGAGTCAGGACAGGCATTTTCGCGCGACGTGTTTCTGTGAGTGGTGCAAGCCGAAAATGCAGCGTTCGTTAGAGCAGAGGTACGAGATTAAATTCGGTAAATCTGCGACAGAGACGTGTGATATGATCAAGCAGGCTTACCCAGGTGTTGCTTTAGCAAGAAGGGGTGTGTTTCGGTGGCACCAGGCCTTTTTGGAGGGCCGGGAAGAAGTCGCTGATGAAAACCGTGCTGGAAGACCTTCGACTTCCACAAACACCGATAATGTGACTCGTGTGCGCAAAGTTTTGAACTCAGACCGTCGACTAAGTATTCGTTTAACTGCTCAGATGTTAGATTTACCAAAATCTGTGGTTCATGACATTGTGACACAGCATTTGAACATGCGCAAGGTGTGCGCGAAGATGGTCCCAAAAGTGCTCACTGACGATCAGAAATTGCGGCGAGTGGAAGTGTGCCAAGAAAATTTGAACATGTGTGAAAGTGACCCCCAATTTTTGAATAACGTAATCACAGGTGACGAGTCGTGGATCTTTGAGTATGATCCCGAGACAAAGAGGCAATCTTCCGAGTGGCACACGACGGCGTCTCCTCGCCCAAAAAAGGGAAGAATGAGCAAATCCAAAGTGAAAACGATGCTCATTGTCTTTTTTGACATCAAATGCATCGTCCACCGGGAATTTGTTCCTCCTGGACAAACCGTCAACGCCAAGTTTTACGTGGAAGTGCTCAGGTGACTCAAACGAAGGGTCAGTCGGGTCTGACAAGATATTGCAGCCGACTGGAAGTTGCACCACGACAACGCCCCGGCTCACACCGCCTTTCTTGTGAACAGCTACCTGACCAAGGCCGGCAACCCAACGCTTCCGCAGCCGCCCTACAGCCCAGATGTGCCCCCCCCGGACTTTTTTTTGTTTCCTCGCCTGAAAAGGCCGATGACAGGCAAGCATTTTGAGACGACAGAGGGGATCTAAGCAGAATGCACCGCGGCTCTTAAGGCTATTCCGGAGAATGCCTTCCGTGATGCCTCAAATGCTTGGAAATCGCGCTGCCAGCGCTGCATCGACGCAGAAGGAGCCTATTTTGAAAGTTTTTAAAGAATTGTAACGATTGGCTCAATAATTTTTTTAAATCGACTCAGTTCTATTACTTTCCGGACAAACCCTGTACAATGCTCTAACGTTTGGAAAATTATCCGAGATGAAATGAGATACTGTAACGGTATCTATGAGAATGTGTCACAACTGTTTTTCTATTTACATTTACTATACATGCTTTGGATAGATAAGTAGTGCCTCATGGCGCTGCGCCATCTAGTATATACTCGCACAGTTTTGACTACAGCGCCATCTATGGGACACTAACTTTTTCAAAGTATACATATATGGTAAATGTATGGACAGCTGTAGTAACGAACCTGTATACGCTTTTCCGGAAGAGCGCATCCGCAACAGCGAGCATGTTTAATAAATAACAACTTGTGAGACAAGAAAAATAGGTGCAGGCGGGATTCGAACCTGCATCTCCTCCATTCCGTGAAGCCAACCTAACCAATTAGTCTACAGCACCAGCTGCCAACCCACTTTCAGGGTCGACTGTTAGAGGCAACTCAAATCCAACCCTCGCCACTGTTCCTTTGTTCTCTCAACCTGCCTTGGTGCCCGATCTGGCGGCGTTCAAATGAAACAAACCGGATTGGTAAGACATCTCCAATCACTTTCTGCTTCGTGGACAGTAACCTGTATGCTATGTTTAGGATGAGTTATAGGTTTCACGTGAACGCTGCCAGATGGGGTACCAAGGAATCATGAGAGAACGAAGAAACAGTGGCGTGGATAGCTTTGAATTTGCCAGTCGATCCTGGACGTTGGTTGGCAGCTGGTGCTATAGACTAATTGGTTAGGCCGGCGTCCATTTTTCTCATAGGTATTTCAAGTTTATGTTTACTAAGGTTTGACGATTTTTCATGGACTATGCTAAGGTATATAATTTTATTATCTCGGATAATCCTTTGGACGCGAAAATATAACATCCGTTTAGTTATCTTCAGGTAGAATACGTTAATTAATGGTTTCAGTGATTCCATGTGATGTGACATTAAGAACATACTATGACACGTACACTTCCAAGTCTATCTTAGATAATATTGCAGTTATAGATTGTTGAAGTTTCACAAAAATACTTCACGGAGTCTTCGGATTCCCGCTAAGCTCGATGTACAAAGGGTACTATAAAAGTTTAGTAATACAGCTTTATTTATTGACTTCGTTCAAAGTAATTTCCACCACATTCAATACACTTGTCCATCCGCCAAAACCAGTCCTTAAACCAGCTCTGCCAAGTTTCACCCGGGAGTGCGGCACACTCGTTGTCCCAAGCCCTCAAAAGGCCCTAATCGCTAGAATACCGTTTTCCTTTTAGCTTCATTTTCACATGCGGAAAAAGTGCAACGTCGCATGGTGAGGATCTGGACTGTAAGCAGGGTGCCCAATAAGTCTCAGTCCAGTAGTGGTCAAATTCTTTGCCGCGGTTAGCTGCAGCGTTGTCATGGTGGAGGTACCAACTGTTACTTCTTGACTTTGGCCGCAGGTTTTTCATAGACTCTATGACTTTAGGCAGGAACTGTTTTCGTGTACCATTTAGCTGTGACTGTCTTCTGTGTGTTCAAAATCCCGCTCGATTTGAAAAATATAGCTATCATTTTTTTCTTAACAGACATTTTTATAACAGCTACGGGTGTGTTCTCATCATCAAAGACCCAAACTTTGTTTTGAGCCTCGGTCGCCACATCCTAATAATAGAACCAAAAGTCTCGTCACCTGCCACAATGCTGTTCACATACCGAGATTGCCCCTTATCAAACATTTTCAGCATCTTTCGGCACCAAGTCGTACAACGAGTCTTCTGCTCTTCGGTCAGACCATGCGATACCCAGATAGAACAAAGTTTCCTTACGTGTGAATGGCCAAACAGAATGGTATCAATTACTGGTGCATGAAGGTGTAAGGTCTCCTCCATATGTTGGTATGTTACTCTCCGGTCTTCGTCAAGCATTTTCCTCACAGCAGTAATGTTTTCCTCTGTTACTCACGTTCCCGGCCTTCCTTCCCTGTCAGCATCCTCCAGAGTGAAATTGCGCCTTTGGAATTCTCTGTACCACCTGAATATAGTCGTACGATGGGGACAATCACTCTTTAATGCAAGCGTTATTTCTTCTAAGCACTGGTCTATGCTTAAAACACGCGTAAAGTTACCTACCCTTATCTGACTACGTGACCACGATGCCATAGTCCACTTTACACTGTCAATACGAATGAACAACTAAATCAAGAGACGTGCTGCAGGCCACTATGCACTCATGGAAATGTCTCAACATGCAGTAACATGCAGCTTCCTGCGTCAGTTTGTTAAGTCATATTGCAAAACTTTTATCGTACCCTTTGTACTTAAAATGTCACCATAAGTACGAGATGGCATAAGTTTTGTCGTATGACAATTATTAGGTACCACCATTGATTAACGTTTTCTACCTGAAGATAGCTAACCGCATACAAATTTTGGGCGTGCAAAAAATTATCCTAGATGAAATAAGATATACCGTAGGGTCATCTATGAGAATTTCATCTCCCACAATAATTGGGAGTTTACTTTGAAAACGTTAGTGTCTGATAGATGGTGCTGTAGATAACTATATACAGTGTGGTTCAAATTTGGCTGACGGGCTGAGTTCAATGTGTACGAGAGAGAAGCGCGAGCATGTTAGAAAGAGATAAAAGCAGGCAGGATAGCAATCTGCCGCGTTGCCAATATTAAACATCAGTTCTGGAATTAAGACGCATGTTGAAAATATGCGTTTGTTTATTCTGTACGCCCAAGTAATGGTTTTATTTTGAGCGTACACATTTTTGAATTGTGAATTGCGGTCGAAATGGAAGGTCAGGCTCGCCAAAAATTCTGCAACATTGCATCATCTTTTTCGCTTGACAACACTATATCTTGTACATTCCAAGGCAAGGTATTTCCCTGAACTCGAAACTTCATCATCTGACATTTTAATTTTCAATAAAATATAGGCGAGCTTTGGTTCCGTTACTGCTTGTCCGGCCATGCGGTAATGATGGTGATCTACCAGTTTGTACCTGTTGTACGCACAAAAAACAATTTAGGGAAAGCGGGATGTGTGTAAATAATTGTAGGCAATCCAAATCTACGTCCCGTGTGTGCCTAAGTGTACGCTTATGTATGACTGGTATAGAGCATAAAGGTTGATTCTCACTATACATTCCGTTTTCCATTCCATATCAGTTTCGTAAACGTCCCGTACAATGTGATTGTATACACAGTATACCTTACGGATAATGTGCATACACACGCAATTGCCTGCTTTAAGCGAAGGCGATTATTTAATTTCAATAATTTACGGAACGGTCACGGAATGGAAACGGAATGTATAATGAGAATCAACCTTAAAGATGCAGACTACTTAAAATTCATTTTTTAGCTTTATTTTTGGTTCCACCTCTTTTTCCGTAAAAAATGTGAATTTATCTGGATTATTTTAAAAAATCGTGGAAAAAAGGTTTTCGGTATTTCGGTAAATAAGGTCTCATTTCGGTAGAAATTCAGAAGAATCAGTAGATTCGGCAACATTACCAAAATAGCTCATCTATCATCTAAGGAGGTGGAAAATGGACGAGATGCGGTGTTGACAAGCGAACCAATGATGCTATGTTGCCGAATTTGATCCTGAGCCTTAATTTCGACCTAAAATGCAGCGCCGTTAAGACCGATCAAAAATCGATCCTAAACAGATTCGACACAATTCACAATTCAAACATATGTTCGCTCAAAATAAAACCACTATTTGGGCGTAAGGAATAAACTAAACGCATATTTTCAACATGCATCTTAATTCAAGGAACTGGTGCAACACATTGCATTGCGGCAGATTGCCGCGTCAGCCTTGCTGCTAGACACTTCTCGCGCTTCGCTCTCGTTCACATTGAACTCAGCCCGTCTGCCAAATTTAATCTTCACCGTATGAGCATATAGCTACAGCGCTATCTACGTGACACTAACCTTATCAAAGTAGACTTGTAATTATTGTGGAGAGGAGAAACAGCTGTCACAAATTCTCATAGATATCGCTACAGTATTTCATTTCATCTCTGATAATTTTTCTGACACGCGTATATAGTATTAGACCCTCTTCGTGTAGAATATGTTAATGAGTGGTACACACATTGACTGAGGAACAGAGGTTGACGATAGTGTTTTGTCGTAGAAGCTTCTGGAAAGATTTTAATCTAGAGAGCATTTAATCAAGGACAAAGCACAGTCTATGTTTTATAAAATAAAGATCGGTCGATTCAAATGTAATCGTGTATTTACCTGATTTAGATGTACTGGCTTGTACTAGATCATCTATCTTTTCAGTATCGCTGTTTTTTTCATCTTTCTCTGTCACAGCTGGTTTCTCATCATCTGAATCGGAAATCATTATCACATCATCACCGCTTATATCTTTTGACTTTCCTTCTACAGCAGGTTCTTTGAACGTTTCTTCAGACATTTTCTTAGTTTCTACAGCTTCATTTCGTACTTCTTGGTTAGATTTGTCTTCTTTCTTCTCATCTAGAGCCGTTTCAATCTGCATCTTGTTGTCAGCAGCATCCACAGTACTGTTGTCTACAGGAATATGACTGCCATCCAACTTACTGAGAGAATTCAAAAATTGTTCTTGAAATCCTAGCGCCGAAGAAGTATTATCAGCACTTTTGCCGGGAATAATCTTTTCTGCTGTTTCCGAAACCAAACCAACCGTTTCTGAAGCGACTTCAGACGTACGTTTTTTGTAAAATGATGATGAATCGATGCATTTATTGAAAAATTTTCCAAGCGAATTAGGTACTTCTTTATTCTCGTGTAATTCCATGTATTTCAGTACCGACGCGTGAATCCTATAGTGCAGTTCAAGTACTTCGACAGATAAATGTTGAGGTGAGTTGTAGTTTATTTTGTCTGGATACTGGGCATTGTTCTCTTCCAGAAGTTTAGACGCCTGAAAATATTATCCTTTTAGTATTATTTATAGCAAAAAATATGAAGCTTACATATAAGAAATTCGTTAGTACTGAAGGCAAATTCTTGAAAATGAGGGATCAGGATAAAAAATAGAACATAGATGTAGTTCTATCAGTTTTCTAGGCTTTTGCTGATAGCTTTTAACGATTATCGAATAGATTTAGTTTGTGAATGTATTTATTTTTGATCAAATGATATGTTCTTTGATATTTCAAATCATCCAAAATTAAATTCGTTTTTAAGAATGAGACTGACGGACGGCGGCGAAATCCCAGCAATTTTCCACCTGATATTTTCAAGGGAATAAAGTTCCTTGGAAAAAATAGAAACAAGTCCAATTTCTATTAGTTATTCTATTGTTTTTAAGAGTGCATTGGGTTGAAATGTTATCATGTACGGTAAAATAGCCTGATATCAAAAATGAAAATCTTATACAAAATGCGAAAAAAAAGATTAATTATTAAATATTATTTTTCTAGTAAATTATTATTCAATCCTTACAACGAAATGTCTCTTGTTGAATCCAACTGATTAAAAAGGTTGTAACCTTACCGTTAAATAATACTGTAGGTATTCTGTAGGTTCTTTTTGCTTTTTCTCGGCAATTTTTCCAAGAATATAGTATTGCAACCATCTTTCGTCAGGTTCATTAGATCCCTCTTCTGTCTCATGCAGTGTTATTGCTTTTTCAAAACTTTCGCCAGCATTATCCAAGTAGCTATTCTTTTGATTTTCCAAGAACTCAAACCTGATACATAGGGTTCATAAACAGGTATTAGAGCATGATAGCTCAAGGGAGTTGACAAAAAGGGTAGAAGGTGGCCTAGTTGCCAAGTTTCGCCTCCCCCTTTCTACTAGTACAGTCTGTGAAAATCAAAAGTCGGCCATGTTTAGCCTAACAAGCAAGATAAAACATTACTTTAAAATAAACTTGGCTTAAAATACTCTTCGCGGTCTGGTAGTGGTAGGTTTGGACTT
The DNA here is from genome assembly GCA_963669975.1 of Acanthoscelides obtectus. Classification (NCBI taxonomy): domain Eukaryota; kingdom Metazoa; phylum Arthropoda; class Insecta; order Coleoptera; family Chrysomelidae; genus Acanthoscelides; species Acanthoscelides obtectus. The sequence continues at coordinate 44,744,605 of CAVLJG010000005.1, forward strand.
TGATTTAGACACTTGTCAACATCAAAAATATTAAGCTTTAACTAAGTTGTTAAGCATTGAAAATCATCATTTTTAGGTATGTATCCAAAGCATAAAAACGGGGTTTCACTATACCTTTGTAAGCAGTGCGATGATGCCAAATTGTGGCAGACGCATTTAGAAACGGATGGTACGCTGACAAAATGCGAATCTTGGATTTTAGCAGACGTGGTAACATAAGCGGATTGAATGAATGAATGAATGAATCTTAAAATTTAGAGGCATCCCGGCCACCATAAGGAGCCAGTGCATAGGCCGCTTAAGCGGGCCCTTATGCACCTCTACAATACTTAAATCACAAGTCTCGCCCTTTTAGCGAAGTTGAGAATCGCCTTGAGTCCAAGCTCCTTGACGTCCTGAGGGTCCAAAGTAATGGACCCCAGTATAGTCTGCCTATAGTAGCTCAGAGCTTCACAGCCACACAAAACGTGCGCCGAGGTCTCTTCCTCTACTCCGCAGCGTTCGCACAAGGGATCCTCAGCCACCCCCATCACGTGCAGGTGACGCCTTAACGTGTTATGGCCAGACAACAGTTCCACCAGCAACCTTAGGTTGGCTCTACCCAGAGATAGGCAGAAGCGCCCATCCTTAGCACTGGGCCCTTCAATGAGCTCTCGTGCCTGGCGGAGATGTCTAGAGATACTTCTCCATTTCTGAGAGTGTTGTCTTGCAACCCACGTCTCCATTTTCCTCCTAGCTTTATGCGCGGTTACTCCTAGAGCTGGCTCAGGACCAACGAGCTTGCTGGCTGATCCTGTTTTCGCCAGAGTGTCCGCCGTCTCATTGCCCCTTATCCCAGCGTGCCCCGGTACCCATATTAACGATACCGGATGCCTCGCTGCGAGGCAATCCAGAGCCTTTCCAGGCCTTCCAGGCACTTAGTGCTTTCATTGCAGCCTGGCTGTCGGATAAGATTGTTATTCTTCTCCTAGGCCCACCCTCCTCCAGAATGTGAGATACTTAAGCCAGAATCGCAAAGATTTCCGCCTGGAAAATGGTGGTGTATCCACCGAGAGGCAGAGATAGTCTAGTTCTAGGCCCAGAGACCCCAGCACCAGAGCCCTCTTCGGTGACCGAGCCGTCCGTGTACCAGACCTGCCCGCTCACTTCGGAGAGTCCTCGGCTACCGGCGTCCCACTCCTCCCTCGTTGGATACTCCACAATAAACTTGCGGTTGAAGCGATATTTAGAGGTAATACGATCACCCCTGCTTAGAAGGACGGGGTCCTCCCTTGCTAATTCGACTAAGATGGCAGTATGCCCCTTGACCGGATTCAAGAAAGCCCAGCTGCCCTGACTCCACAGTCGATGAGCGACTACTCTCGCTTCACCGCGGGTCACCAGATCCGACGGTGGGAGATCCAACAGAGCTTCCATTGCACTCAATGGCGTTGTTCGCACTGCGCTTGTAATGCTAATACAGGCCAAACGCTGAATTTTATTGAGTTTGGCCTTAGTTGACTCAGTTCTAATGCAAGGCCACCAGACCAGGGAGCCGTACAAGAGAGATGGACGTACTATCGTCGTGTAGAGCCAGTATACCACTTTGGGTTTAAGGCCCCACCTTACACCGACAACACGTCTACAAGCCCACATCGAATTGCGAGCCTTGCTAACCTTGTATTCCACATGCTCTCTCCAGTTCAGTTTGCAATCCAGGATAATTCCCAGATATTTAACTGACTGGGACAAAAGTAATCTAGTCCCAAAGAAGGTCGGCATGACCAGTCCGTCAAGCCTTCTTCTCCTAGTGAATAGGATCAGCTCGGTCTTTTCAGCATTAACAGAAAGATCGACTTCCCTACACCACGATTCCACGGAGCGCAGAACGCCCTGCATAATTTCCGAGAGTGTTCTACAGAAACGCCCCCTAACTACTATGCTTACATCATCAGCATAGGCTTGTTGCGCATAGACACCCATACTGCTGAGCCTAACGAGGAGTTCGTTCACCAAGATACACCACAGTAGGGATGACAGAACTCCGCCCTGAGGGCAGCCTCTAGCTACATTCATGCTGCAGCTTACGTTATTCAGCATAGCTGTTGTTACCCGACCCTCCAGAGTAGAGAGGACCCAATCTATTAGGATTGATCCAACCCCGTGTCTAACCAAGGCCTGTCTGATAGAGCGGACTGCACTTGCACTTTATTTTTTATACAAAGAAAATTACTAAAATAACCTAATGTACCTTATACCATCTGTTGAACTCTGAAATTTGAGAAAATACTCTGCCATGCTCGGTTCTGTGTAATGTGATTTGTAGCTTTAAAAGAAAATCTTTTCAATTCGAATTTTTTCATGAAAACGTCTGTTAGATGCCCCTTAACATGAATCAAGAGTTTGCCGGTTGGTAACCCGGATCGAATTTTTTAAACAATTTCAAAAAATGTTTGTCCGGCTCCGGCCAATTTTCGTCAGGTTTCTAGTAACATTTTGCCAGGTTTGAGGCTTTTCGAGTTTTAAGGGATTCAGTGCTTGAAAAAGCATTAAATTGGCATTTTCAATGCATAACAACTTAGTTAAAAACCTATACTTTTGAGGTTGCCAAGTATCTAAATGAAAGTTCAGACCTTCTTCTAGAAGACCCTAAAAAGTACATCAGTCTTAGTTGATTTTCAATCCTGTTTGTTAGGCCAAAATTGCCAAACTTTTGATTTTAGCAGACTGTACATACAGGGTGGTTCAACAACCAGTGGCAGTATTTTTTTAGTAGAAAGCCACCGGAAAAAATGGCGTCCTTTAGAGAAAAAGTCAGTGAAATAGGTCCACAAACTTAATCCATAGACATTCTTTCCCTGCCCTACCGGTAGTCCATCTGGCAACGTCGCCTCTCTCCGATACCCAAGGCCGCCACTGAACAAAGCTTTTTTGTTCTTCGCAAAGTAGTAACATTATGTAAAAATTTAATCAAAATCCGAGAGGTTGTTATAGGCGGTTACAGGATTAGCGGATAGACAGACAAATTTTTGCGTTTACAATACATCCCCTCCAGTAGGCGTGGGAAGTAAAAGTTTTTGTAGCCGCATCATAACATGCATATGTTGAAGTGGGTTACTTTAAAAACTGAACGAAACTGTCACAACGATGAAAATTGATACTTACTTCTCCATACTCAAATTTTCCGACTCGAACTTCAATATTCTAGAGCAATAAGAATGTGCTGTATACTGGAACGTCCCATACTCGAGCCACAACATTAGACAATCCGGAGATATCTCCAAAGCCTTTTTGAAACAAATCGAAGCATACTTCGCTTTATCCAGAAAGTCCATTTCAGTTTTAAACTTCGCACAATGTGTCAACTTAGCTTCCAACTGTGCTGCATAGCTTAAAGCAAGACAAGCCCACGAGTCTAAGCGCAGTGGGTTAATGCACAAGTCCATTTGGAAGTATTTTGTGCAAGTTTTGAACTCCTTCTGTTTAAAGTAGTAATCTCCGATCAAATAATATATAGAAATGAGTTTAAATGGGAACTCAATGGGTTCTGGAACCACTTCAACCTTCCCATGGATATAATCCATGATTTTCGGTAAATGTTGCTGAGGGGAGCAGTTCTGAGGAACCAGAGCGATGATTCTTTTGAGTAGCTGCTCGATATCGCAGGAAATAGAAGCGTTTTTGTAGGAGTTGAATTCCGGCAAGCAGTCTGGACCGAAGAATTCATAGAGTTGAAATGCTCGTTCCCAGGATAGTGGTAGAGGGTCTACGTTGTGGTCCGCCAAATGACGCGAACTCTGAAAAATAGTTTTATGGTTTCCAGAATTAACACTTACGAGGGTCATTTTTGTAGTAATAATCGTTTTGTTAAGGAGTCGGAGAAATCTTTTTTATGAATGTAAATTGTCACAAACTAAATATGAACATTTTTTCATTTTCAACATAGTCTCCATATATATATATATATATACAGGGTGACTTCGAAGTTGAGTCATTTATTTTAACAGTGAGTAGATCTGATCAAAATAAATGTTTTTTTCCTTTAACGTTTTTCTGGTAAAATTAAAGTAACAAAGTTATAGCCCTTTAGAAGTTTGAGTACCGCCCTGTCTCAATAATAATATTATGTGCTCGTGTTTGGCAACAACGGATATAATCCGCGTTATCGGTTCATCGCATCGGAAACAAAAAAGCGAAAGAATTTGAAACGTTTATCACGATGTTTTTCGTCAGGCGGTAACGCGTGAGTGAATAGTGGTGTTTGTTGCGTGGCTCAAACGAAATAAAAAATAGCACATGTTTACGAAAATGCTGAACTTGTGGACATGATTCTTATTTACGGGGGGTCTTTACAAAAAGCTGCCGCGGCATCACGGATTTGTGCGAATCGGTTTCCCAATCGAGTGCAACCAACCCCTCGTGCCTTTGTTAATATAGTACAAAAGGCTCGTGAATCAGGAGACTTAAGACCTTACAGGGGAGGGCCTGCCGGTGCTCCAAGACCGCACGATCAAATACAGGTCCGCACTGAAATACTTGTCGGGAGGATACTTATAAAACAAGGTAACATTTTTTTTAATGTTTTTTTATTTTTAGACACATATTTTGGTTTATCTTCCTTCTACAATCATTATCTGAAAATTAAGGACTCAACTTCAAAGTCACCCTGTATATATATATATTGTCTAAAACCCAGTACCATTTTTGGTGTGTCTCCATAAATGTTTAAATATTTGCTATTCATACGTACTATTCATTTGTTTGTCAGACCGGTCCGACCTTTGCCCGTAGTCACTGTCTAATTTACGTTATTCGAATCTGTCAGCTCTGAAGAAGGAGAAGAGCAAAGAAGACAGAAGCGTATCAGTTTAAATGGAAATACCTCGGCTTTTTGACTTACTATACGGAGTAATTTTGAGGTGAATTAAAAACCAACCTTGATTCAAGTTCTGTTAGTGTAATTTTTTGTTCACTTAGTTCGCGCTAATTTTTAATCACAGTGCGAGCCACGCCCTGTGTACGAACTTCCTCCACTGTGTAGTCACGCAACCGAGGGTTGTTGTGCGATTACGCTTGACTATCATGTCGCTGCGCCTGAAGCTTGACATAATCCCTCAAGCAAGGAATGTCAAGGTATTTGTGTAGTGTCTCATTTGAGACATACCATGGAGGGTTGCAAATTGTTCGTAAGGTTCTGCTTTGCAGTTCTAGAAGACATTGAAAACATCAAGCCGCATACGAACAAGTAATGGCTGGTCTAATAATCATTTTATAGATTCGAACTTTATCAAACTCTTTTTGGAGAATCTACATAACAAGGGATACAGGTATAGTTGCCATTTAAATATTTTTCAGTCGTGACACCAGCTTGTGGATCCCGTCGTCAAGCAACGCTGCCAACTGACCATTAAATCAGTTAGTAACTGTTTTTTTCAACGTGTCATCATTTTCCAAGTGCTTTCCACCAAGATGTTCCTTAAGTTTTGGAAAAATACGAAAGTCTAGTGGTGCTGTATGGTGGATGATCCAGTAATTCCTGGCGAAACTTGGCCAGTTGCGTCTATGTTCAGCAACGTGAGGCCGAGCGTTGTTGTGAAGCAGAACGCGACGCTAGAGAGCAGGCCTCGCCTGCGTTTTTTTTTGCATTTAAAAACCAAACTACTTAGCGTACTTTACAAACATCGGCTTTGCTAATTTGACATGGCGAGAAACAAAGTAGTATCATCACAACCAACACCGACAGCGACGTCAAACGTAATGGCGTCGTAGTGCGAGGCTGGCCAAGAATATTTGAGGTTGAACGGACGTCACGCGACAATATAAGCGGACACGTTGCGCAACCAGTTCTTACTTTAAAAATGGCCCTAGTATATCAAATCTCCATGTTTTACTAACTCGGTGACCCTTCTTCAAATACATCAAAAGTGACAAATACTTTCGATGTTATTGCACATTAACATTAAGCACGTTCTGCCAAAGTAAAGCGGTCCAGCTGAATAGCAGTAGCCGTGGAATACCTTTGATATTTCGCAACATTTAATCAACAAACTGACAGTCAATTTAAAATTGCTGTTGAAACTGACTAAGCTATTCAATGGCTATTGACACTAGATGTATTTTCAAAAAGTAGCTAAAATGTGAATAAAATTCAACATTCATATGTGATTTCATCTGCCGGACCGCAAAACATGTAGAGAACCGCAGGAAGCGTTAGAAGTCACATTATTTATTTATGTTGAATTTTAGTTTTTACGTTCGGTACTTCTCGCTCACAGAGAAATAGTCCAATCATTGTTTGAGTTTTAATTGAAGAAATTACGCGAATTTCGAAAAATGGTTTATCAGTAAATGTTTTACCTTGCTTTTTTTGCTGGGATGCTGATAAAGACAGAAAAATGCCTGTTCTAAGTGAACTTCCATTTTATCTTTGAGATGTTCAAAAACTGGTGTATCCAACCTATCAAGTACAGTATCCAGTATGAAATGTAACAGTTCTCCTTGATTTGTCATACAAGCGCCTCTTGGACCTACAAATGTAAAAATAAAGAAATACTATCAGTGAAGATTGACGATAGAATATAAACATTTAGTAAAATAGAAATACATATGTGTATACTAACCTAAAAATTCATGAGCAGAGAATAAAATCGCAATAGAAGCAGGAACATCCTCATCAACTGGAATTACACCTCTTTTTATTTGTGCTGCTCTCTTACGAGCATATTCTATTTGTTCGTTTCTGAAACATTCAGATTAGGATTCGGCTCAGAAAATATATCTGCAGATGTGCTTTCAATACTATAATTACTCTATGTATTTGTTTTATGTCTAAAACTACTATGTAATTCTATAAATTATATCACATAAAGAAAACTAAATACTCTAACAACTCACTATCCACATGGTATGTTTGAATGTACGAACTATTCGGCTACAATTTATTTTCCGGCTGGATAGCGAAAACTAGCTTAGTGTCCGGCAAAACCAGAATAGTAATAAAACAAAGAATGCAAAATATACGAACTTTGTTAATCCTATAATCAGCCTTAAGTAAGGAAAAAATAAACAGCCAATATTATCTTAAGTCCCGTACAGACCGAAATTCCTACGCAAGCGCAAAGCATATGTGGTTACAGATTTGGAGGTGTTCGAATCGGTGTGTATGGCGCGAGCCAACATAAATCAACGGTTTCCAAGGTAACGTTGGCGTTCGATTGCGTTCGCTCCTTGACCGGTACATCAAAGGGAGGTTTGATTTGGTCTGGACAGGATTTTTGCGCTTCTAGTATTTAGTCGTTTGTTTGCATTCGATGAGAGGAGACTCGTCGCTCGACATTATCACCGAACTTAACCCATATGCGGTTCACCTAGAAACTAAATTTAGGTGTAGACGAGCGCATTCCAATACTTTCCAACAAAAAACGCCAAACTCACATGCGCTTGCATTCGTTTGCTCGGCGTTGGATATTCGGTCTGTATGCGGCTTCAGACTTTATCAAATATAAAAAAGAATGACAAATAAAACCATATTTTTTGTATCAAGAAACAAAAGGATTTTTTCATGGTGTGTATACAGATGACTAAAAAATAATGATGTGATTTTTTCTGTAAAAAATGCATTTTGTGTGCATTTCTTCTTCAATCGTAACTTGTTAACAAATATTAGTATTGCTCTGAAGTTGTATGTCAAAATTCCAATTTTATTGAATTGAATTGAGCGGGTGATTACTTTTATTATCACTTTTTATGTTAAATTGAGGCATCAAAAAAATGCATAAATAATGCAACAAATCATTTTTCGAAAAAAAGGAACTGACAACATTGTTTGTAGTCATCTCTATACACACCATCAAACAATCACGAAAAGTATCGAGAATACTCCTCCAGTCCGGCTGTTGAAAAAAGGGACATGCGATGTTAACTAATACAGGTTTGAGATCTAATTAAAAACAACATCCTTTGCTTTTTCAAGTGAAACGAACTTTAAGGAGAAAATTCGCCATTATCACTAAATTGTGAACGATGTTTACTAACGGCGATTTACGGTTTACGAATGCGACTTTTTTTGCGTTTGCTGGCTAAGGCTGGTTTGGCTGCTCCTCAATAAGCCGACTTTAGAAGACAACCTCTCACTATATACACTGCTACAGGGAGACGAGGTATATTCTGAAAAATTTTGCTAAATTGTATATTGCTTACAAATGACTGTCCACCATGCATATGGATTGCCACTTAATTCTGTCGTTTTCAGATAAATGCTCTATTGGAACAAATTTTAATGGTCCAAGGTGTTTGCTTCCATCACCTTGTTGAAATAGTTCCAAAACCTTTGTAAGTTTCTTGCTAAGTGAGAGCTTATCTTCCCCACTGCTAAAATAATCTTCACCTACGAGTCTTTTTGATCGGGTCGGCTATTCGGCGGCCGGATATCCGGCTATACGGTCAAGTAATAAACTGGATATGTGGTATCCGTTATCAAGTCAATTCACTACCCGCTGCAACCCTAATTAAAATCTTTATGCATACCTGACTAGAACGTAATGCAGCAAAATCCACGGAGTAACAATACCTAACGGAATCGTCCTCATACTATCCAAATTCAGTTGCTTTGATATAATCCTCGACAAATTCTCCACAAATCTAACTTTTCGATCATCTGTCAATCGATCAATAACCACGACAGTTTCAGATTTTATAATTTCAAAAAGAATCGCTAGACATTTTTCGATGATTCTCTCCCATTTTTCCAAGTCTTTTTTAGGTTTCAAAAAGTGGTCCACGGCTTCGTTCAAGCACACCTAGGCACACAAATTAAGTTAAAAATCCATCGAAAAAAATTAAGAATAGTCATTTTATCTACTCGTAATAATACATTTTCTGAACGCTATTACATTGAAGCCAAGTGTTAGAAATGAGTTCAAAAGGACTCCAATTTGAGAAAATATTGGAATATTTTATGGAAGTGAATTCTGAAAATTCATTTTTTTTGTAGGTGGTAGACGGTTTCAGACTGTCGATCGTGGATGTACCACCCGGCGGATCTCTAAGACGGGGCAAAAATGTCCGTGTGACGTCCCTACTTTCCCCGTGTCCCCTTCCCGCTGGGATATTTAGGCTTTCGGCCTTCGTGATGGTTCATGTTCTAACCGCCGTTTAACAAATAAAGGGTGTGTCAATTCGAGATTTTATTTTTAAATAATATAAACAATTTTGAAAAAATGTGCAGCTTAGACAATTTCTTGGCAAATGTAGCGTCGTAGGTTAGGGAATGTATGGTATTTTCAAGAGTTTTTTTAACAGCTAGGTATATGTTTTTACTAAGGAATTCAGCAGCTATAACAATGAATTAGGATTGAAAGTGCATTTATATTTGGTTAGCTTATACCTGCGGCTTCGCCCGCGTGGAAGTAGTGTAAAGTATAGGTCATTCGCATTAGTGTGAACGAGATTGGTTTTGTAATATTCAAGGTAATGCAATAGTTACTTTGACAATAAAGATTTTTATCCAACATGTTAATGCAACAATGGACTAATTTCGCTTTTTTATATCCGCGGCAAAAAGTAGGAAGTTTTTTTTTTAATTAACCTGGTTTTGAAGAACATGATGGTTCACTGGAAAGGATATACTTAAATTGTCCGCAATTTGCTTTCTGGAATTAAATTTATATTCATTTGATTTACAAATGACCTTGATAGTCATAGCAAAGGTCTTGGGGCATTTTTGATCATAAAGTTTCTTGCTCTTTTATTTCCGATGTCAAAAATAAGGGTTACCATTTAGGAAAACTGTATTGACCTCCAAATGAACTTGAAGATACATCAAGGTCACGTTCAAGGGTATTATTATATGTATCTTTTCACACCTAACAACTTTATTACTCAACTTTTTGCTTCATGAAATGTATTTTTCGAGATATTTTGGACACTTTTAAATACCCATGGAGATCATCGACAAGGTCATGGGCAAATACATACTCTAACATAAAACTTCCGCCTCTTCCAGGTGTTAAAAAATAGTGGTTTCATTTTAGAATACTGTCTTGACCTTCAAATGAACTTGAAGGTAATAGTCAAGGTTAGATACAATATCACCAATGGATAGATCTTTTCAAACATTACTACTTTGTTTTACAACATTTTTGACTAGAAAACGTACTTTTAGAGATGTTTTGATCTATCCAGACTTTTAAACGCCGTGTATATTTGTATAATAATATACAATAAACTAACCTCTGTCCACACTAAACATTCAGCAAAATCGGTGAACCAGAGCGAGTGCATGAGAATCCCAAGTTGAGCTGGCCTACCAAGTCTACCAACTTGAGGATAATTTCCAGAACTATTGAACGTTTGTTTCAGTATTTCAGCAGCTTCGTTATACTTTTCCGAGTTATACAAACTCTCTACTGTCCCCAAAGAGTTGATCAAATCCAAATGCTTCAGTATCTTCTGCACAATCTGACCAGTAATCAGACCGTACTTGAAACAGTTAGGCAAGCTAAGCAAATATTTTTCCTTCGACTTCATCTCTACCTCTTCTATAACCTCTCGTATAAGTTCTAGAGATCTGATGGCGAGATCGTTGGAGTTTTCCTTGCGAAATATGTAGCTCTGAAGCCAGTGAACTCTGTTGTAGACTGACGCATATTCTGTCTCCCATTTTACATCCCATCCACTGACTAGTTGCAGGTAGCCTAGTATGGTAGGTTGTAGATGCTCTTTGATATCGGAGCTGAAGCTCACTAGTTCGCCTAAAAAATATCAGTGAACATTATTTTCACACTTTAGGTAGTCAAAAGTTCCAGGTAAAAAAAGTCATAAACTAGATTGTGAGGGTGATTCTAACAGACAAGAATACACTTGTTTTGATTTACAAAAGGTCGGGTTCTGATTTGCTTATTTTCATAAAGTAATCATTAGACTTCGATTTTGGCTTGTGACAATTCACTTACCATACAACAAAGTAGCCAGTGCATCATCTCTTATCTGCTCAAACTCCAGATCAGTACACAACACCTGAGGTTGATCACAATGTTCTCTAAACATCTGATACGCCTTGATATACAGCGGAATTAGATGTTTAGGCCAACTGTAGTGCCACAATTTCGACAAAGCAAAAACCACTTCCTTAACAAATGTCACAGCATCATATCTAGAACGTTTCTTAGTCCAAAATTCGAGTACGTCGTCTTTTTCTCGATCTGTACCAAAGTATGGCTCGTAGTTCACTGATTTAGGCGAATGTATTGGAGAAATATAGTTAACGTTACGATCTTCTACATATAAGTTGTATATATCCATAGTGTTCATAGAATCTTCCATTGGATTGTATTTTTCTGCGTCTATTTTATTTGGAAGTAGATTATTAGGAATGATTCTATTCAGGGCGTCTTCAACTGTGAAATCTTTATCTTTTGTTTTCCTTGATTGTTTTCTCTTACTGTGCCAACCCCATATTTGTAAATCTGACAACAAGTCACGTTTTCGTTTTGACGTTCTGGATTTGGTTTTATCGCTTTTTGATTCGGAATCCTCTTGTTCTTCATTATCTTGGTCCATATTTTGTTCCTGCACATGAAAAATGTTAAAAATAGTAATATTATATTAAAAAAATATTTTTAGCAATGTAATAATAATTTCTTTTCTGGTGTTTTGAGGGTATGTATTTTTTTTTTTGATTATCGATTATTATGTGTTTTGGTTATTGGATGAGGACATGCATTGCCAAAAATGAAAGTTTTATATGTTTTGAGAATTGACCCACTAGCGGTAGACCTATGAGCGGAAAACGGAACATTTTAGATCATTTCCAGCAGTTTTTGATGTTTTCTAGTTATTATCCCGCTAAAACAAAGTTAGTCGATAGTTAATGAGACCTCAGAGTGAGGTTCTTTGAACTTTTTTTGGATGCAAATAGTTGTGGTTTGGGCGCCACCTAGTTCGAAGCACTAGGAAAAGAAATAACAAGTAACCAATGTTGGATCGCTGACGCTAAAGGAGTTACAAACTCACAAGGTATATAAACATTTATTGGACAAAAGAAATAAAAAAAAGAAAATTGTTTTGTACTATCCCCCACCTAAATGGTTTCCAGTAGAAAAAACGAAAACAAAAAAACCTTGGCAGGTGCCTGACTATCATAGGAAGGCAACAGAGGGCAGGAAGCCCCAGATGTAACTCGATACCCGAAGGTAGAACCCGTAGACAGAACCCTCGAACAATCAGGGTTTCCAGAAATGGGGAACTGCTCCTCACAGGCTGAGTCCTACTTAAATTCGCCTCGGATTATCACTGCAGACGGTTCCCCTCAGATCGATGGCAGAGTGTAGTTATGTCTACGGCTAAATCTTCAAGAGGGTGAGAAAAAGGGCTCCAACAACAAACTACTACTACTCACTAATCGGGGTCGATTTCTATTAAAATCTCCACCACCCGATAAAACCGCAGTACTGCGTGTGAACATATTTCACAAAATCGGGTAGTGGGCCGTTGAATTCCTACACGAGAGCACCGGAAATAGCACCAAGTCACCTTCAGCTCTCGTATTTACCGTCGACAGAAATTAAAGAAAATGATCTTTTACGAGATGGAGAGTAGAGTATGATTTTCTACCATAAAATTATTAGACCAAGAGAAGTGTTTTGTTATAAAAATAAAATTCGATATTTTTAAGAGCTGCTATACAATTATTATTCTAATAAGAAACACGTTGTAATAATTTACTTTATCAAGGTATAGTTAATTTTTAGTCGATCATACCTAAAAAGAAACTGTAACATAGTTTCAGAAAAAAATTAAGGTTGGGAATATCTGTATTTTTTTATCATTTCAAAGCGTAGTAAATTTTTTTTTGGTAGGCCTCATTTTATTGCTAAGTGGTTCTTAAACCGTGGTCACATAAACTTCGATTTAGTAAGGGTCTACGTTAAAGAACACATTAATTTGGCAATCTGTTTTAAATGCTCAAATTTTGGAAACACTGCTGAGTACTGCACACAGCAGACATGTTGCTACAAATGTTCAGGTAATCATGAAGCCACCAGCTGTCAGGAATATGATCTTAAATGTGCAAATTGCCAAAAAATGAAATATAGTGACCTTAATTACTCTGCCCGCGATACAAAGTGCCCAGTCTACACATCAAGAATTAGGAGTTTTAGAAATAAGATCAATTACAGCCAGGATATTCAAACATAAACAGGAGGGAACAAATTGATGCTGATGAGTCTTGACACCTATGACTCTTTCAAGGAAATGGAGGAATACAACAGAATAGCTCTACTGCATCAAAACGTCCAGTCACTTGGAAACTCAATAAATGAGGTGAACCAGATGATAGCAAATAATAGTGACACTGAACACTGCAAAAGTCAAGACTAAATTATCAACTATGGAATGAGGAACTTCAAGTTAGCATCGTGTTTTTGCAGAAAAGAAGGGAGTGGTGGGAGTGCAGTTTATGTGAGGGTGGGAGTTCAGTGCTCGGAAAGGTCAGATATAAAATCATTATGACAGTGCCACAATTTTCATAGCCAGTGATTTCAATATAGATTTTTCTCAGGAAAGTCTGAACAAACAACTCTTATGTTCACTTTTAAATTGATATGATTTACATCAAACTATATTCCAATACAGACGCATAACATCCACCAGTGGATCTTGTATTGACAATATTTTCACCAGTACCTCAACTTATGTATCTACTGTCATTAATTCATTAATCTCAGATCACACTGCTCAAAATATAACAATGAAGGTTAATATGCACGAACTTGGTAATGTTATACAGAAAAGGATATTCAGTTCAGAAAATAATTTTTTTTGTAACTAGTCTTAGATCTGTAAACTGGCAAAAATTACTTTAAATTCTTCAGAATGATGTAAACAAACAATGGAATTATTTTAGTAGTATATATCAATCTATTTTTGACCAATCGCTTCCCATGAAAACAGTAAAAATGACAAAAAGGCTCCCTAACCCACATCATTCTCAGGAAACGGATAATAATATTAAGGAATGTAGGGACAGACTGGATGTTCTATATGTTATAAGCAACAGCGCCAATTCCTATAAACCATGCTATAACACAGTCAGAAGAGAGTACAATCTATTGTTATTTAGTGCCCAATATAAGTAATATCAAAGACGTATACAAGAGTCAGATAATAAATCAAAATGTGTGTGGTGTATAGTAAAGGAAATAAAAGGTCAAAATAGAGATGACTGTGTTATACCAGGTGATCCTGAAGTTATAGCAAATGCTTTCAATGAATACTGTATTAATGAAGTAATTGAAATATTACCACAGGCACCAATACATAACTCTTCTGACTTTTTAGACCATGTGCAAGAGTGTATGCCGCTAGAATATGTTAGTGCTCTAGAACTAGCAGAACTGGGCAAAATATTTAAAAATAAAGTGAGTAGTGGTGATGATGGCATTCCAGCTAGTATTTTAAAATGTTGCTTAGAACTGATTCTGGAACCTTTGGTTCACATAATAAACAACTCACTCAAGTACGGTTTTTACCCCGAAAAACTTAAATTAGCTATAATTCTACCTATATACAGAGTGTCCGCAAAGTTGGGGTTTTCCTTTTCAGAAACAACTACCCTTGAAATAATAAAGGTAATGTGTAGTGAAACGAGGGCGACCAAGTGAAAAAAATCATACCGCTCCAACAGAAAATGAAATCAGCTGAAGCGCTACCGAGCAGACGCAGAAACCACATTGATTGTCTTACACTTAATGGCACATCTTCTAACAAGGAAGGCAAAATGTTGCGTGAAAAGTCTAGGTATTGCATCCCGTCCAATCGATTTGGGGGAATAAATGGTCCAGTGAGCATACCGTTCACCATGCCAGCCCAAACGTTCACCGAAAATGTTTTTTGAAAATGACCAAACATGAGTTGCGAAAGTTATTCACCCCATTACGCGTGAACGTAGATTCGTCTGTCACCAATATGCACTTCAAAAAGTCCGGATTATTGTCATGTTGATGCAACAACCACTCACAAAACTGCACTCTTGCTGGAAAATCGTCAGGTTGAAGGGCTTGTACACGTTGGACGTGAAATGGATACAGCCCCTCTTCACGCAGCGTTTGCCACACTTTAGTTTTTGATACTTGCACTTCTCTAGCCACGTCTCTAGTGCTTGTTGTTTTTTGAAACGCAATCGATTATACGAGTTCGTTTACCTCTACACGCGTGACCGTAACCTTCGGTTGAAGGTTGCATACTAACCTGACACACTGACCCCGACCCAGTTCTGCCGTCGGGTTGAGACCTTGTAACAGTCGGGGATATCGCGGCGGGTCGCGGCTACAGGACGGTATACAGATATTTTTGATGTTGCAGAGCCCTTTATCTCGGTTCCCTTAAGACATTGATGTATATGGTACTAAGAAAAATTGCTTATGTTTTCAAGATCTACACGTCGTGTAAAGGAAAACCCCAACTTTGCGGACACCCTGTATAAAAAGAAGATCCTAATGACTTGCTAAATTATAGGCCAATAAGCTTACTTTCTTGTTTTGCAAAGCTTTTTGAGTTAGTGATGTATTCAAGAACTATGCATCATATGATTTGTAATAACTTAATTGCAGAGTCACAACATGGGTTTGTAAAAGGGAAATCCATCAACACGGCGATCTATTCTTTCAGCCACAGCATCACAGAATGCCTTGAAAATAATATGATATCAGTGGGTCTATTTTTTTATCTCTTCCAAGCTTATCATTGTGTGGATCATTATTTTCTATTGAATAAATTCGAGGCATACAGGATAAGGGTAACTGCTGCAGTCTTATCTGACAGATCGTAAGCAAAGAGTTTTCATCACAAAGAATAAAATTATCAGGCCGTTTCATCACAGTTAACGGCAGAAAGAGGTATTCCACAAGGTAGCGTCTTATGCTATAGCATTAGAGTACTGAGTAAGTACCTAGACCTCAAGACGCTAAAAATGGTATATTACGCGAATTTTGAGTCCATTGTACGTTTTGGAATAATTTTTTTTCGGACATAGTAGCCATACCAATAGTATCTTTCTAATGCAGAAGCGAGTGCTGAGGTGCATCTTAAAAATTTCCTCTAGACAGACTTGCAGAGGAAAATTTAAGAGTAATAAAATTTCAACTATAGCCGCAATATATATTCAACAGATTCTAATTTTTACATTTAAAAATATTGACTATTTTAACGGTAATCCACGAAGTGACCATAACACAAGAAATATAAATCTTCTGTATCCATTCCATCATATCACGGTTACCGAAAAAAATGTCCATTACAGCTGCACTAAAATATATAATAAGTTACCACAAGAAATTTAAAGGTTGGCGGATATAAAATAATATAAAAAGAGTATTTATCAATTGTTAATGCACTTAGAACCATATGACCTTCAAGAATATTTTGAAATGTAAAATCTCTATTATGTTATATGTTTGCCTCTTTGTTTTTTCTGTTTCGATGACGCTGTGACGTATATTTCACCTAACAGTGTGTAATACACAGTAATCATGCACTGTTATTTTGAAATAAAGATTTATTATTATTATTATTATTTCCGAAGGTTTCAGAAGATTTGTGGTATTTTGTTTTTGAAAATAGCCACTCACTTCATCATTGTCTGTCTGATTGGGAGTATTTTCTTGACCATCATTATTAGTTTCACTAGTAACTGAAACCCTCCTCTCAGGAGGAGCAGTCTCAACATCTTTTTCTTCAGCGTGCTCAGTAGGTGCCTCAGTTTGATCAGGTGTACGTTTCTGTTCTTCTGGTGCACTTTTATCATCTTTAATTTCATCGTCTATTTCCATTTTTTCACATTCAGGTGCTTGACTCATGCTTCTGCTCATATCAAACATTGTAAAGTGACTCTAAAATAAATAATAAAAATCAATACAACCATACTTCATTCAAGTTCAGTTGATCTCTGGGTTAGGTTCAAATGATCGACAATAACAGACATCAGAAACTATACATGCTGTCCTGAAAGTTGGGACTTTCCTTTTCAGAAATAACTGCGTTTGAAATAATAAAGCTGCGGTAAAATAGCACCGAAAACGTAAGTAAAAAATGAAGAAAAATAATCAGTATTTATTTCGCACGGTATTTCAAGTACTGCTCTGTCATATATTTTGTTTGTAATTGCTGATTCAAGTTGTGGCTGTTCGATTCAAAAACACGACTTTGTTGTTTACCTGCTTCTTAATGAATTTGCAACATTTGGAGCTGTCTAGGATTTCTACTGTGTCCACCCAGACGGCAAATATATGCAGCTCTGATGGTAATATCAGGGACGTCGGCGACGTTCTGCATACTCCAATCCACTCGCGGTGTATCAATAGGTTCTTAAATATGCTGACAGTAAATCGATAAGTACGTTATTGCTGTAGGAATGTGTCAATTTCAGTTTTCAAATGCGGTTTGTTTATAATTAATTTCATTTGCATACCACGCGGCGTCCGATTTGGATACTGATCCACTTAGTAATAGTACCAAAAACATCGTACCCTTTAAGGAGGTGAGTGAGACTGGGTCGGATATGGCATATTTAGATTTTTTCGGAACTTAATATCGCGGTTATCGCGGCTTAGGTGTATGTATTATAGGAAAACTTGCTTGTTATTGCCTGATCTGTATGCTCTGTAAACGAAAGTAACAACTATGAGAACACCCTGTATGAATGATGATCTGAAAGCTACAATAAAACAATGTTAGAAACTTTGTGACATATATAAAATAAAAGAAAAATGGCGACAATAATCGCAATTGTTTTCATATTAATAATAATGATATTACCATTTCATTGTCTGTGATATACTGATGTATATAAGTGATTGTCTCTAATAGGTTCATCCATGTATACTCTTCTAAAGGCTTTGGTAAAGGTACAGTTTGCAGAGGTTTCAGTCCTAAGGTTTTTTCTAACTCATTTACACGGTCTGTCAACGCTTGTGCTTCTTTCAAGTAGGTTTTTTCCTCTTCCTGATCAATTGGTACATCCAAAGGGGGTTCCCAGATACTGCAAAAATAGGTTGCTCTCATAATTTCCTTTATTTTTGGAAACCGCATTAACAATATTACATAAACATTTTTTTCAATAATTATTTTTGCTGTTATTTACAAAAGTGAAAGCAATTCAAGTGAAAGAGGAGATATAAAGCTGAATTTCACCCTTATATCAATTCTATTTTGTGTTACATGTATAGGACAATAAGCACATTTATTATTATATAAAATCAATATCAAATATCACTTACTATTCTGGATTATACAGTTGATAATACTCTTTTGTAGCAGGATTATCATGATATATCTGTTTTCTTAAAGTTAAACCTTTGATATACTCTGGATCTAATGTTAAAGCTTTTCCAATATATTCTAAGCAGGTAATGGTATCTTTAATGGCAAATAATACTGTTATCAGCTGGTCTAGGCAAGGCCAGTGGGATTCACTACATTGTAAACCCTAAAAACACAACAAAATAAAAGTAGTAATAACGTATCAATACAGTGAAATTTCCCTTCGCGGACACCTCCTTTAAACGGACAGTTTCTCATGGTCTCGGACGACTTATATAATTTGCATTGAAACGCTCTCTTGGACGGACACCCTCTTGAATGGATGCGGACAAGAAAAAATATTCTTCCAACCGAAAAAAACAACAAAACAAAAAGAAACGCCTTATCTTATTTTTTTTCTGTTGAGAGTATCGCTATTGCATTTCTCAATCGTGCCGCGCGCCATCTGCGATTTTCTCTAGTAAACCGGGGATTCACTGACTTTAATCTTTCGGTGCAAATGCAGCCTAAGTGGTGCATTTCTGCCCGGCGTGAATTAGGGACTTCCCCGAACTGGTCGGGGATATTCCGTCCTTCTCTGGTTACACGTTTGCGATTAAATGTCCATTCAGTATTTGTCTATGCGGAAAAGACACATTCATTATAAAAGTGGCTTCAAATGGAAAATACTGACGCTTAAACAAAAAAATGAGATTGTTGAGGTTCACAATAAGGAGAAGCGTTTTAATATTGGAAAAACACAAGCTGCAGATATAATTAAACATAAAACATAAAGAAATGGATGTCGAACAGCTCTCTGACGGGTGATGGTACCAAAATTGACAAATGTGTTATGACTGGTTTATAGCAGTATGCATGCATATAATTTTTTTAGATAAGGTTTTTTGTATTAATGTGTTGGTTTTCTTTACATATTAATTCTAAATTAGATAAAAAGAGTGACATTATCAATAGGTTTGTCGTGAAAGAAACGCAAAAGACTTATTTTTTTAAGGTCCGCCAATACGATGCAAAGCAAAATAATAACCGAATCTCTGGGACATTATACATTCAGTGCTTCTTCTGGTTGGCTCAATGAATTTATAATTTGCCACAATATAAGTTTTAAAGCGATTTCGGGAGAAAGAAGCTTCGGTTAATTTGAAGATGATTCATCGTTTTTGGAAAAATTTATTTCTTTGATTAAGATACATTCACCGAGATACATCTTTAATGCTATAAGAAGGCTTGGATGATAAGACAAATTATGACAGAGTGGTTGCAAGAAATAAAGAAAAAATCATTTTGATATTTTTAGACAATGTGTGATCTCATACAAAAGACATTCGCTTAAATAATATAAAAATCTTATATTTCTTCCCTAATATTGTACATCAGCTTGTCAACCACTTGACCAAGGGATTATGAAGAGTTTTATAACTTATTACCGAAGTCTAAAATTCAAACAACTGTTAGTAAACATGGAAACAGCTGGTACAGCTTTTGAGCTAATAAAGAAATTTACGTCATTGGATGTAGTTTACTTGGCAAAAATCGCGACGCAATCATTGTAGCAATGGCTCGAAATTATGACAGTGGTTGCAAGTCCTAAAAAGAAACATTCAGCTTGTTATTATAGAGAGTTTTAAAACTTATTACCGGAGTATAATACCCAAACACCTGCTAGTAATTATTGAAACTGCTGGTACAGTTTTTGAGTTAATTAAGAAAATTACGTAACTGGACACAGTTTATTTGGCAAAAACTGCTTGAGACCAAGTAACCAAAGAAACAGTGCAAAATTGCTTCTGCAAAGCAGGGATTAAGCATGAAAATACGCCAAGTGAAGACCAGTAAAATGAGGCTGATACAACTGACCAAGAAAATAACTCACCACTTAAACTATACTTTCAGGTATCCTCAGAAATAAGAATTTATTGAAATTGACTGATAATGAAAACCTTTACGATTTTTTGAACCTAGATGAAAGTTTGTATGCTGAAGATCCAGATTCAGGCCAAAAACTGAAAATCCATGAAAATCAAATACAAGAACTTTCCTGAAGATTGTGATGTTGATGAGGTTCCAGTACCAACAGAAGCTATTCCAAATTATGGTAAAACTATTAGCCTGATCAAGCAGCTCAAAAGTTTTGTTGAAAATCAAGGAGGTACAGAGTCTTTGGAGCTTCTTTCTAAATTAGAAATACGATTTCAAGATGCCATTTTAATGAAAACGAGGAGACAAATGACAATATATGAATTTTTGCGTCCATAAAGTGACTTTTTATTTCATTGTTCTGTTACTTTATATATGTATATTATACATATGTATGTACATAGTAATAGTAATATTTATTTGTCACCAAAATACACAACCATTACACAGAATTTTATAGAGGACAAATAAATGAAGAGCCCGCAGAAGGGTGGCCCTTGTGCACGGGTAAAGGAAAACAGAAAATACTTATATACTAACGATGACGTAACACAATAAAATCCTTTTTATTCTAATTAACAAATGAGTGATGTATATGGATTTAATTGAGATTCCATATATGTAAGTGAAGTATGGATTGTGCTCATAGAATATGGTACATACTTTGAATATATCTAAAGGTAACAAACGTTTTTTTTCAAAGTTTGAAGTTTTTTTTTTTATTTTAACAACATTTATATACATATCTGTTTTAAATGACCCAGTTTCTAATATATTAAGTTTTTATTCAACACATGATTTTTGTTGAATTTCTTTTATATGGACACCCCACTTGGTCCATTGGTGTCCGTCCAATAGAGATTTCATTCTACAAAACACAGATAAGTAGCTCTGTGAAAGTTAGAATAAATTATTTAATTGGTACATTGGCATAAATAAAATTGCAAAAATGAAATAATTGGTGACAGAACATATTTTTTTTGCAAAGAAGCAAATGAGAATAGAATGATCAAACTATTGCTGCAGTACCTTGCTTTCCTGAGGGTGACTTTAGCTCAATGAAAATGGGCTTATATTACAAGTATATGTTTCAAAATATTTACACTATAAAACACCACCATATCTTCAGTAATAAAGAGAGATTTTGGAATATTCAGCCACTAGCCAATAAATAACATATTTGGATACGAGGCACGTCCAGAAAGTAAGTGTACTGGTATTCTCACAGCTGTAGAGAATACTTTTTCGACATGTTGGCAACACTGCCGCGTAGCCTGACCCCTCCCCTTCAAAAAGAGACCAATCTGAGGTTAGTGTGTTGAAAACTCTTGACGCAGTAACATCTCTCGCGAAAAATGTCGATCGTATCTCCCGCCAAGTGCGAAATTCGCGCCGTCATTCGCTACCTCGTTGTGAAGGGAAAAGCTCCGGTGAGACGCTAAAAAAATTGAAAAGGGCGATTCAGAATAAAAGGAGGGGCATGCTGACGAAGGGAGTCTGCCTGTTGCACGACAATGCCATACCCCACACGGCCAACGCCACGAAGCAACTCCTGGACTCTTTTGGATGGGACGTTCTGAATCACCCCCCGTATTCCCCTGACCTGGCTCCTTCAGATTTCCATCTCTTCACTTCCCTAAAGGGGCACATGGGTGGAAACAAGTTTTCAACGGACGAGGAGGTGAAGGGGGAGGTGGAGAAGTGGGCGAAAGAGCTGGCGGGAGACTTCTTCGAGGCCGGCATCAAAAAATTGATCCCGCGGCTCACCACTTGCATCGAGAGGGATGGTGACTATGTCGAAAAATAACTTACATATGTACAAGTGTAACCAAGTATATTATGGTTTTAATAAATTTTTTTTGAACCCTACATAAATTGAGTACACTTACTTTCTGGACGTGCCTCGTATATTTTTACCTTTGAGAAAGCATATGCTGATTGATGAAACTTGTCTTGCTTCAATGCCAGTTTTCCTATTCTATACCACAGTGTTACATCAGTCCCATCCAATTCAGAAGCCTATAATGGTTATTCTATATATATAAATATTATACTGCATCTCTTTATATTTTATAAAAGGACAATGTTAAAAAATCTCAAACAATAGATGTGGAAACTAGAATCAATTATATACACTTTACAGAATTAAGCTAAAAAAGGAATTATTGCTAAATTGAAAAAGACATTTCATTGTATCACCTGAAACAAATATTCTTCTCTATATAGCATCAGTGATGATTCCACCAGTACCAGCATATTTCTATGTAACCTTATACATCAATAAGTAGACATTAGGGCTACATAGTTAATAAATATCACAGTTTATGGTAAATACTGACAGATCAGACACAGTGCTAATAATCTGTGGATCACAGTGAATTCTGTTATGAGAGATTTGCTCAAAAGTGTAATTGAACTTATTCTGGAGAGTGTGTGGGTTCAAAAACTCATTTTGCCAGGCATAATAATAAATATGAACTGTATTCTGAATAAAAGCAAGGAAAGAAATCTAGGCTGTTTCAGCATATTTTAATTGGTAATAAAAATCTCTACTTAGCACAAAAAGTCTTTCAAATGGGCATACCAGAAGAAATTTTTCTAAGGCATCACTGACTTTATCCTGCTTCAGATAAATGTTCCCTATATTAACATGGCATGAGTATCTCAGTGTTGACATAGACTTTGGAAGGCCTCCATTGTTTTCAAGCTGAGGTATGTTCTCTTCTATCAGTTGCAGCAATATGGATTCAGATTCCTCATAGTCTCCATTGTTTTGCAGACGTAAGGCTTTGTTGTAAAGTTCTAAAGCGATTTCTTCCTGCAAAATAAACAAAAAACAAAAAGTTGTGCTAAAAGGCTGTGTAATTATCGCGAGTAGTGTAAATACCTGAGCTTCACGTCTGATTACAGGAGTGTCTTCATCAGAGGAGGATTCACGATTTAAGGCTCGGATTTTCAACATATTTAGGCAATTCTTACATTTCTACATGACAAACACTCTAGTATATGGTATTATGAACATTTGTTAGTACGGACAAAAAAGCCGAGTTTCAATTCCAACATAAACATTTTTTAATCCATCCAATTAATATAAACAAGAATGTAACCTAAAATGTTGACAATTCTGAAACGTCATTCAATGTAGGATTATTTCTATTCTAATAATTTTTGCAAACTGACAGAACTACATAAGTCGCTTTTCAGTGCCTCATTTGTTTCGCTCGGAGTAACTCTGAGCTACCTACCTCCTGTCAATTCAGTTCCACTGCAACAGAGCGAGAACAGATGGAATTTCCCCTTTCTCCCAAGTTTTGACAGTTTCAAGTTACACCGGGAGTGGTTAGATGGCGCATGTTGCGCAAAATGTTTGCTTTAAGCTTCTTGATAAGCTTAGCTGCCTTCTTTGAATATGAAATAAAAAGGCCGATCGTTTTTTTGCGCAATGATATCAATAAAATCACCATTTGATATGACAAGTGCGGTTCCTAAATCTTCGATGACCTTCTTCCTCGTCATTTAAAATTAGGTGGACGTGTTCCTCCATTTATGATTTAATAATTTAACTCAATTGTCGGCACAGCGAAAAGAAATTTACAATTGAGATGTCTGTTTTTAATGACATTGACATAAGACCACCCGCTAGTACCTCACTGACGTTATGCGGTTACTCGTACCACGTCTCCGTCTTCACCTATTCCCGTTCTTCGCGAAAATTTGAGTATCGGTTCCCGGTAGTGCACTGTGCTACACCGTGGACTATTTCTTATCCAGAAGCTTTAGAACAAAAATGCAGCCCTCTGACGTGTTGCGCCATCATTCTAAAAGCATCAATTGGATAGTATGACAATGCTTCTGAAAATAAATTCAAAATGTGTTTACATTTTTATTGTTTTGCAGTGTGACACAAACTGTCAACGTCAAAAAACAGGTTAGGATTTTATCGTCGCGTTGCCGTGTACATTTGCTAGAGCAGTTCGACATGGGTATCATGTAAAAAACCTATAAAACGTCAAAAAAAACCTATAAAATGTCATCTTGCAAACCAGGTAGTTTTTAGGGCGCCAACAGTCATTCCACGTTTGCTCCCTAGGATCGTTGTGAACGTCCATCTAAGGAGGTATCACTCAACTAAACTACACGCATTATTGGTTGCATATGTTATGTGGCCAAATGATGCTTATCTGTAGTTTTTATCTCTGAGAAGAAAGTTGGTTGAATAGCATCTGGATGATTATGTCTATTGGTCTGCATGTGTATAAAATCAGTGATATTTGCTGTGTCAGAAAATCATTACTGAATATGCTGCCAATCAAGCATATCTATTGGCTGTGCCCGACGGGTTATTTTTATGTTGTGCCTTCTGAAGAGAGATTATGTTCAATGTTATCAATTACGAAAAACTGAGGAGAATTACGAGAAATCATCACCGCGCCCGCGTTGTATGTAATTACTGTTAGCATGTATATGGCTTGTCATTCGTCAGTGTACAGTGAATATAATTACTTCTTGTCTCTCTCATTTTTGAAATTCAGCAAATTTGTATATGTAATTTCCAGAATGGATAAGAAAAAGTGGATACGAAACTAATTTCTAGCTTTGAATATCAATAAAGTGTATTTGAGAAGAACCCAATGTAATTATCATCAACACATACAACTTACATAACGCTTAGACCACCAGTAATGCCATCTGTCAGCAGATTTTACATCACATCAGAGCCGAAGATTGATATCAAGCCTCGTGACGTTTAGGCAACACGTACAACTAAGTGCTAAGTTAATATCTTATAGAAAAACCTACATAATGTCAAAGAACAGCCTAAAGTCAAAAAAAATCGGCATAATGTCACTCAAAATACGTGATACCCGTGCGGGAGCGTCACACTCCGGCACATCCGGGTGCATACTACTCACATGTCTCAATTCAAAAGCACTGGAAAGCGGCTATCGATAAGTCAGAAATTCGGAAATGTCAAAAAGTATGTCTGGGTGGAAAAAAATTGTCGGTTTAGAAACGCCTTAAGCTCGTCTTGGTCATATGTAGAATCCAAAAAAGAATCTGGAGGGAAACAAACACAAAACAAAACTAATGTAGATACAGCAAAAAACATTTATTGCGGCCTAGACTATTTTCATGTCAAGATACAAGAGGACACTGGACAATACCTTGACTTGGCAATGTCACAAAGAAGTTCTCGATTTCTGTGTTCTATGCTTCTATGCTTAAAGCTTCTGTCAAAATTCTGTCATCGAGGCCGGCCTGCGATTTTTTGCTTTCCCTGATTACCAAACTCAACTTTCTTCATTTTTGAAATTTTTTTCTCCCATTTCTCGTACAAAATTCTTCGTAGAATCTTATAAAAATGTCTAAGGGTGACTCGGGAAATGATAAACCAGCTTCACCATCAGCCTACTTAATTCCTAGTCCTCTTATCACAAAACGAAACAGAACTCCCTCCATGTAAGTGAAACTATTTTGTTGCTTAAATTGGAAATATGTAACTTTTTCCTGAATTTTTTTCAGGTGTGAGAGGATACTGAAGACTAAGAATTTGTATGGTACTATAAAATCATTTTGCAGAGAAAAAGGCCATGGCTTTATCACCCCTGAAGACGGTAGTGATGATCTCTTTGTCCATATATCCGAGTAAGTTTTTCCTATCATTTATTTGTACGTATTTCTTTTAAATATAAATGCTAATTCTGACAGTGACCAGAAGGTGGAAATCATACAAAAATGCAGCCTTTTCAGACTTTTTGGACAGCAACACTCCATTGTGTGATCAGCAGAGACTACACAGTTAAGCAAGCTTAAAAGCTTAAAAACCACAGCTCACAATTTCCCCGATATACGTAACGTCTGGTTTTATTAATGCAAGTTGATCAAGGGGGTATTTGAAACATTGTAAAACGTAGGTGGTAGATGATCTCTGACTGTCGAACGCGGAGGTACCACCCGGCGGTTCTCGTAGGCGGAGCCAGAATGTGTGCATGTTGCATTCACACGTGTTCCCTCGCCAGAGTCCGTGTGGCATCCCTCCCTTTCCCATGTATCGCCCTATAGCCCCACAGTACCCAATGGGTGCTTAGGCCTTAGGCCTTCGTGGTAGTTGGAGTATAAAAAAAAAAATAAAATGGGTACAGCAATTTTTGTGGGAAAATTTTTTATTCAACAACATAGAATGAGAAAACATGTTCTTTGGGATGTGGTTGGCAGGAACAAAAAAACTCTTAAATAAGATTTTTAGGTATTTTGAGACCTAGAGAATGAGACCACACGTCAAGTGATCCCACTAATAGTAAAAAGGTTATGGCCAAAAACCGAGGCAAAATACAGACGACCGAGGTTCGAATCCACACAGCTCCTTTTTCTATTATTTTTTTTTAAATTTGGAGAAATAAATGCTTTTTCACATAACGTGTACTTTTATTATACGTAGTCGTGCCATG
Organism: Acanthoscelides obtectus; assembly: GCA_963669975.1. Lineage (NCBI taxonomy): Eukaryota > Metazoa > Arthropoda > Insecta > Coleoptera > Chrysomelidae > Acanthoscelides > Acanthoscelides obtectus. Next base: position 44,771,268 of record CAVLJG010000005.1, read on the forward strand.
AGTTCTGTCCCATGATAATCTCATGATAAAAATGAAACAAGATAAGATATATTTATATGAAAGATATTATTTATTCGACAACATTTTTAGAATTCATAATCAAACAGTTTTATTCAAAATGTCCCCCCTTGGCCTTCACACACTGCTTCAATCTCGCGGGCCACTCATCTATCACTGCACGCACAGCTTCCAAAGGAATAGCTGCCGCTGATCGGATCAAATCCGTTTTCAGGGACTCGATATTACGGTGGGCTTTGGAGCAGGCCAACTGCTCTAGCAGGTCCCACAACTTGTAGTCTAAAGGATTGAGGTCCGGACTCCCTGAGGGCCAATCTTCCGCAGCAATGAACTCTGGCACATTGCTTTCCAGCCAGCGCTGCGTACTCTTAGCCTTGTGAGCGGGGGCGGAATCCTGCTGGTAGACCCAGTGTTGGTTGGCAAACAATGTACCACTTGAAGGCTTGACGATAGGATCCAGTATGTCGCTCTGATAGTTTGCCGCTTTTGTTTTCACGCCCTGTTTACAGAAATGGAGCTGAGTGACCCCTTCGTAGGACACCCCCCACCAAACCATGACTGACGCAGGGTGGTGGCCTCTCTCAACTCTCGGAATGATCTCCGAAGCTTCCTGTGAACTCCTTGCATACACTTTGTCATTTTGTCGGTTGAATTTTTCTTCTATGGTGAAGATTTTCTCATCCGTGAACAAAATCTTTCGGAATCCCCCAGCTGCGTACCTCTCCAAGAGCTTCTTGGATCTTGTCGCCCTGATGTGTCGCAAGGTGGCCGTAAGTCGCTGGCCCGTACGTCTCCGGTAAGCCCCTAGCCCTAGGTCTTGTTTAATGATGCGCGACATCGTCCGGACAGGAATCTTCATTTCCCTGGATAGGATCCTCTGCTTCCGGAGTGGATTCCTTTGAATCCTGGCTTTTACGGCTTTGATGGCTGCTGGAGTCCTTACTTGACGAGGTCTTCCGCTTCTTGGCCTGTCATCAACAGAGGACGTCTCATTGTACCGCTGAATGGTCCTAGACACAAATTTACGCGATATTTGAAGGCCGCGTAAGAGTTCAAAAATCTGACTAGCACTGTGATTACACTTATGTAAAGCTATCACTGCAATACGGTTCTCTGCCTTGCCCCACTCCATCGTTATGCTTCGAGAGATCAATACAAACTGAGGTATATGTAATTACCCGAAAAGCGCTTAATCAACTGACACCACAATGTAAACAATCGGACAAGTATTAACAGGTCTACACTTGTTTGAAAACGAGGGACAGAACTTATGGCATGACTACGTATATCATCTGAGAGAGACTTATCGGTAAAATTTCTCTATTTACCTTTCGCTATTGAAAGCTTCTTTAATGCACTATGCACTTAGTTATCTCAAGTTAGTGGTTAAACACAATGTACAGATACAGAATCTTTCATATAGTTTCATTCTATGCAAAACAATGCAAATTATGGATGCAATAAAATAATTATGTCACATTTTAAGATGTACTTGAAATTGCTTAATTCTCGATTTTTTGTATTTTTAACTTTCACGTGTTAGGGCATCCTCTTTCCCATCACTCCCGAAAAGGCTGATTAGCTTTGCGTTATGCTGCCATAAGACAAAAATACAAACTTTGCAAAAAATGTCTATGCTGTTGATGAAATGAGCATCTGTGCTCAACAGTAACTTGATAAATGCAAAAACTGGTTAGCTCAACTGATTTTATAAGTATCCTGTATCGCTCCAAGAGGTACCTAATTTGACAGGGGTTCCAAAACTGAGCGTATTATCACAAACAAAATTTCGGATGTCTTTCATTATTGTTGGTTAATAATTCACATATCTAAGATATGTTTTAGAAAATTATCTGCTATGATCCGACATAATGTTTCTGAAATCTTACCAAAATAATATAAAAAAATTATAAACAAACATACGTATACCACTGGATTCCTGTTTGCAAGTTTACATTGCATATGGCGTGCGAAAAACTGTTTTGAACCGATTCGAACCTCCATCCTGCGGTTCTGCAATTGTGAATCCTCCCCATTTCGCTATGACGCCTCTTGGTTTTCTGGATCTTTATACCACTATACTTGACACTGACAAATGTTAAGCGAACGTTGGAGGCCTATCAAATCTGTTATAAACAATTAGAATTTCAAAAATATACAAGATACAATGCTGAAACTTTAAATACTGTATTAGGGACTAATACCGACCATTTTGCTTAATTTTTCAGATGGTCAGTTCGCTACAATTAGTTGATATTATTTGTCTACTGACTTTTAGTTTTCTCAAGTTTATTCTCCAACATTTTGAACCCGCAGTCGTTTTAATTATTCGAGATCTCGAAAACAGATGTATACTATATTAATTCTTTTAGAAAAAAGGTCCAGGGAATTACATTTCTTTGTGAAGAAACTGAATTACATCACCTACTTATTTGACAAAGTCATGCAGCACATGCTACATACTAACTAGTCTGTCAGTTTGAAGCATAATGTCCTCAGTTTGCGTGATATCTTTATAAACAGTTCAGCGCATTTCAGTATAGTAATATTCTTTTTTATAAACTTTAACGCTCATCTGTGACTGTGTAAAAATGTCAGCTCTAAATATGTATACTTAAGACTATGAACAAATCTTGAAAAACATTTTTTTCCTTCGCAACAAAAGGACACATCCGCTTTGTTTTAAAATATGTGTAATAACGTATGTTTTTCGAATATCGTAGCAAATCTGTTCAATTACTCACAAATACGAAAAGTTTGAATTTGTTTAGAAGAAAAAAACGTAACCGTTCGTTTTTCGCATAGAAATAACAATTATCTTTCGGAATGGCTTGTGTTTCATGTCGGAAAGGTAAACTCGTGTGTTTTGCTATAAAATGCTCTTTAAACGAACCCTGAATATTGCTTAGTTAACTAGTAGAGATGGCCGGAAGACGGGTGTTTTGGGATAAACAATTAGAAATTCTCAAAAACTACTTGATCAATTGACTCCAATTTTGTTGTCGTTATTTAGAAGTAAGAAGCTTTCGGATTTGAAGCATTTCAAGTAGCTGCGTGAAATTATTGTCGCATTAGCAACAAGTGCCAAAATCTGCATTTTGCCTCGGTTTTCGGCCATAACTTACTAATAGTGTGGTCTCATTCTGTAGGTCTAATAAATACCTTAAAATCTTGTTCCAAGAGTGTTTTTGTTCCTGGGAATGCTTTTGATTGAATCCCAAAAAAAAAAAAAACAGTTTTGTCATTCTTTGTTGTTGAATAAAAAGTTTTCCCACAAAAATTGGTGTACCCATTTTATGTGTCCATGTTTTAAATACCCCCTTGAACAACTTGCATCAATAAGACCAGACTTTGCAATTATTTTGCAAACCAGCGGTATTTTCGTTTAATATAATACTACATACAATAAAGCTTTCCAGGAGTGGAGTGTTTTTGCATTTTGCCTCGGTTTTCGGCAATAACTTTTTTACTATTAGTGGGATATTTTTACGTGTGGTCTCATTCTGTAGGTCTCAAAAAAACCTCAAGATTTTTTTCGTTCCTGCACTATGTGTCCATGTTTTAAATATCCCCTTGAATAACTTGCATCAATAAAGCCCGACTTTACAATTATTTCGCAAACCAGGGGTATTTTCATCTAATATGATTAGACATCAAGATCCTGGACAGTTCCCAACATTAATCAACACACTATCAAATCTGGCATCCTAGTGAAAACTGTTGTATTTAGCATAGAAGCTCTGCACCACTGGACTTCTTTACATTCGCTGAAAGCTCCCATTGTAAGCAAGATTAAAAATTAGACATATATTCGAGCTCTATCATTTCTGCTAAGAAATAACATAAAGTACAGTAGATTTAGCTAACTCTCTTTAAGAGTGTTATTTCCTTCTGTAATTGCACTCTTCCTCAATATTCTCATTTCTTCCTTCTGTATCTCATTCTTTCTTATTTTCATTCATTATAATTCAAGTACCCAAGCAGAATCTTTTAGTCCTGCAATAATTCTTGGTTAATTTATTCAGTAGGTTGGAAGTAGCCCAAAAAAATCTTATGGAATGCAAATTGTAATGGGTATTTACTGATGGATCTGTCACTGCTGGGATAACTTCATATATCAATAAATCCACATTCAATAAATTTTCTGAATAGTGATGGATCACAGTTATTACCAATTGTGTAACAGTTGTAACAGCTACACACATATAGTCTGGTATACAGGGTGGCCCATCCATGTGTGGACGGAATATTACTCATAAACAAATACATTTTGGGAAAATCTATTTATGGCATGTCATTCATGACATTTGAGGGCACATTTCTAAAATATTGGCAATTAGACAGGGTGTCCCAATTTTGACCTACATATCAAAGTTGTGATTTTTTGAAATATTTGATAATGGAATGCCTCAAATTTTATTGCATATTTGGATAAACCAATTCAAAAGAAGAAGATTGATATAACATTCTATGTGGTTTTGGTAATTAGCTACTGAGATGTAAGGTGTTTTGTCCAGAAAAATCGTCCACTTCGGCAACCCCTCAATCCTCCATTTTGAAATATGGAGTGCTGAATTTTGTATAAAAAAAACTTACACACCTCAGCTTTTATCTTATTTGTCATTTTTTCGAATTTTCATTTTTGCTCATACAGGGTAGTCAAAAACGCGAATTGTACTTTTTGGATTCAATTTTTTTTATAGGCTTTTTTTTGGTATAAGGTTTGATTCAGATAAAATCACTAGATTTTGAGTTCTTGAGCTTTTAATAGAACAACACACCAAAATTAAGGAAAAATAATCACGTCATCCATGGAAACAAAAGACAAACAGTGGGCTAGTCCCATATTGCCACTAAGAGAACAGATTTGACTTAAAAACTAATAACAATCAGAACAGTATAAATCAGCTTCAAGTGTAATAGAGAAAAACAGCTATAACAACAACATAAACAAACAACTATCACTACTCAATACCTAATCTACAAAAACTGCTCGAAAATATCTCCTCCATGTTGAATACACAGCGGTAGTCTTTGGATAAATGACCGTTGCACATCCCTCAGCATGTGTTCCCTTATGTTCAGAAAAGCATCCTTAATTCTTTCCTTCATATTTTCCGGGGTAGATGGTGGATATCTATAAACCTCTTGCTTAACGTAGCCCCATAGAAAGAAGCCCATCAGTGTCATATCTGGTGGTCTAGGAGACCAAGATATAGGCCCATTACGACCGATCCAACGATTGTTACTCAAGGTGTCCAAATAGTTACGCACACGATTATGATAATGCGCAGGTGCGCCGTCATGTTGGAAGTACATAAATATGCATCCGAGTTTGCAGGTTGACATCCTTGCTCGATCAAAAAATTCAACTATTCTGTACCTGTTAATCTGTTGTCGAAAAAGAAAGGCCCGATAACTTGTCACTCCTCCCCAAACATTTAAGCTCCAATTATTTTGGAAATCTATTTGCCTAACCCAGTAAGGGTTTTGCGTCGCATAATAGTGCATGTTATGCCTGTTGACAACACCTATGCTGTTAAAAGTTGCCTTATCGCTAAAAAGAACCTTATCCAGGAAAGTAGTGTCTTCAGCCACTTTATTTAGCATTATTCTACTAAACTCCATTCGAGCTGTGAAATCCTGAGGACGAAGGCTTTGATGCAAGCATAGGTGATATGGATGGTACCTATGCTTGTGAATAATCCTTTGTCAGTTTCTGTTCCAATTTGCCGTGCACCTAAATGGGGATTTTGCTGCAACTTTAATAGAACCTCCAACTGATTCGTCTCATTAGTGACACTTGGATTATTTATACATTTTTTACTACATTCCACTGCTCAACTGACTCAAAACGTTCTCGTAGTGTGGAAAATGTCCGGCCCTGGATGTCGCCCAAAACGAACACCATATCCACCATTTCTTCTTTAGAAAAATTCATTTTCAAACACATTTTTATTATAATGCTCACAAAGCTTATTTTGAGAGTTTGTAACTGAACAACAATTTATTTGTTTCCAAGGATGTTGCGATATTTTAGGGAATTAAGCTAAGACCTGCTAATAACCGAAAAAATAGCCGTAAAAACCCTTATGTGCCTAGTATCAAAAAAATCTTACAAAAATTTGGATCCAAACTTGCACAAATATACAGGGTAATGCATTTGAAATTTTTGAGAAAAACTACAATTTGCGTTTTTGACCACCCTGTATGAGCAAAAATTAAAATTTAAAAAAGTAACAAATAAGATAAAAGGTGTGTAAGTTTTTTTTGATACAAAATTCAGCACTCCAAATTTCAAAATGGCGGACGAGGGGTTGCTGAAGTGGGGGGTTTTTCTAGACAAAATACCTTATATCTCGGTAGCTAATCACCAAAACCCCATAGTATGTTATATCAGTTTTCTTATTTTGAATTGGTTTATCCAAATATGCAACAAAATTTGAGGCATTCCATTTGAAAAATCACAACTTTGATATGTAGATCGAAATTGGGACACCCTGTATAATATCCATTATTTTAAAAATATGCCCTCAAATGTCATGTATGACATTCCATAAATAGATTTTCCGAAAATGCATTTGTTTATGAGTAATAGACCGTGCACACATGGATGGGCCACCCTGTCTGGTATCAAATGCACCAAATTATTTTGGGCTGCATCTTACATTCATAGTGACTCAAGATCAGGTCCCACAAACTGTTCTGGTATCAATTAGGTTAAAAAAAATTTTTACGTCAGATAAAAAGACAGCTTAGTTCTAAGTTAGATTAAACTTTCAGTATTGAAGATGAATATGTCCCACTACCTGGTGATAGAGTAAAGTACCAGTTGTGTCCAATACCGCCAAAGTTTGAGAAGTGCCAAGCTGTCCATGTACATATAGTTGACTTGAAGCCAGAAGTTCATACAAAGTGGGAGAGTTTTAACTAAGTTTTTGTTGTGGTGTTAGATGCAGTAAGTTAGAGTTAGGACTTTATTTTTGGTTGTCATTTTGATTCATTGTATGCTTAAAACTATCGAAGTTAAATTATATTTCTAAAACACCTTCTCTTGTTACTATTTTTAAAATGTTTGATTAAAATTTGTGTATTGCAAACTCTATACATTATGTTATCAGTATTTCTACATAGTCATGGCATCATAAGAAGAGTAAGTGGTTACATTGGATCAGTGTTACCCTTGGAAACAGATTCTAATTTATCACTCATTAAAGCAGGACTTGAGAGTGAGTTACAGATTGATTCATGGATAACAAGTTAAGATATTCATTTATCCATTTATGCTTCCTATGATAATATAGCTGTGTAACCTGTAGTAACATAGTTTTTTGTTGTTGTTAATGGTGCATGACAAAATGTCTCTAGATTACACAATATTCAACAAAATCACTACCAATTTTATACAACATATACACAGTTTTAGAAGTATCTATCTCGGCCAAATAGTTAATTATGAATGTCTTGATAATTAAGTTTAATATAGTTCAAGGGAACTGATCTTATAGGTACTAAATGAAGCAACCTTGAGCAGGGTATTAATGCTAAGCAAAAGTATTATTTCAACTTGCATTTATTTTATTTATTAAGATAGCAATTCTGCCATTATAAGAAATGTTATTTGTAATATATAACAAAAGAAAAAATCACGTTTTTCTATATTTTAAATGTGAAATAGCTAAATTAGATCTGATATCATTGAACTGATTTAAACATCAGACAAATAAAACAAATTCAACTGAGTTTATATTTATCAGAAATGATTGGTTACCAGATATTATTTCTTATGAAGGCAGTTCTTACCAAATTCTCATTGATATTGATTTACAATATTCTCAAGATTTTTTACTACAGTTTTGCAGTAATCATTATACATTATAAAGTCAGGTTTGATTAATATTTACATAGTGAAATGTTATATTTGGGCTATCGTAACGAATATCATTATCTGTTTTTTTGACAAAATTTGCACAAAGTACTGAAAATAGGTCCTTACTTTTGGGTTTGGTATGGTATATTACAGTCCAACAAATAAAAGGTATTCGCTATAGAGAGAAAATGGTGCTCTTATAGCAAAAAAAGTCAAGATATCTGCTTTTTCTTGATATTTAATTGAATTCGATTTATAGATTTTTTATAAATATAATCTGGCACTATTACAAAAAAGGTACTCAGGTTCTTATTGTTTTGTTGGTCATAATACCTGCATTACCTTTTTTCCTTGATAAAATGTTCACTGCACATTTTGATGACGTGTAACAATTTTGTGAAATTCAATGACAATGTTTTCTACTAACTGAATATTATTATATTATTTTATATAGTATGTATAACAGATGGATGTGGTAGAAATCTATGTTTATAAATAAAAAGTATACACTTAACCTTGTTATATTATTTAAGATTATTTTGAAAAACATTAGGTAGATTTGATACCAATGTGGTATTTCACAAAAATTTCGTGTCGACAAAATAATAATTTGTTCTCAAAAAGTATTGTTCTCTAAAGAAATAGTTAAGCATAAGTATTTTAATTTTTGCCCATTGTTGTTTTAGACTTAAAATTTCGATTCTGTTTAGGTAGAGAGTGTCATATTGGATACCTGGTTTGGACAACTTACAGTTAACTTTTGGAGGTGCGTTTTTGCCTTAAGGAAGTGTAGATGCAATGAAAAGAATGTTTAGATACATAAACATTTATTACAATTATTAGGTACACAAATAATTTACAAATAATTTATTCATATTGGAAATAGCCCACTATACAAAATGTTCCTAATGGCTTTGCCACTCGTGCTTTCAAAATACTAAGTTGATTAAAACATGTAACACAAATCTTTTCCCCATGTAGACAATACAATACAGTTACCAACAGTGTGATTGCGAACTAAAACTATTATATTTTTGTTCATTTAAAGTTTTACATCAAGGTATACATCTAGTTTCCAAGATTCATTTGAGAACAAATATAACATGTAACTACCGATTTAAGTCTGCATGAGTTATTTTTCTTACTCTGCTGGATTTGTAACACAAACAGTATCTTGTCGGAGTTTTGATAAATCTGATGGTTTTCATATATCTTTTATATAGTTAATAACTGCATGTATTTTGATATCCTCGGATTTCTGTTCTTTCAAATTCTGCACATTGTATAGAGGCACTGAAAACATAACTACATATGGTACCGACATGACAGCTGATCTTCAACAGATACAACTGAAGTTATTAAACATTTTTATAATAGAAATATATTGCTAAAACACGTTACAATCTGATATGTTGACAACATCGAATGCTATATCTAAGATTAAATTTTTGTCGAGAACATCTTTGAAACATTTATACCTTTTATATGGCCTCTAGGAACTAGTTAATAAATATTACATGAATGCAGCAGCATGAAATATGTGGATTTTATGGAATATTTTATTAGCAAAATCGCTTAATAATACTGTACAATTGTTATTGATCATACTTTTTTCATTCAAAGCACACATACAGATTAGTTTTAGTTTAGTTGATTCATTGATGAATATTTCTCACGGCAAATTTATGGTACACAATACTTTTATTGATTGGCAGTTCTGTGAGTACTGTTAGCCAAGACACTGACTAACATTAAGCGTCCAAAATATAATCCGACACAAAGAAAATCCAAGGAATAGTTTGTGTTTTAATAAAACTCGAGCTATAGGCGAGCTGAAAACCGCCCTTTAGTGGTAGAAGTTTTCCAATTCCTAAGAGGTTGCCGGGTGGCAAATTTGTACATTTTTTCTTAAGAAATCACAAACTGCGTTTTTCAGTTTTTTTTTATCATTCTGAGCAAAACATTCCTTCAGTAATTTGTTTCTAAAGTTGACAGTTTTTGAGTTATTAGCTATTTGATGTCTGAAAAACCCTAAATATATGATGCTTAGGGTTACAATTTTTTGAGCTTAGCGAGTATTTCAGGCTTAGTTTATTTTCAAAGAAAGATAGATTGTTAAAGACGCGCTATTACGTACGCTAGAGAGAAAAAATGAGTAATGAAAAAATATTTGGTTAGTATAAGCCGTTCGTAGGAATTATCGAGAGATGCTACTGAAATTTCAAACATAAAGAGTTTAGAAGTTCAGGTCGAGCATGTAAAGTCGTAACCGAAAAGAACATAGCACTTGTGAGAGAAGCTATAATAAAATATAGGCGAATCACACATGGGCAATTAAAAAAACTATGTTTCTGAACGAAGTGATACCTCATACATTAAGTGGAATTATGTTTACCAGTCGCGAACGAGAGTTTTTAAAAAACACTTTATTTTTCGCAGAATAATCTAACAACTACTACTACAATAGTCGGTTGCTATATCAATTATATGATTACAGAACAAAGGATACAAATATTTGTATACAGTCATGAAATAGAAATTTGCACACAAGCTCATTTTGAAAAACCATAGAGGACATTATTAGGTTACATGTGTGAGATAAATGCCAAGTTGTGGCAGTAGAAGGATAATGAGATAATCATAACATGATGTAATAATTGTATTGTACAGAGTGAGCCAAAGTATAATACATGACTCTGCCAAACAGGAGGTGAGGGACTTGGTGCAAGATAATGTTGAAAATACTTTGAATCTGGAGAGCAGAGTATTGCAAATTCAATTATCATAGGTGATGAAATTTGAACATATTTTTCGATGTTCCAACTAAATCCGAGTCTTTGGAATTAAAGATCAAGTAAAATTCAAGTAAAAAAGTCGGTCAGTTGAAAAATAAATGATCGTGTTTTGTTTTAGGAAATTAGCTTTAGTGAAAACCTTGATAAACAGAAATCTGACTAAACAGCACTGAAAAATCTAGATCACTACTGCACAGAGTACGTTATTGGGATTCAGTAATAATGCCCGCCAGTTTAATAGAAATATACCGTGAGAAATATCTTAGAAAATAAACTGACTTGATAATAACGCTTAATCTGAATTTACCACTTGGCAATAAGAAAAGTAAGAACTATGTATGTACTACAACTCTATCAAAAGAAAGTGCTTATAAAAATGTACATAATGTATTACAGAAAATTCCCTTAAATATACAAATCTCTGTATGATGTAATAATTCGATTGATACAATTATTTGTGAACTTTCACATTTTTACTTTCAATAATTCTTTCAAAAACTGAGTAATACTATCTTTATGTTTAACGGGAACCGTCTATATATGGCATCAAAAAACATTACTACATATTACGTATATTCATTTTAAATAATTTGATATATTCTCCAAATGCAAGACTAAAACTTCACTTAAACTAAATCCTCACAGTCATTTCTCTCACACAATTGTTATAAAAATAAATAAATAATACACATAATACAGATAGTACCAAGTAAATATGAATTGATGGGTGTATACAAAGTCTATAATAGTATAGTATTAGTGCCGTAGTCTTATTTCATTATTTATTTTGGAAGAGACATTGCTACATTTACTTGGTACTTTTCAAGCTAAAATTATAATCGATAAAATATGTACAAAATAAAATACGGACTAAAATTTGTTCGGGAAAATTGAATACAAGAAATGCATTTGGTACATTGCATTTAAATCCTAAATTATAATGGTAAGTTACAGAGCCGTATTATAGTAGTTACAAAAGCATGCCATTTTACTCTTGTTTAAAAATATTTTGCAACTTAATCGTTCAAATAAGATAAAGGTATTTTCCCACCACTAGGATTGCTTCATGAGCACTGTAGTGTGAATTTTTGCTGAACCAAACGCGTGTAGACGAGGACATCTCATAGGTAGACCATGGAGCTTATATGTGAAAGAACAATTAATTTTTGTAGGCAAAAATGGGAGATGAGTTTCTATTTGTTGATTTCCACCCGAAGCACGATATCAGTTATCACTGTTTTGACCAATTGAAACTTATCATACGCGTAAGATATGCGGTAAATACTAATATGATATGGTTAAGGGGAGTAAACTTGTTGCGTAATAATGGTGAGTATTTGAATCAGATTTGTACAAATTTAATTCCTAAACCAACATGTTTTTCATTTGACGGAGTGTTTTTTTATAAAATAAAACAATGCGTGCAAAGGTATGCTATATGATGATTGACAATGAGAAAACATGTCAATATTCTGCATAATACTTAAAGACCATTTATTGGATGACGAGAGATTTACATTCAATATGTAATATTTACATATGCATATCTTGCATAAATAGCGTTTATAATAGAAAGGCGTATGCATAACATCACTATCTTTGTCAAATCAATCTGATATAGTAACATTTTGTTGGGATAGATCTTATTTCAATTGTAATGGTACTGTTAGATTTACAGGTTTAGAAAATTAGATATTAGAAAATGAATATTTTGGTCACCCAAAGTTCCGGAAAAACGTTGTAAGATGCAGAAGGTTCACTTTTAACAAATTTATTCTTCTTTAGAATTGCGATTAGAATTTCAGCAGATGTCATGATTTTCAAGAACTTATTATGTGAGAACTCCAGAAATTTCATCTCTATTTCAAGTGATATTGTAAAATCAGCCCTAAGGTAGTATAGTCGTTTCTGGCATCTCCTTATTCTGGGGTACGCTTTACACATAGAATAGCGGAGGAGTTTCGCTTCTCGTCTTTTCGCTGCCCTTCGTCCATTGAGGGCGCGCCTTTATTTACTTTAGGAGGCTTATGTATCTATCTTAGGGCGAATTTTTTTAATCTGATGCCTCCTTATTACCTAGCACATAGTGTAATAGTGTAGTTCCTTAACCTCGAGACTTATTTCGCTGTTTTCCTCAAACTAACGCAAGGACCTACCGATTTCTGGTAGTATAGAAAACATATTCTGCATCAAGCATCATATTAGTAATGAAGCATGTTTTATTTTTTTATTTAGAATATCAATATTTTGCCTTCAAAAAGTATTAAGTGTCTTCACCTTGAATGAAAAGTTGCAAAATCTGCCCACCAAACTTCAAACGTAAAGCTGCGTTGTCACGGAGCGTGGGACGTTAGCGTGATCCTTGCGTTCGTGGAATTGCTCGCGTCTAAACCAAATATCGTGCATTTGCCTCTGACGACAACTTCATTTGTAGTCACTTTTTTAAAATCTTCAGGTTGGCAAAATGTGTATCCCCAAACTACTTCATGCAAGTATCCACTTCCTGATCCAATACAGGTTTTTCTTTTGTTTTTTATCTGTCGTGTATCTCAAACTTTTTGCTAACGTACGATCAAAATCTGAACTAAAAGGAGCACAACTATCAATCAGAAGCTTCTTCATGACCGGCTCCATGAAATAAACTGAATCGTGATCGTGTGAACAGTCCACGATCCTCTCTGGTTCAGTTTTCTCTCTACACTCAAGACAAGAGTCACGTGCCACGCTGTCGTCTTTTTTGCCCTGTGAAAACGTGGTTTAAAACATACGCCTGCTAAATTTTGTCCTTCCGCAATCATGAGAGTAAAACGTCATGCTAGCAACATCATCAATAAAAAATACTGAACAGAGAAATAAATAAATCACAGCAGACCTGTAATCGAGAACGCCCCGCATCATTCGTCTATCAGAAATGACGTTCGTCGTTAGTTGGTGCGCATGCGCATCATGGTAAATGGCGCTCACTTGCATTTCCGGGCTCGGCGACGGAAGCGGCGCATCCGCTGGTCCCATTCGTCCCGCCACTCAATCACGATGGACCTCTGGGTGACACCCAATTGGCCGGAAACGGTGCCTCCGGGGGAGTCGTCGCGTTCTCGGCCCAGGATCAGGTATGACCTGCCGAAAGTAATAAATACATGATAGAAATTAAGTACAGGATTATTATTCGCCCTAATGTAGTTTTATAAGCACTCGTTCATTATTGTTTGGAACTAGTCTTGGCCCCCAAGATGTAATTAGAATTTCGTGGCGTGGCGTTTCTTCTACAAGATTGCATAGTTAGAATTTCAATATGAGGTTTCGTCTCTTATCCTCAATCATCAACATTGTTTTTCTAGACGAAATATTGGATTTTTGATGAATAGAGTTTTTGATTCTGATTTTAAAAAGTTATGTCATGCATTGATTTTGTAAAACCTAAGTTATTCCAATAACATTCTCATAGTTGGCCTGTTTGCAGAACATTCAGATAGTTTTTTCAAGAGGAGGTGATCTGTATGACACCTCAGCCGTAGATTATAACAGTGAATGTGTGCATCGGTTAAGATATGGCAGAAATAAAATTTGCTTGTGGAGCTGCTACATCGTTGAGGCTTTTATTTACTCCAAAATGTATCTCAGTTACATAAAATAATACTGTTTTCTATGTTACAAATAATATAAAAAAGTTTTAGCTATAGGTTGTTCTTTATCAAATAAGTTACTTTTTTAGACGTCAGAGGTTGTATAATATCATAGTTGAAACTAGAAATAGGTACTGTTCACATATGCCAATTGACTATCTAATAATTTCAAGGCCTACTTAAGAAATTCTATTTTTTGGAACAACTAAGGTTTCGCAACGTCACAATGTACGACATACATTATTAGAATCAGAATTAAAAAATCTATTCACGTGTGCAAAAATTCAATATGGCGTCTGTAAGAAAAAAAGTTGATGATTGAGGACAACAGCTGAAACCTCATATTGAAATTCTAACTATGCGATCTTGTAGAAGAGAAAAAGTGGCAATGTTTATGTACCCTTTAAATCGTCATCCCATCTCAAATACAGTCAGGAAAAAATAAAAATGGTTTTGGGAAAATGGGAAGTTCATATTCCCCATTGGTGTGACAATTAACATTACATAATAAATTTAATACACTAAATCTTACCTTTCTGGTTTAATTTTGGGACATTTGCAGGTTAGATCACTAATCGGTACCAGCATGGGCATAATACCCTTGCTTATCCTTGAATCTTTTGCCTTTTTGTAGATGGACTCTACTCGAACCATGAATTTGACCCATCCTTTCATGTGCTCTTTGTCTACGTCTACTCGGGACAGCACTCTCGCCATTATCGCTAAAATATAAAAGCATTGTTATTTGTTGTCGGATATCTATCGATATTTCGATTAAGAAGTCCGTGTATACATGAGCTTGTTATGTCACATTCACACATTGGACAACGTTAATGTGTGGACGCTAAACCACTGCGCATTGGCCGCGGTTGGCCAACATTGGCCCTGATTGACATTATACCATGTCGCCACGAACGTTGACTCCAATGTTGGCTCCAATGTGTAAGTGAGACGTTAGAAGATACTAGGGATTCATCAAGTAGCTTGATATTTTTAGAAACTACTTGACTTGAAAATAAAATTAGTTGAAACGTTAATGCTTTACTTGTCTTGATTTTTTTATTGTTGTACTTGACTTGAGGTCAAGGATTTTCAAACTACTGGATTGATGGCAAATTATATTTTTGTTCTACAAAAGGTCTTCAGTGGTATTGCTTTGTACAAACCATGAACCGAATTTTATATTTTAATGCAAATAATCACGAGTAGACGAAAAGGCATGAAAATGTATACCCAAATCTAGTTTTGATGGAAAGAGATTTTTTATCGACACCTGCAACATCAGCTTTCATTCAAAGATAATTTTCTAGGGCTGCACTGACCACTACTGAACCCCGCAACAGATTAGGCGCGATAAATCCGTTTGGACCCTCATGTGCCTTAATTCGTGGTTAGCGAATGAAAAACTAATTCAGGATTTTTCATTTTGTATTAGCTTAGGAAGAAATATTTTTTCTATCTGAGCTTACAGTTTTTATCTGATAGACGATTAACATAATATTTTGTTCAATATGTATTACTTTCTCTGTAAATTGTCACATGTTTCTTCCAAGTATTTTTTTACACTGAACACGAACCTGGATTTAAATTTGGGGGTCGGTGGACAAATTTTTTGAGAAAACGCATGCAAAGATAAAAAGTGGTGTGTGTTTAGGGGGCTTTACTACATTTTTGGGTAGGGGGTTGTAAATGTTACGTCTCTAGTATAAGTCAAAGACGTTCTATCATTAAAGTTCAATGTATAATGTGCTCATAATTCGAAATAACTTGCAATCGCTGGCATTGCGCGCGTGGCCAGATCCTGCAACGCTGCATCGTCGTAGAGGCCATTGCCGACTGCATCAAGCGTAATAGGTAAATAACTGGAACTGATGGTGTATTGCGGCGATGTGGATACGGACACACCGATATAGGGGAATATTTATATATTTTAGGAATATTTGAGCATTGCGAGTTAGTATCACTTTAGTGATTTGTCATGCTTTTGTGAATGATGACATTAATTGTTTTTATATCTACACATATCTTCTGATTCTTAAATGTACCCACCCATTTCGCCTAGTATGGAGTCAATCTACTTGACACCATTTTTTATTTTTGGGCCTGTGTTATTATAGGAATGTCGAATGTTATACGTATGTATGTGTAAGTAAATCTACATAATATGTACTCACCGAAGTCTCTTTTGCAGTACTTGTTTAAATTTAACCTTCTTGTGGCGGCCTTGCACTTTCCGCATTGATCTAAAAAGAAAATTACGTTAATCCTCGAATGCAACGTCATTTTCATAATATCAAAATATAAAATTGATTCTCGAAAGCAGAGGTAAAAAAGATATAGTGAGTAGCTTGAGAAGTTTACTTTGTAATTTGTATTTCATATATATATAAAACAAGAAATAGGAAAATAATGGGTAAAATCTGCAAAAAGGGAAAGTGGATTCGAGCAGAAAATAGGTTAGGTAACCCGAGCAATACGTACTTCTATTGGCTTCATCAGGCCTGAAATGAATGCACATACATATATGCAACCACAAAAGTAGATACACATGCTCATACATCCGGATACGGGTGTAACCTTAGGAAACCAAGATGGAGAGGGAAAAAAATGACACACGAAGTCCCCCACAAGAGCCAACCTACACATTGTGGTATAAAATGGCTAAAGGACCTCGAATTTTCAAGGCGACATCTAACCACAACCTCGCGACCGGTTATAGATACTTGCTGTGGTACTTCAAGCCCAAAGGATCTACCAAGAGAAAATTATCATGGGGCGAAAGGTATATAACAAAAAATAGGAAAATAATGGGCAAAATCCTATTTTTTCTCCGCATCATAATTTTCTCTTTGTAGATCCTTTGGGCTTGAAGTACCACACCAAGTGGCTATTACCGGCCGCGTGGTTGTTATTAGATGTCGCCTTGATCTCGAGGTCTTTTAGCCACTTTATACTACAATGTGTAGGTTGGCTCTTGTTGGGGAGTTCGTGTGTCATTTTTCCCTTTACCCATTTTCCTCAGGTTACACCTCTAGCCGGATGTATGTATGTGAATCTACTTTTGTGGTTGCATACGTGCATTCATTTCGGGCCTGATGAAACCAACAAGCAGAAATACGTATTGCTCGGGTTACCTATCCTATTTTCTTCTCGAATCCACTTTCCCTTTTTGCGGATTTTGCCCATTATTTTCCTTTTTTTTGTTATATACCTTTCTCTGTATGATACTTTTCTCTTTATGTACATATGTAATTAAAAAAGAAATTATGGACGACAAGAATATTCAATAATAAGAGTAATCGTCTTTAATTTTGAATATAATTATATATATAATTCGCTCAGTATCCTAATAGATTTCTGCCACCCTTCGTTTCATTCCAGTCAGAAATAACTACTATTTTCTCATAAAATATATAACATACTATTAGTATCCTACAACCTACATTCTCAACCTACATACCCATACTAAATCAAAAAGTTACCAGGAAAATTAAGCAGCAACGCCGGCCATTTTTCATTGTTACATATCGCAGAATATAAATTGTTCACATTTAGGCGGAAGCACTGGATCAAGCAGAAGATCAATTCTGTTTTGCATTGCTGAGTGAAAATGGAAAGATTCTTAAAAATTTCACCTAATAGTAAATTTAATTAAGATCAGAATGATTTATGCATTCTGAAGTACTTTTCATAATCTTGAACTTGCTTAGGGGTATCTATTAGATATTACCCGCTCTTCTTCTATTACAAATTAAAGGAGCTTACCATTGATTAAGGTACTGAGAGTACTCAACTATGTAGTGTATTTTGGCGTCCAAACAATTACCCAGCGCTATCTATGAGTTACCAACCTTTTTAATGTAGATTTATAATTGTTGCAGAAACAAGAAACATAGCTGTAACAAATTTTCATATATGGCGCGATGGTATCTCATTTCATCTCGGAATTTTTTGTTGACGCCGAAACATAGTATTAGGGGGGCTATATTCAGTTAGAGTACGTTATTCAATGCCAATAGCAATAATAAATATCATACTTTCACGTATTGAAAAGAACGACACAGCTTTCAGAACCGTAACCTCACTCATCCAGAAGGAACTTCGACTCCATTCAGAAACATATTCTATTTCGTTTTTTCCAATAACCTTATTCAAAAAGGACCTCTTTCAAGCATTCTGTATGTTGCGACGCCAACAACTGCGTCAAAAATTGTTTAAATTTTTTTTTCAATTTGTTGGATTTCAAAAATTGTTTCTTTCGCTCAGGAAAAAGCATTTCTATTTGACACATGAACTATTCTTCAAGCGATTTAATATTTTAAAAAGTTTAAAATATAATATGAAAAAATGAATATTTTAATGTTGTCAAAGAGCCATTACAAAATCCAAAGCTACATTTTACTCAGAATATACATTGAGCACGCGCTTGATTAAAAATTAAAAAAGAAAAATGGTTCAAAATAACAATACTTATACTGTTTTTTGAGGTTGAAAGTAGCATATATCGCACTTTTCAAACACTTAATTGCTTATATCTCGATAACTACTTTTTAAAAGAATTTCCCAAGCAACCTAAAAAAATCTAGAGCGGAAAAAGCAATTTTTCGAATGTATTTAAAAAAGTTGTTCAAATATTTTTGATGCAATTTTGGGCTTGGTAACGTGAAGACTCGTTAGAAGGGACCCTCACAATATGATTAGAAATAAAATAAGTTTGCATCTGTCACTGTCTAATCGACAAAACTTCACTCCATTTGAAGATTTTTTAATATCTAAGTGACATATAAATCCGAACACCCAGTTTAAATGGTTTTATTTTAATAAAATTTTGTATAAGTACTTACTGAAGCATAATAAGTAAATGATAAAAATTTCAAAATGATTGTACTGCTTTAAAGCCCTTTGACCTTTAATAATGTGTGGATGCACCCTGATGTGCTACGCATTCTCCAACGCGTCTAGGCATGCTTCTGATCAGGTGGTCAATGTCCTCCTGTGGTATCTCATTCCAGGCAACCACCAACTCCTCTCGAAGTGCTTCTGAGAAGGACGTTGCAAATTGAGCAATCTCCTACCCATCATATCCCACACGTGCTCAATTGGGGATAAGTCGGGAGATCTTGGTGGCCATGGTAACAATGTGACATCATTATGTTGAAAGAAGTCTATTGTGAGTCTTGCAACATGTGGTCGGGCATTATCTTGTTGGAAAGTTGGATCTGCCAGGGTGTCAAGATAGGGTAAAAGATGGGGTTCTAGAACTTCGTGGATATAACGCTGCGCGTTCATGTTACCTCTGATGAAGATTAAAGGTGACCTGGAACCATAAGCCATAGCACCCCAAACCATAACTCCAACAGTGTGATGAACATGTCTTTCAACAAAAAACTGTGGATTCCTCCTTTCACCACGTCGTCTTTTAACCCTGGCACGACCATCGTGCATGCCTAAAGAAAATCGAGAATCGTCACTAAAGACAATACTGTTCCATTCCTGATCCCAGAGTGACCGTTGTCTGCACCACTCAAGGCGATTACGTCGGTGTTCTCGAGTTAAAGGGAGGACCCAGTGTGGACGGTATGAAAACAAGCCAAAACTTCTCATTCGTCGGTAAACACTTCGCATGCCAATAGGTCTTCCGTGTTCTGCAAACCATTCATTTGCAATGGACCTGGTAGTGGAGAAACGGTCCCTTAAGGCCAATAATCTTAGGCGGCGATCTTCACGGTCTGTTGTTCTACGGCGGCGTCCAGTGCCCCTTGCTCTTTGCGTACGGCCTTCTCGAAGCCATGCCTGACGACACCTAACCACAGTGTTCTACACTTCTTTGCACCCTAACTGCAATTGCCCGAAAAGAAAGTCCAGCTTCCCGAAGTCCCACTATACAGGTCTCCGTACTCTAGGCATCGTAACCGATCGTAGAGGATGTCAAGAACCAAAATCCGCCAACGTTGATTCTTTACTGCGGCTGAAATATTCATTTTTAGAGCGTTAGTGAATTAAAAAAAAGCAGTATAAAAACCGGAATGTCCAACTGATAAGGCTGAAAATTTTTTCACTTGTTATTTACAGTAAGCTAAATACATTCACCAACTTTTATTGAAATAGAACCATTTAAACTGGGTGTTCGGATTTATATGTCACTTAGTATACTATAAAGTCTTTTCTGCAACTCCAATTTCTGTAGTTAGGACCAACTTGCAAAAGGCTCCACTCATTGCAGGTGTTTCTCTGGGGTAATGCTTCGGCCACACTTGCCCAAGGGACGCGCAACCCTAAACCAACGTTTGGCCATTAATTAATAATGAAATTATTACACTCCCAACTTTCAGGCAGCGCTAGAGCGGAATTTGTTTTAAAAATGGTGAAAGAGGCTGCTAATAACCTACGTGAAATTTTGCACAAGCGGTGAACAGGAATCAATCCGATTTGATTAATTGGATGTTTCCCACTCTTTCGAAGTATGTTTATACATATACACTTTTTCTGATATAAATTCACCCCCTCCCGTTCTTTATATGACGTTCTAGAAGAAAAAGTCGTATACAAAAGTTATAGGGTCTAATATGAAGTTCTTCCTGTAATATTTTTTTGTATACTCTCAGTGCTATGGAATAAATTTTTTTTTTAAACGGAACAGCCAATATATTTTCAGGGAAAATGATAGTTCCTTTTTTCTGATTCAAAATATATTGCTAAATTGTATTAACTCTCTCTTGGACGGACATCCTCTGAGACCGGACACGGACACGAGAAAATGTTCTCCTAACCGGAGATAAAACAAAATAAAAAGAAACGCCTTGTTTTATTTTTTTTCGATGAAAGCATCGCTAGTCTGACGTCCATGCGGAAAAGACACAGTGAGCGACGCATTCATCGTAGAAATGTCTCGAAATTATGACAGTGGTTGCAAGACCTAGATTGGAAAATGGCCAAAGAAAATAGAAACATTTAGCTTGTCATTATAAAGAGTTTTAAAACTTATTACCGGAGTCTAATACCCAAACACCTGCTAGTAATCATTGAAACTGCTGGTACGGTTTTTGAGTTAATAAAGAAAATTACGTTATTGGACACAGTTTATTTGGCAAAAATCGCTTGGGACGAAGTAACCAAAGAAACAGTGCAAAATTGCTTCTCCAAAGCAGGGTTTAAGCATGAAAAGACGCCAAGTGAAGACCAGTAAAATGAGGCTGATACACCTAACCCAGAAGATGACTTACCACTTAATGTACTTTCAGATATCCTCAAAAATAAGAATTTATTGAAATTGACTGATAATAAAAACCTTCATGATTTTTTGGACCCAGATGAAAGTTTGTATGTTTTTATTCAGACTAAGAAATCGAAAATCCAGTTGAAATACAAGAATTATGGTAAAGCTATTACCCTGACCAGCAGCTCAAAAGTTTTATCGAAAATCAGGGAGATAGTCTTTAGAGCTTCTATCTAAATTCGAAATACGATTTTAAGACTCTATTTTAAAAGAAAAGAGAAGAAAAATGAATTTTTACGTCCTTAAAGGTACTTTTTATTACACTGTATTTATGATTCTCTATGTATTGGTTCAAAATCGAACCTAAGGTAACTAACAAAATGCTGCTTAGAACGTTTTGATATTCCAAGTACTTCCGAAGGGAGACAGAAAAAAATGAATTTTTCCAAAACCGTTTCATCCGTTACATCCCTTGTCCTCCGGCATCAACTTTATTTTTTCTCAAGGACGCCCTATTGAATATATTTGTACAGGTAAGTAGAGTATTTAATTTTGATTCCAAAAATGTATAATATGTCATACATTGACATTGCCAAACCTTAGTTATCAAAAAATAGAATTACTCAGCTAGGCCTTAAAATTATCAGATAGTCCATTGTCTCATATGCCATATTTATTGCCAAACCATTTTTATTTTTTTCTGACTTTATTTGAGATGGGATTTCAAAACAAACTGCATGTTGTTATTGTAATTTTTCTTCTCAACAAGATAGGATGGTTAAATTTTCAATGCGATGTATATTCTTTCGACTTCACACATTGGAATTTTGAATTACAGTCGGGTGTCGGTACAAGCGACGTGGTCTGCGGGATGGACAACCGTCATCGTCGGTGGTCGTAGGTCACAGTCGGCAATCCCTTTCGCACTGCTGAGGTCGTCGTGCTGTGGGCTGGGCTGTGTGCGCTGGGCTTTGTGCACTGTACATGGCGAAGACCAATATGGTCATTCACGCGGGATTGGTCATAGATCGTGTGCGCCTGCAGCAATTTCTCTCAGGAAGGTGTAAGGTCATTTAATTTTTTGTTATACGTGTTCGTAGCTAACTTTTTCCTCAGAAGGGCTAACTTGTGTCGAACAATCCTTTACGAACTGCTGACAGCGTAGCATAGGAAATATAGGGTTAACTTAATTGACGCCATTTTCTTTTTTTCGGTTCATTTCCTGCTTGGCTTTAGTCCGCGTTACTAAAAAAGAGAACCGTTCTCCTGAAAGGAGCACATCTGGCAACCCGACTCAAGGTATTTATTAAATATCTTCAGAACTGGTGTAAACAAAAGTGCATCATACATTATTTGAGATCATAACAAAACGAGTATTTAGATAGTAACATCTACTATATGGGCGACAGTTTACGTGGATATTTAAATTTGAAACGTCTGAACAAAAAAAAAAAAGAAAATCAAAAATAAAAAAATCAACAATACGAGGTGTTCCGAAACGGTTATCCGAAACAGCCATCTACACAAAAACTGAAAATGAAAAATCAAAAAAATCAACAATACGAGGTGTTCCAACAAGGTTATCCATCTAAATACTAATTACGTTCGATGCTGCTTGGCTCCGGCAATTAGATGAAAGACAGCGTATTAGAGTAGTACTTTCGTGAACTAGTTCCTGGAACTCCTCTTTGTACAATATTGAAATTTCTCTCATTCTACGCTTACGAAAGCTGCCAAAAGATCTCCATTCATGAACGTATGAACAAATATAATGCTCATTTCCATCTATTTTGGGGGGCTGATTCTATTTTTCATAGTTTTTTGATGGTGCTGAGTGAGTAAAGAAGTTAAATTAGTAAAACTGAGTTTTAGTTTCCTGGAAAATGCTTCTTCTCAAGTACTGAAGAAAAGCTACAACATTTGCGCAGAATATTGTGCCTCAAACACTAATTACTAAATAAAAACAAAATTTAACTGAATATTAAATGAGGAGGAAAGTGACTCGATTGGGTTTGACATCAACGCCTTTGCAATCTCAGCGATGAAAGAAAAATGTCCCCAGTGAGATATTTTACGAGCACTGTGCTATGTAAATAAATTTTACTTGTGTAACATACCGAATTACCTCTGAGATAAGCCATTTCTAAGTAGTTCAAAAAATACTCACGACTATCTAAAATTTGTTAAGTAAGAAGAGACAGTCAAGAACAAAAGTCAAAATTTTTAGTAAGTAGATGTCTTATGGGGATTCGGTCTCAAAACTTCCAAAATCCGCCACCAGAGGCGCTGGCGTCGCGCGCCATTGACAGGTTGTTGGACGGAATCTGTAATCATGAGTTGGGGATTCCGCCGCTAGATGGCGCTGTCAAACCAAACGGAATCTGTGTGTCATTGGACACCTGTCATGCGTCATTGGGCATCTCACGCATAGATGGCGTTACACGTCATCTGTCATACGTCATTGGACACCTGTCATTGATGGGTTGGGCATCTCGCGCATAGATGGCGCCGATTTGTTTGGCGGTGTACAAACCTAACGGAATCTATGTGTCATTGGACACCTGTCATTGATGGGTTGGGCATCTCGCGCATAGATGGCGCGGATTTGTTTGGCGCTGTACAAACCAAACGGAATCTATGTGTCATTGGACAGCTGCCATTGATGGGTTGGGCATCTCGCGCATAGATGGCGCCGATGCCGCACCTGTCTGGTGTTGGCGTGGATTACGGGGGGCATTCAGAACGTGTATACAGGGGTGCATCGAAAAATAGCGGATCGATGGACCGACGGTATATCGTTAAATCGTATATAGCAAGGCGTGACCTAAATAGCGTGGTGGGCTCCTCTGGTCGGTCGGTCGGTCGGTCAGAATGTCTCATAACCTGTATACGATGTACTGTTATTATTATACAGGATGATACCGTTCAAAATGAAACTTTATGTAGTAGAATGATGGTGGGGTGGGGGGGGTGGGGAGTCGAAGGAACCGAATGTTTTTTTTTTGTTTGACAACAGGCTGAATACGAAATAAATATAGCTTTCTGAAAAATGTATTTTTTTTAATGATATACAGATACAAGTTTAGATAACAGAGTTTTTAGTTGATGTAACAAATCCTCGCTGGGGCATGGTACTCCAAATAGAGTCCAATGAAATGGTCCGGTCGCAACAACTTTTCTTGTAAATTCATTAAATTTATAGTAAGTTGCGTGACGGAAAAAGTAAATATGGCCATCAATCCATCGAAATGCGAGAGAAATATCTTCAGGTAACCCAGGAAATATGTCTCTTATCCGTCCTCTGTTCAACACATCAGTAAAATCGTTAGAAAATTCTATATATGACATATTATTATAAAAGGTATAGGACCGTCCTGCGTTTGATTGAAAAATAGCATTGATTCGAGCCCTATCGGGTATATCAATTGAAAAATTATCAAGAAATTTAATGGTAGGGAATGATGCTGAGAAATAGTTGTTTGGAGACACAATGGTAATCAAGTCACCGTTTGTTGATTGGAAAATATGTTGTAAAGTGTATTGACGTAATTCTGTAGGAACATAATCGACAAGAAGTTCAGGCTGAGATGGGATAATCATTTCGTTTAAGTCTAGTTTCCATATAAACATATCATGTGCAATATATAATCGGTAATTTGAAAACTCTGGAGCAATAGCTAAAAACATAAAATCTGGAATAATATCACACAAATTTTTGATGAGGATCGGCTGCTTACGAGTTGTAGATCTTATAGTTGTTGTTGTTTTTGGTATTGCTGATGCGGTGGTAGACGTTGGGATTGAATCATATTTGTTTTTTCTTCCATATAGATATTGTACTGCATTTATATCATCAACATCTAGACCACGAATCTCATGCTGATAGAAGGCAAACATAATAGCATTCGGAGAAGCACTATGTGCTATGCCGAGGGCATGTCCAATTTCATGAACCAACACCATAAGAAAACTAGTTTGATTTTTGGGTATATTAGGATTATTTCCAAAATACCAGCGTTCATTTATATCTAAATGGATTTCTCTACAGGTGCCGCTAGAGTCAGGAAAGTATGCATGTCCTAAAACGCCGCCAGCATCATCTAATGTCAATGGACATTCATCATTACCCATACAGTTTGCGCTAAAATAATGAGTCTTGCTAACCATGGTTATAGTAATATCAGGAGGATATAGAGTGGGATTGGTAACCATTGTAAATGTTAAGTTTGAAACATTTTGCCACATCTGAAAAGCCATTTCTGCATCTTTTTGGGCCGCAGGTGTGTTTCGAGGGAAATACCATTTCAGGTCATGTTTCCGAAATGGAAAACTTGCTCTAAATTCAGCATCACTGTATTGACAACGCGGACGATTCATAAATTCAATTGTTGCATTATTCAACAATCCATCCACTGGTAAATTATACTTTTCTTGCAAGTTAGTTAGCAAAGTAGAGAGATCTGTTGTATTATCGATGATATGTTCATATTGAGTTAGGTATACTATAGCGTCTTTTTCGGAGAAATCGTTGCAAAGCACGTATGTGAAAGTTGAAATAAAAAATAATACGTCTACCCACATCAACATCTTGATAGAGAATGATGTCAAAAATCTCAGATAGCAAATATAAATTCGTTTACCCCCCCAATCAAAATCTTGACTGAAAAAAAAAATTAGGCAGCAAATATACAATAATCATACACGAATTTCTATATTTCTAAAATTCTACTCTCATGTGCAACTTGTAATTGGAATTTCCGCCGGACAAACGATACATTCATGTATTACTAAGAAATTATATAAAAAATACTGCAACCGCAATGAATGTTGTTTTCTCGATAAAAATGGTACTGAGAATATGATGAATATAATATGCATATTTACGATACAATTATCTCATGTACGCGTGTGTCATCTCAACTACGTACTTATATTGAGCGAGCGCATGCAGTTTTCTCGATAAAAATGGTACTGAGAATATGATGCATATAATATGCATATTTACGATACAATTATCTCATGCACGCGTGTGTCATCTCTACTACGTACTTATATTGAGCGAGCGCATGCAATAGTCATCATTGTTTCACACTTAACGCACAACGCTGCAAGCTGCAACAACGACCGCAGTACAATTAGTGCTTCGAGAGAGACGAGAGAGCGAAAATTTTAAAAAAAGTAAGTGCTATTTTATTTAATATTTTTCTTTTTTATGTCTCTAAAGGCAACTGTTTTTTTTTTTTCGTGTTATGCTTCAAAATAGTTAGACGACTCAATTTTTTTTATAGATGGATTTATCAAAAATTAATGCTGCGTCTTCGATTGTAGACCGCAAACCTATCAGAAAATTAAAGGACCTACCAGTCAGGACACCATTTGCAATCCAAGCAGCTAAAGTGGTCAAGTCGAAATTTGGGGAAGCCGTGCTACTAGATTTAGGACCGGAAGTGCTATTTCTACCACAGCGGGTGACGGAAACGTACCAGCCGGTCATCGACGAACTTTTTCACGGAAAATACTCGATCATCTTCCAAGGGGAAGTGGACGTAGGGAAAAGCCGACCGCTAGCATCATTCAAAATAGTGGAAAATTAACAAAGCAGAGAACAGGAGGAGGACAGGGTGAGCATTTTTATATATTTTTGAGTAATGTGTTTGCTTGAAAAAAAAAAAAAATGTCGTCTTTTCAAATGTCTTCAAATAAGGTTAAAAAGATCATCAAACAAACAGACGGTGTTCTACTATCAATTGTTAGTCTACGGAAAATTTTATTTGATAATTTTACAATCAGAGACGCGGAAGTGTGGCTGAAACGAATAGAAAAACAAATTAGATTATGTAAACGGGTAATTCGTAGTAGAAGGCAAAATAAATTATCTGTAGGGACCTGTAGAAAAGTAGAAACAAATTTGGGGCATTTTAAACATTTTAGAAAGTTGATTTTAACTAGACATATTGGGGCAGGACTTCACTTAACATTGGGTCAGAGGGTTAGATGGGAAAATGTAGAATCGAGCTTTCAAAGTAGAATAAAAACCGGTTCCATAGCTAATTTGCGTCATAAGGACTTGAATCAATTTTTAGCAGATTGTGTAGTTGTTTTTAAAAGGAAAATTAGGAATATTTTGAACACCCATTGTGCGCTCAAAGTAAATACAACATTTTGCGGGGAGTTTATTAGGAAATCGGGGGATAATGAAATTTTGGGAATTAAATATATTAATACTAAAAATCATATTATTGATACATCAACTCAAATAGACGAGTGGTTTAAGATATATGTTAAAGATAAACTTTTAAACGAATTATCGGAATTTGCTGAAAAAGATTCGGGATTTGCGTTAAATAAAATTATTTCCTTAGTTGTTAATATCAGTAAATATCAATTGGGAAACGGTTCATCTTATATTAGACTACCAGAACCGATTATAAGGAAAAATGCTTGTATAAACATTAAAAATATAGATCAAAATTGCTTTTACTGGGCCATTGTAAGCGCTCTTCGGACTCCTAGCAATAAAAGACATGCAGAACTAACCTCCTCATATCCACACTTTACTGACGTTTTACAAACAGAAAATTTAGATAGTCCTATGCTGCTAACAAAAATTTCAAAATTTGAAAAGATGAATAACATTTCAGTCAATGTTTACGCTTTAGAATTGATCGAAACAGAAAAAAAAATCATTTTACATAGTAGTACCAGCAAGATTAACGGAAAATAAACGGGATACGCATGTTAATTTACTTTTAGCTCAAAATAAATATTATCCGCGTTTAAATGATTATGATGCTCCTCCACCAGCGCCAGCAAATGAAGATAATGATTCAATCGATGAAATTAAATATCACTATTGTTGGATTAAAAATCTTTCGCGTCTTATTAGTAGCCAGTTAAATAAACATCGTGAGAAAAAATTTATATGCGATAGATGTCTGAACTATTTCCATCAGCAAAATAAATTAGTTGAACATGAAAAACTGTGTTCTAAATTTAATAAATATAAAATTAACCTTCCTAAAGAGAGCTGCGTTGAATTCAAAAACTTTACATACCAACAAAATACTCCTTTTGTTGTTTATGCAGATTTTGAATGTCAATTAGAAAATCATAAAGAAAGTAGCGTCGTAAATTTAACTAAAACCATAAAATATCAAAAACACGTTCCGTATAGTGCTGGTTTCTATGTAAAATGCAGCTATGATGATAGCCTTTCTTATTTCGAGAGCTTTCGAGGTGCAGATTGTATGGATTGGTTTGCAAATCGTATGGCTGGTGTTGCGCAATTTGTAAACTCAAAAATAAAAACAAGCGTACCTATGATTGAAAAATTAGACACATGTAAGGCAACATCATGTCATATTTGCGGTAAGAGATTTTCAAAAACAAAAAAAGACATAATCGTTAGAGATCACAACCATTTCAGTGGAGAGTTCAGAGGTTACGCACACCAAGCATGCAATCTGAACTTTAGAAAATTGTTTGTTGTGCCGGTTATATTCCATAATTTAAGTGGGTACGATAGTCACTTTATGATTTCGAATTTATGTAAAAAAGGTCGCTTAAGTCTACTTCCCATCAACAAAGATAAATACATCTCCTTTACGCTGCACTCAGATGAAAATAACATTAAATTGCGGTTTATAGACTCTTTTCGATTTATGGGGGCGTCTCTTGATGAATTAGCTGCAATTTTAGCAGAATCAGAAAAGAAAATTTTACAAAGGGAATTTCAAAATTTAGATGAAGATAAATTCAAATTATTAACACAGAAAGGAGTTTTCTGTTACGATTACATTGATTCGTTGAAAAAATTAAATGAAACGACTTTGCCCCCAATTGAAAAATTTTACAATAAATTAAACGATGAAAGTGTAAGTGACGAGAAGTATGCTCATGCGCAATCTGTTTGGCAACAGTTTAACATTAAAACATTAGGAGAGTATTCTGATATATATTTAAAAACAGATATTCTGCTTCTTGCCGACGTTTTTGAGCAATTGCGTAAAAAATGTTTCTCCACCTATGGTCTGGATCCTGCGTGGTACTATACAATGCCCGGATATACGTGGGACTGTATGCTCAAATACACTGGGTGTAAGTTAGAACTACTAAAGGATCTAGATATGGTGATGTTTTACGAAAATGCTATAAGAGGTGGAATTTCGGTGTGTAGCAACCGATTTTCGGAGGCCAACAATAAATATATGCCCGAATATGATCCTGAAAAGCCGTCCAAGTACCTTATGTACCTGGATGTGAATAGCTTATATGGGAATGCTATGCAGCAACCCTTACCCTACGGAGGGTTCAAATGGGTAGATGATGTAACATCGTTTGATGTGATGTCAATACCCGACGACTCTGACGTAGGGTACGTGCTACAAGTCGATCTATCGTACCCACAAGAACTGCACGATAAACACAAAGATTTTCCGTTTGCGGCAGAACGTAGCGTACCACCCAGCGACGGCGGGGTAAAATTGCCGAAATTAATGGCAACACTTACGGATAAAAAAGAGTACACGGTTCACTATAAAATTTAAAACAAATGCTAGCTAATGGGTTAAAGTTAACGAAAATCCATAAAATTTTACAATTTAAACAAGCAGCCTGGCTGAAACCCTACATCGAGTTGAATACTCGATGTAGAGCTGCAGCCCGGAATGATTTCGAAAAAAATCTTTTTAAATTAATGAATAATGCAGTATTCGGTAAGACCATGGAAAATATACGTAAGCACCGCGTATGTAAAATCGTTAAATCTTGGGGTGGTCGCTATGGGGCAGCAAACTTGATTTCGAGTTTCGGTTCCACAGTCGCACAATTTTAGAGGAAAATCTGGTGGTTATCGAATTGAACAAGGCTGAAATAACGTTTAACAAACCTCTGTATGTAGGGCAGGCAATTCTAGACCTATCGAAACTAGTCATGTACGATTTTCATTACACCTATATGCTACCAAAAATGGGTGCAGAAAGGTGTAAGCTCATGTACATGGACACAGACAGTTTTATCTACGAATTGCAATGTGAGGATGCATATGAGGAGATCATTAAAGCTGATTCCAGTAAATTTGATACTTCGGATTATCCTGAAAATAACATATATAAAATACTGCGTAAGAACAAAAAGGTGCCGGGTCTAATGAAAGATGAAAATAACGGTAAAATTATGACACATTTTGTTGGACTTCGAAGCAA